>CAJNOL010000031.1:70550-150661 GCA_905250125.1 Rotaria sordida | reverse complement strand
TTATTATTATTATTATTATTATTATTATTATTATTATTATTATTATTTACTGTTCGAAAATGACCAGATGTTGAATTTGTTGATGATGAAGATGATGAGGTAACAGCTGAAGGTGCTAAAATAAAATGTGAATGATTAGTGTTCCTTGAAAAAGAAAAGAAATTGTTCTATATATTTGGTCTATATCTATTTTATATGATTATTTACTTTCGTCATCCTACATCATTAACCTTCTCTATAATCACTATCACTTTCTGTTCTTGTTTCCACATGCACAAAGGTGAACTTTACATTATATGTATGGATGTATCTATGTATGTATGAACAACTATCGGCTATACATGTTAGAATATGTGTCAAGGTAGATTGTGTACATAGTTGTTGTTGTTGTTAGTCAGTGACTTTTTTGATTGACTTAGAAGACAAGAAAGAAAAAAAACAGAAGAAATTTTCGTACAATTGATTTTTTTTGTGAAATTATCTGTGATTAGAAGATGTAATCGAATAGTTCCTATTTGAATAATGAAATAAACTTGAAGTATCTTTTTTCTTCTTGCAATTTGAACTGTATAATATACATATGTATATATTGTCTTAATCTTGCTCAGTGCAAGTTCGATCAAATACTGTAATAATAGTTTGAATACATATGTCACGTATATTACGTCATATTTTTTTTGTTTAAGATTCTTAGATCGACAAATATATATATATATAGCGACAACAGCTGTTCATCAATGAATTTAACATGCTATACTAATCTTTGTAGTGAACATGCAAACAACAAGCTGATTAGACCTAAGGTGCTCGATATTAACTTCATTCTTCTCTTTCTGCCATAGACATTTTGTATTTGCGCGTGTTGTTCAATCGATGAAACAATGCTCTATATGTATGTTGTTCGATACTAAGTGATGTGTATATATGTATGTACACGTATGATTACATGTTGATGGTACCACCTCTTCTGTCGACAAGAAAAAAAGGAGGTATCAATAGATCATAATAATAATGTTGCTTTGAACTTTTACATGAAAAATAATGCATTGGACCGAGAGAAGTGGGTGAATAATAGAGAGTCTTGAACAGAAAATTAAAACAAAAAAAAATGAAGTACAAGCATGTTTTAGTTACTATAGTGTATCTTAAGAAAATTTATGGCATTTATATTCAAGATTAGAAATGAGAAAAGAAAAAAAAAAGAAGTATATATATGCAATTCTATTTGCCTGTCCTGTTTCAAAAATATGGTGCCTTATTGAGTCGCATTATCATCCAAGGTCATTTATATGCATATGCACACGTTGTCTATATCTATAAAGTAATAAAATATATATCAACATACTTTCAACAATTGATTGTTGTTGTACAGGTGTCTTTCGTCCATCTAAACTTTTCGAACGTTTGTGATTATATGATAAATTTGAATTTGATGAATTTTGTCTTAATATATAAGACCAATCAGGATGATTAATAAGTTCATATGTAAATTCATTTGGTGATAATGTTCGTTGTGTACCATCAGGTGCACGTTCAATTAATGAATATCGACCTGTTTTACCTTTATATTGAGCTAGTGCAATAATGATATCATGAACAGTAGTTGTTCGGGTCAAATCACAGATGATGCGCGCAACACCATCAACATACACTCGAAGGTCCATACTGGCGCATCGCTAGTTGTACTACTTGAGAGTATAAAGAGAAAGAAGAAGAGAAGGAAAGAGAGAGAGAGAGAGTAGTAGTAGTAAGAACAGAACACATACAACAAATTTCACAATCAATCACTGATGGTAGTGGTCGTCGTCACTGCTGCCGAACAAACGTAAAGAAGAAAAGGGAAGAGACTTGCGTCTGAGCAAATAAAAAAAAGAAAAGAAGAAGAAACAAAATCAGATAGGAGTAAACGAACACACACACACAAAATTCGATGCGTGTATTCAGGCTTGCCAACTACCATTCAGTCATTGCCAAATAAGAAATATGGTATGGACTATCATCTTAAGATGTACGCATACATATACAAGGAAAGAAATACTACCTATACGTGAACTAACAATGAATGCATAAGCTTAGATTGTATGTATTTGAAGAAGAAAACGAAATATGTATAAGATGATATATCTTTCAATATAGTTATTCATTATCAATTACTTGAATTTCTTTTTCTTACTACGAAAAGAAAATAATAGTAATAGAAGCAATGAAATTTATGATAAGATTATTATAATTTAATTCAAGTCTATTCTATAAAAAGATTTATATTGTATTCGAATAGAATTTTAATTATATAAATTTTTATAGTTATATATAAATTTAATATTGATTTAATTTTATTTAAAATCTTATAGAAATATCAAATATGATTTTCATTAAATTATTATAACAGAAATATAATATCAAAATGAATAAATAAACAAATGATAATGCATATGAATTCTATCAATCTGAAATGATGGACAAGTAAAGGATGATCTTATTTAATGTAATGACAGTTTCTATTAAACAGATTATATCAATTCACAATACTGACAAAAATTGTCATTCTTTCATCAGATTGAACAAAAGCAAAAAATGACATAATCATAGTTATCGTTTTTTCTTTTTTTTACAGAAGCACATTTGACATTCACTAAAATACTCGTTAAGCTAGAAGGATTAAAAACGGCAATTGTCAAATGTTAAATGAACAATCGATGAAAGATTACACAAGAATTGTTGATATTATGATCTAAAAAGAATCTGTAGAATTTTTTTTTATTAAATACTTAAAAATTTAATTTGACTGAATATATTTCCTTTAATGATTCTAAAAGAGTTGTTTATTCTTGATAAACACATCGTCTTAGTATTTCTTTTTTCTATTGATTAAGTTGAATATCAAAAATATAAAGTTTCCAATGTATTGCCTTTATTTTATTTAGTAAAAACTCCTAAGAAGTTAACTCAAATCATTTTGTCGTATCTCTCGACCGAAGCAAGAATAAGAAATTGTTTTGATATTGATAACAGCTTAAGTGTATTCCACCTCTTCTACTTCTCTGCGAGAGTTCAACCTGTCAAGTTCAAATACTTATTACAACTTGATTATCGAAAATGATAGGAATTATGTTCATGGAAAACGTTTTAAAAGCAGGTCTTTAGAGACTTTTTTATGGGATCTACGCAGAGTCATTATAAGTAGTTTTTAAGCTTTTTTGAAAAATATTAATTTCTCGATTTTTAATTAAAAATTGAGATTGAAACTTTTCAAAAACACAATAACAAAAAAATAAAAATACCTCTCCAGATTTTGTTCCAGATACCTTGAGGAATATTTTCAGTTTGATGGGACAAAGTAAGACCGGTAATATAAGCAGGCTCGATGATTTTTCAAGCATCCTTCAAAAATCTCTGAAGACCTGCTTTTAAAATACTTTTCTCGAGTATAAATTCCATCACTTTTCGATAATCTAGCTGTGGTAAAAATTTGAATCCGACAGGTTGTACTTCCGTCCAGTTTTATCGGTGATTGAAAATTAAATTAAATATTCAAAGATTCATTATCATTCAAACAAAAAAAAAATTATTCTTGTTATTCGCTTCTGTGATCAATTTTTTCATTTATTGGCTTCTATTTTTAAATTTCAATAATAGACGAAATATTCCCTCTCTTATTGTGATCCTAAACATTCCGGACGTGTATTATTCAATATCCAATCGGTCATCATTTTATCTTCTTGAGAATACAAAGAAAAATGAATAAGTTATATATAACATTCGTTTATACTTGCGAAAAGAATATTGATATACATATTTTTAAAAGAAAGAACGATGACCGTCGTTCGAAATAAAACGAAATATGATCGTATTCTGACAATTACTGCTGGATTTCTATGTTTATTTGCATTACTTTGTACTTTTGTTGCATTATGTACACCGTCAGTAAATAAATATTCATTTTTCATTAAAGAAAAAAAAAAAGACAATTCATTTTTTCCTGTTTCTAGGTCATGGACAATTAATGAATATTCATCAGATGGTGAAGTTCAATGGCATGGTCTGTTTTACAAATGTAATCGTTTTAAATGTATATTAAATTATCATCATTATATTTTGGCTATAGTTGTAACAATAATTAGTATAATCTTTTTATTATTTGCAACTATAAGTGTATTTCTAATAGTTTTATATAATATTTTTCGACGATATTTTTATCTAACATCATTATTCATACTTATTAATGTATTATTACATTTCATAGGTGTTGTTCTTTATACACACCAATCAACAATAAATGGTATTAGTGCACGTTTAATGATTCTATCAAATGTTTTGGCTTGTATAAGTTTAGCCATTGTGTCATATATTGCTGGAAGATATTCGATTTTTTATCCGAAAAATCAAACAGATTTTCATTTTACAAAAGTAGAAAATATTGAAGCAATAACAAAAATTGAAGAACAACAAATAATGCAAACATAGACAAATTAATTATGTGAAGAAACAAAGACAAAAAAAAAAAGATTTTTCTTTTTCTGTATAGAAAAATAACATTTCTTTTTGTGTATTAATCAGAAGAAATGTAACTAGAGTCAGTCTGTTTATTCATTGTCTCTAAAATAAAAAATAATTTTCATGAACAATTTCAAATCTTCATGTCTATTGTAATGTCAATAAATTATGTTCGATACGTGTTAATCAGTGCAACCTGAAATATATCCTGAGTCAATATGAAATCAACAAAGTAAAAGAATAGCTGCTAAAAGATATTTTATATGTATGTTAGTTAAATGTCTTGTATTGTAGTGAAAACTGATCGGTGTTAAGTAGATGCGCCATAGCGAGCCTTGATTTTTCTTAGAAATGATCCTGATTCATTCTAGTTTTGGCGAGTAAATCAAACCTAGAATAAATCAGAATGATTTTCAAAAAAAAAATCCGGATCCTCTGAGACGTATATAAGAAACAAAAAAAGAAAAATTTAGATTATTACTGTTGTATAACTATAATCTTGGTATGATGAAATCAGAATTATATATCTTTTAAATATTCTTTTTGAGTCATATTAATAACTTTGACTATTTTGAATTGAGAGAAAAATATATAGCGTTTTAACGCTTCCTATTATCTAGGGATCATGCATTCCTGATGTTATTAAGAATGAAAGTGGCATTGCTCTAGTTCGGCTTTTTTTTTCTATTATGAAATATATCTATCAAGAAGTATTGAATTCTAGTTCAAGCAAGTTCAAGTTTCTATCCATGATAGTGACTGACACTTCTATTTTTGTGAGAATCTATTTAGAAAGAAGATGATTTTGTTTCTCTTTTGACACATTATGTTACATTTAACTGAGACTTGCTATTTATCACCTAAGCATTTCCCATTAACAGTAAGACTTATTTCATCTTCTGATATAATTTTCTTGACAAATTTTTCAAGTGTTACATTCAAATGAAAATAAATTTAACAATAAGAATAATAATCAAATCTAGAACAATCGTGTATTTGAATATTTTATTTTTTTTCAGTTACCAATAAAAATCCTATTTGATTTCTATTGTGTTCTAATATTAATATTTTTCTTTTTTTGGCAAACACAACTAAAGCATTTAAATTATACTTTTATTTTTGTAGAAACGAACATTTAGAAGATGAAAATAATAGTTATTGTTTATTCTGTTAGTATTTATTTTATTCAAGAAATTTGATTAAGGAAATAATTCAGAATATGTACCAGCATATTTGAATATATAGAAATGAAAAATACAGATGCATATAATGAAAGTCTTTTTTTTGTTTTGTTAAACATCAGATTCATCAAATGAATAAGTTTGTTCACTATTAGTTGTACTTGTAGATTGTTCGAAATGTTTTTTTTCATCATTATCAAGATCATCATCTTCAATACTTAAAATCATTCGAGCTTTTAAAAAATCATTATATGATTCTATTGTTCGATTAAGTTCTTTAGAAAGAAGAAACACTGTTGTTAAACCATCTTCACTAAGTACACGAATACGTATTGAACGATCACATGGAATTCCAGTTAATTGTCGAACTTTGGCCTATCTTATAATTATTTTTTTAAGAAAAACAAAAACCAATAAGTTTTAAACACGTACCAATAGTTCTTTAACAGTCATTGTTTGACGAATGTCACGTAGTTGATTGAAAAATCCATTATATTGAACAAATAAACTGATAGTCTCTTCTGGAATATTGCTATGATTAGATGATGTTTTTGTGTCATTCAATTGTAACTTAACAAAAGAAAGAGATTATATGAGAGAAAAAACAATCGTTGTCAAGAGTAACTTACAGTACGAAGTTGCTCTTTGACTTCTCGTAATTCTCGTCGTGTTTTCATCAGTTCTTGAACAATTGAAAACATCTTTTCTTCCTAAGAAAATAATAACAATAATAAAAACATCACTAATCCTATTTTGATAATATTAAAAATTGAAACTCTCATTTCCGAATAATCTTTAATAACTATTCACAGATCTTGTAGAACTATTTGAAAAAAAAATATTAGAAAAAGTCAATCATTTTAGGCTTTTGCAATATATGTTTTTGAAAGTTCTATGAATATATTGTTATAGACGTAAAGACAACAATATGTAGACAGTCTACGATAACATTGAATTAAAACATGACTTAAATTCGATCAATAAATAACCCTCAAAGCTTAATAAGAATGTTTTCGAAAGTACATATAATTACACTTATTTTCGTAAACAATCCAAATGAATATATACATTTTCATCAATGAATTCTTTCTTAAATAAAAATAACTTACATGTTGTTTTCGATAATCATTGATTAAAATCTTTAACATGCCTTTGAATGTCATATTTTTCTTACAGCACGTTATGTTAAATGGGACAATAGTTGATCACACTCGTCGTTTCACAACTGCCAACAGAGGAAAAACTAACAATCGGGATATAAGTATGAATTCAATAGAAAACAATTATCCGCATATTCTTTTTTCTCTCGTTCTGTCTTCATATTTTAGTTCCTCTTTATTTTAATATTGAACGAAAAGAAAGAAAAAGAAAAAGAAATGAAGAACGAGAAAGACGAACATATATATATATATTTTTCTTGCTAGAAAAAACAACCTAAGTTTTATCGGAAGAAAATCACTGATATTTACGAACAAAAACAAAAAAGAAAGTCATGTCCGTTTTTCTTCTGATTTTCTTTTTTGTTTAATAATATTTGACATAAATTGATAATAATTCCATTTAATATCATATTCCATATCATACCAAAAATTACATGCTATTGTCATTGGTGAATCTTGTTGAACAGTATGAAACCATAATGATGGTAAATATAAAAGTTCATTTGATTCAAGAGTAATTTTTAATGGATTTAAATATGTATTTTGTTCAAGATCATTTTTATCATGATCAAACCATGGAACTTCATTATCATCAGGTACAATTATAAAATTTTCATTAATTTTTAAATTAATACCATCATCATCAATAATCTTTTGTGTAGAATTATAACGCTCATAATGAGCTTTTTTATAAAATTTTTGATCTAACCAATAAAGATCTGTTGGTGGATAAAGTGTAAAATGTTTTCGACCACGTATAACAGCATAAAGATTTTCATATGGATCATGATGAAGAGTTGATATTGATTTTGATGTACCAATCCAAAGATTGACAGCATCAGGTGGATTTCCTTTAAATACAAAAAACAAAAGTATAAAATTAAATAATAAAATCCTAACTAACCAAATGCTTCTCGTACCCAACTAAGTTCATGTATATCGTTATTTAATTGTTGAAATTCTGTTGTAAACGAACTATTTTGATGTTGACAATAAACAATACCATTAAAAGATGTTTTTCCTTCAATAATATCCATAAAATGATTAAAAGACATTTTTTCTTCTAATGGTGTAACAAAATATTTATGTAATTTAACACAATCTCCATAACCATCAGGAGTTATATCAATTGTTACTTGTGTATCACCAAGTTGATGACGTAAATATTCAGAAGTATTCCATTTAGATAAAGCAGACCATTGATCAAGTGCTCCTTGAATAATAACAGGCTTATTTCGACTGACATAATCTCGATAGAAAACAAGTGGTGATGGAATACGAATACGTGAAATATGACTTTCTAAATAAAGTTCTCGAGCTTCTTGAGATAAACATTGAAATGGATAATCATCATCATCATCATCATTCGACATTATTTTCAGTGAATCATTTACAGCTGATTCTATATAATGATTGAAGGAAAAAATACACCTCTACGACATATATTTGTATGCAGAGGACGCTTTATGCGATAATATGCATGAAGAGAAAAAGCAAAACATAATCAATATAAGGCAATGAGAAGAAACATAACGCTATCAATTTGAACGAAAAACAAAATACAATTTCAATAATATTCTATTTGTTACTTATATTTGCACACAATTATCCTCAACATTCATCTACCTAATGATCAAACTAGATGACATCTGAGCTCAGCTCAGCTTAGAGTATGAAGCATTTCGAACTTCGGTTTGGGGTTTTTTCGACATTACACAAATAATAAAAACTCTTAGTAGCTATTGAATTGATGAAAATTTATTATTACTACTGTAAGTTATTGTTGGATAAAGAAAAGACTTTGATATTTTCTACTGTCGCATTTTTTCCCTGCGTAATCATAACAGCCACACACACACACACACCAAAATCACATCTCTCACACTCACAATCATGAACAACTGTTCAGCTGCCGATAGATTATCATTACTGGGAACGATAATAAATCATTGCTAAGATCAGCACCTAGTGTTGCTTCATTATATCGACATAATGAAAATAAAATCCATAGATAATTTACAATATCTAGCTTTTACTTTGATCGAACGAAACATCATACCGAAAATTGAATAAAATTTGTATTATATAGAGATCTTAACATCTCTAATGACATTTCAACTAAATAGCATCAGACAATACGTGATTCTCGAGATCAATACATCACTAAATATAAACTTTTGATGTGAAATTCGAGAAAAAAAAGATCATTATAAAGTACGTCTCGCCTTAATTATGATCTAAACGTATCCGTATAAGAAGTTTCTTTCTTAAAAATAATGTCATATCATGTCTATGCTTTAATTTATCAATAATAAGGCAATCCAAAATATTCGTTAATCGAATTGTACTCGAGCCGTGATGATTTGTGTGATCGACCAGTGAAGCGTTGAATTTCAATAGATGGATATAACCATGTTTTTAAATCATCTTCTCGACCTAGGAATTCTAAAACATAAGCAGCTGCTTGTACCATCTTCTCATAACCAAACAAATTGATATTTTGTATCGAATCACAAATTTGATGATAACAAGGATCATACATAATACCCGCAATACCTCCCAAACCTTGACCAAGCATTTGATCATATCGATCACGTTGTTTTTGTGTTTTGATACCATCCGTACCCGCAGACAATCCACATGCAACGATACCTTCAGCTAAAAATGGAGCATAATCACTTCGACCATCCAAATCTCTATAATCCCATGGTAAGTTCTGTTGAATAAACCAATTTTGAAATAAATCTGTAATTTTTGTACTACCAGGAAGTGCTTGTAATGGTGTATCATTTTTAGCTGCACGACCATTATAAATACCAAACATATAATTAGGTGAACCAATTGTATCATAGTTAAGATTAATTAGATAATCTTGAAGACGTTCACCAATAATAGATGAATTTTTCGCTTGTTTGACATGAAAATCTGAACCAACAAGACCTAGTTCTTCAGCACCCCACCAACAAAATCGTACTCGATATTTATATTTGGGATATGTTGATGTTCGAAAAAGACGAGCAAGAGCAACAGCTAGAGCTAGATTAGCTGCACTACCACTACCTGTAATAGAAGAAAGAAATATAAGAAGTATTATTTGACTATTGAACTTACCATTATCATTGATACCTGGTCCATTTGCTACACTATCACTATGACTACCAATGACGATAGTCTGTGCAACATTACCTGTTGGAGTATCAGCACAAATATTTCCTACAGGAAAGTTAGGCAGATCTTTCACATTAATAACTAACTGTACAGTAGTATTTGTTGACGAATTTTGAGCTGCATTCACAAGAGCTTGACCAATAGTAAACGAAAGAAAGAGAGCAGGTATAGCATTATCTTGAGCAAGATTAACTTCCAATGGTGCAACATGATTAGGTGATGTACCGTCATTATATAGCAAAAGTGCAGCTACATTATATTTAGTAGCAAGTATAGCTTTGTCTCGAAATGCACATATTCCACGTTTGACAAGTGCTACTCGACCTTGAGGAGGTGGAATCGCTTTTTGCCAATCATCATCTGAACAGCCTACATTTGGGATAACTGTAAGTTGAATATTGTTGGAAAAATTAGTCGATGTTGAATATTTAACATGATAAAATTCAGCACTGGAAGGATTGGTTGAATAAGTATAGTTTTTTTTGATACCATTAATCGATGAAATTAATATCGGATTACTTGCAAGTGCAAAATCTTTCAAGAAGAAAAAAGTCTTTGTTATTTTATAATTCGTATTAGCAGTTAGATAGTTGTTAATATAGTCGAATGTTGCATTAAATCCAGGTGTATTGACTGCTCGAGTTCCATTATAAGCAGTAGCAATACGCTGAAATTCGTTAAGATAGCTCATCACTTCATCAATACGAATAGATGCACCCAAAACGGAGTCAGATGATGATTGTTGAACTGATTTTGAACTGATCGTTAGTTTTTCATTGTTGTCTTGAATCTTGTGAAATGTCATGTTAATTTTGATAAAAGTAACGATAGAAAGTGTAATAATAATCGTTCCAAGTACTATTCCTATGCCAAGGATGAGTATAATGAATTTTGTATATCTAATATTTTTAGAAACATTGTTGCTATTATCGACGTGAGTGACTTGGTTTGATGGCATGTTTATTTGTCTTTTGTGAATCAAAATACAATGAAAAGTGAAAGATAAAGATGATATTAAAACCAATGTCGATATTTGACATTTGAAGAAAAAGATTAGTAAAAAAAAAACAATAATTTGTAAATGTCGTATTTTGTTGTTACTTTCAGGAAACATTATTCAACAATAATACTTGATCTTTCAAAAAAAAAACTTATGAAGCATTAAATAGTTAATTATTAGAAGAATTACGTATTTTATATGAACATAGTTGCGAAGTATTATCTATACGTTTAAAAGTATTTATTATTGGACATCTTCATTTAATACAAAATGTGAGAACAAATATTCAATATATACTTACTCAAGTACGAACATTTGCAGTGTTTAATCAAAAGAAAAATATTTCTTTTGTTCATAGACAAGATCATCAGCTGGTTCCAGTCAATTAAGTTGGTTACAAATAGTTGAACGATGTACATCAAAAACTAGTCCACTTGCTGAACAATTATTTCAATTAACAATAACAGCAAAAATTTTTCGAATAAATTAAAAAATTTATCAACAACAAAAATATCTTCAATAAATAATGTTTATAATAGTAATAAGATTTGTTAGATTTTGTTTTTGTTTTTGTTTTTATTAGTAATTGTAATAATTTATTTAATGAATAGGATACATATACGCAAACAAATGAAATCAGAAGTTTATTATGAACTCGTTGTGCTGAAAAAGATTTGTATACAGTTATTCGAAATTATGGAAATGAAACGAATAATCGAACAATGGATATTGTTGTTAGAAGTTTAAGTAATATTAATTACGGTTCAAGTTGTTCATGAAATGGAGCAGATCTTTGCGACAACTCGGGCATATCATAAATCTTGTCGACTATCTTTTTTTTCCGTAATTTTTAATGAGAATTAGACTTTAAGGAACACACTTACAAATAAAACCACTTGAATTATGTAAAAGATATATACGTTAGATATTCAAATATGGATGTGGCTGTGAGGATAAAGAGAACTGAAATTCACACTCTCAGAATCCACGGAATCTGATTATTACTATTAATAATTGTGTTTGTTGCCAGTTTTGTGATAGTCCAAGAACGATATAAACTATAATTTCACATACTATTTGTTCGAAATATAGATCAAGCAGTATGCTTCTTTCTTGTTAAACACATGTCGTAATTAGGAACAAAATAAGCTGCTCTCGTACAGTAATACTTGAAGAAGATAGATTTCTATCCGAGAAAAAGAGGGTGTGGGGTGTGTATTGCCTTCAACTATACGCATACCCACACCCTCAAGCATACGATTCACATTATCCATCGATTTCATCTTTTTCCCTTTATTTTTACATGTTTCAATTCTTTTAAATAAGTAACATCAGATGCTGATTTTACACAATAATCTTTTGACATTTCAAAATGAAATATAGATGTTAAAGGTTTTCAATTAGCCATTTCAAACCATAAATATTTTCCATGTCGTTGTATATCAAGAATTTTTCGATTAATTAATCCATCAGTAAATCTTGTTGATATACAATTTATAAAATATTTTGATAAAACATCAGCATCAGGATAAGAAATTTTTGCAATATGTGTTCGAATTGAAGAAAACGAGCTAATAATCTTTGAGCATATTCGATTTCTATTGATAAAATAAAGATTAAATAAAAACAAAAAATAACTCTGAACTTTTTCTCACTAGGAAGTTCATGCATATTATATTATATATAAACAGAAAAAAAACCAGAGTTCTTCATTATATTTACAAAAAAAAAATAAAAAAAATATAATAACAAGCTGAAAATTTCATAGATAATAGAAAAAAATATATCACAACTAAAATGTATCATGGTTTGATTGTTTTAAGAATTTTTTTACCTTATCATTAAGTTTACTTGAAAGTTTTCGAGTATCTAATGTTGTTATATCGATAATAAATAGTTGGTAATGATAATTGTAAAAGATATAATTTTTGACATATAAATTCTAAACCAAGACTTGCTAACTCTTGATTTTTTTTATAACATTGGATTGCAAATATTTCTAATATTGTTTTAAAAACCAAACAAATCTGATGTTACAACAACCGTTTTTTCAAATACTATTCTTGATTCATCAATTTCATATAGACAATATATACATGCTTTTTCTAAGACTATAAAACAAAACAAAAAAAAAAAATATTATAAAAATAAATAATCTGCCATTAAAGATTTTAGATTAATATTTTTTGTTATTGTTTTAAATCACAGATAAATTCTTTAATAATAAATGCGATAGTTGAAGTAGAATCACAAGAAAATATACGTTCATCTCAACGAAAAATTTTATTTATTTTAGTTAATAAACGTTTTGATATGAAAATTTGATCTTTAGTTACTGTTCGATAGTACATATCTTCAGATAAAACATGCCCACTAACATTAAAAATAATATATTACTTTAAAAATTAAAATTGATAAAAAATACCAATACATGTATGAGTGAGGAAATTTTTGCCAAAAACTGGTAACAACTTGTGACTATGAAAATGTATATAACTACTAGCCATTGTATTTCTTGACCATTTCATTTCGAAAGTCACAGAAAGCATTAAAATTAATCGCATCATACTGTTAAGATTGCCACAATGACAATGATATTTTGGAGTTTACGGTCATATAAGTCGATTGAAAGATGCCGTTTAATTCCGACTATTTTCGTTATTCATGATTAAACGTGATTATTACTTTTCTTTGCAACGTTTTACAATGTCAAAACTCACGGTTAATTATAGTTAACGAGATAACTAATCAGTCACCTCCAACTGACTCATTTATTGTTTGGTTAATTATAGTTAACCGTCACATTTTACATTGTAAAATCTTCACAACAAAGGAAATAATCACAACTAATAGTTGATTATGAAAATCACTGAAATTAACCGATAGCTTTCGATCTATTCATATGATACTGATAATCTCAAGTTTTCAAGTAATACATTCAAGTATCTCACCCATATACATAATCATATTGTTTCGAAAAAAAATGACCTTCAATATATAAAGAGAAAATGTATAACTTTAGAGTACATCAATAAAAATAAATAGCTTTTCTTGATATATGTACGTATGTACAAACTTTATTTTCCGTTTTTTTTCTTGTGATCTTTTACATTGAAATTATCTCGTTCTTTGTAAAAAAAAAAAAATATTTCCTCAAATCAGATAATTATTCGAACAAAAGACAAAGATATTTTGTTCATTTAAGTAAAACGTAATTGTTCAACTAAATATCAATATCTCGAAAATAATCACTATTAGGAAAATAATCGTCTGGTAATCGAGGTTTTGGTCGTCCTGCTGGATATAACCATGTTGGTAAATCATCTTTTTGACCTAAATATTCGAGCATATATGCTGCTGCTTGAACCATCTTTTCATAACCCAATTGATTTATATTATCAGTTGTATCACATACTCTATGATAACAAGGATCAAGAATTGCACCTGCTAAACCACCTTGACCTTGACCAAGTTTTTCTTCATATCTATTACGTTGTTCAGCTGTTTTAGTCTCGTCGGCACCGGAAAAAAGTCCATTTGCAACTATGCCAGCTGCTAAAAATGGACCATAATCACTTCGACCACTAAAATCAGTAAAATCCCAAGGTAAATTTTTTTCAATAAACCAACTACGAAATACATCAGAAATTCGAACACTTCCATTGATTGCCCATGATGGAGTACCTGGCTTTGCTGAACTACCATTATAGATACCCAAAATATAATTAGGTGATCCAAGCATATCATAATTAAGATTAATTAGATAATCTTGAAGACGATTGCCAGGAGTAGCAGATGAAGTTTGAGCTTGTTGAGCATGATAAACTGATCCAACAAGTCCAATTTCTTCAGCAGCCCACCAACAGAATCGAACACGATATCTATATTTAGCATAATTTCCAGATTGATAGAGACGAGCCAAATTCGTCGCCAAAACCAGAATAGCCATTGTTCCGCTACCTGAATTATTGAAAAATGGAAAATTTGTTTTTAGAAACAAACAAGGACCTTGATATCAAAAGAAATAATTGGAAGGTCAACGTTTAAAAGACATAGAATGGTGGACAAAAGTTTCGAGCAGCTGTATTTTTAAATTTCCTTCTCGATGGTAATACATTTAACAAGATTCTAAAGAACCACTTTGTGTAGTTGAAAGGATTCTCTATCAGAATTGGTAGGCCTGTAGATTTCAGCAAAACTGCTTGGATGAGAGTCTACAGAAAATCGATATCTTCGAAATCAGTTTTCTGGCTTTCATTCAAAGGTTTTGGAAAAAGTGCATTCAATTCATAGAAAACTGCAAAACGTCAAACATGGTAAAAACATTGAAATTTTCAATAAAAAGAAAAAACAAGAGAAAAATGTTTCTTGAGCCTTTAGTAAATTGAATATAGTTCGATGAAAGAACGCATGAAGAGTACCGAGACATTTTATTTTTCTCAGAATTATTTGCTCTATCAAATAAAATAATTTCCACTAAGCTTCGCATGGAAGCCAGAAAACTGGTTTTGAAGGTCTTGGTTTTCAACAGACCTTTATCTAAGCAGTTTTGTTGAAAGTTTCAGACCTATCAATCCTAATAGAGAATCCTTTCAGTTAAGCAAATGTTTTTTTTCTGATTCTTGCTAGCTGTTACCATTGACAAGAAATCTTAAAAATACAATCCTTCTAAACTTATGCCTTCCACAATATGTTTCTATCAAGAAATGAAACGAATTTTTACAGAATCTATAGTCTGTCTACAAAATCTAAGAGAACTTTCATATCCAAAGATAATATCAAATTTCAGAAGGCAGCGCTTAGCTATTTCTCTATCAGCCACTATTTAATTGTTCTATGCTCTATGTATAACATATTTATCTTTTATGATGAAGTAGTAAAAGAAATTTTCTCGTACATTTTTCATGGTTAAGGGAGCACGCAGTTTTTCGATTTGCATCTATAGTTATTAAAAAAATTATAAATTTTAGTATGAATATAAGCATTTATTTAACTATAGTTCTAAAATATGGGACAAAAAAAGATGCAAACTGGCAAAAAGAAACTTAATACTAACCATTATCGTTAATTCCTGGTCCAGCAGGTACACTATCGCTATGACCACCCACAACAATAGTTTCATTAATATTGCCTTCTCTTGTATCAGCACAGATATTTTCAACGATGAATGATGTATAATTTTCACGTTCAATCCGAAGCCAAATACTCACATTATTTAAATTAGCTGCATTGACTAATTCTTGTCCAGCAACATAAGAAAGATAGAGTGCTGGTAATTTATTTGTTTGACGAAGACGTATAATAACAGGTGCAAGATTCGTAGTTGTCAAGCCATTATTGTAATACAACAAAGCCGATGCATTATATTTATTGGCTAACTCACCTTTTTCAGCATTAGTACATGCACCTCCTACTACTACTAATGCTGCTCGACCTGCTACATTTTGCCAATCGAATTCATCACATCCATAATTAGGAACGACTATTAAATTAAATTTTGTTAAAGTAATTTGAGCTGAATAATTGACATATGTAAAATCAGATCTTGCTAAATTAGTTGAATAACTAAATGTTTTATTAGTATTATTGATAGTTGAAATCAATATTGGATTTCCTTTAATTGTAAAATTTTGTATCGGTAATGATTCTCGAAAAACATTTAAAGTAGGAGCATTATTACGTAGATAATTATGGATATAATTAACTGTTTCTGTAAATCCACGAGTTCCAATAGCACGAGTATTTCCTGCATTATCAGCAATACGTTGTAACTCATTAAGATGATTCATTAAATCTTCAATACGAATTGAATCAGCCAAATTAAAATAAATTGATGGTCGAGTCGTGCTTGTCATTGTTGGTGATGATGAAACTGTAGTTTTACTTGTCGTTTGACCATTCTCAGGTTTAAGTTCATCAAATCGTTTATTAATTACACTCAAAATAGCAGCATTTAATGCAATTGAAATTACTACTAATATAGCAACTCCTATAAGTAGAATAAACGTACATGTAGAAGTTAATTTTGAAAGGCACATGATGATGAATTTCAAAGGAAGTAGTTTGATATTTGTATGCCTGTAATAAAAGTGTCTTTGTTTTAAATAGAGTTTCTTTTATATTGTTTGTTACAAAAAATTTTATGGTTATTATCAATGTGAAATTATGATTATTTGCAGTGTGAGACAGCAAGTAGAAGCACAGTTATAAAATAGAAAGTGTCATTACTATCCTCACAGAATAAAACAACGTAAAAGCATCTATTGAAAAATATCTTAGAAAAAAGTTTTATCTGAAGGTTTTATAATGACAATAAATATTATCAATGAAACACTTCTATCTTTGAAAAGCAAATATACACTAATATTTATTGTAGGCAAATCTCATTATTTGATTAAATCTTAGAGATTGTATATGTTGGTTTCGATAGAACTGGCACAACGGTAAATATTTTATCCATCATGTTCGACAAAACAACATTAAATGCAATTACAGAATTTTTTGAGAATTTTATTACAAACACGCATAGGTTAATTCGGATTTCGGTTTTGTCAAATAAGAAATTCACCAATTTGCATCGAATTAGATATGTATTTCAAAGAAAATTTCTATCGACCACATTGATAGTTTATGTTCGTCTGTATCATAGTCATGAATTGTATATGTCGTTTTAAATAATAATTATTCGATCAATGCTTGCCACAATTCATGCTGCTGCATTATCATCTCAGGTTTTCGAAGAAATATCATTGACAGTGAATCCAGGATGTGAATGGGATGTGGTTATGAGTCATTTTTTTAAACCATTTCCAAAATAAGATCATTAATTGATACAATCAAGTCTCTTGCTCATCTTTGTTGGCGAACCAGTTTGTCGTGGAAGAAAAGAAAAAATAATAATAAGGATCTTCCCAAGTCAGACTCATGAGGCTCATTACCACATGAACATTAGATTATGTTTTTTTTTTCGTATTAATCTCGCTTTTTTCCTATTAAAAATACGACTTGTTCATATTCAAATATAGCTTCAGCTCTCACATGTATCCTATTTTAATATAATTTCGTGAGTATGGTGTACTCTAGATTCATGTTTGCATATCATCTTATCGATGTAGAAATTCTAACACATAATTAGTTGCTAGCACCCATCTTCCAACTCTCACATCTTGAGTAAGTACTGATCATAACAATCACGCTGTTCTTTTGTTTTACCTTCGTCGGTATCTGAGAATAATCTGCCGATAGTAATAGATTGTTTTATATATCATAAGAAGATGAGAAAAAGAGAAGAAGGTAGACTTAGACGAACATCGCCTCCATAGTTTTACAGAAACCCAAGTAACAATACGTTCATACTCTACGAATACAAGCGGAAAAAAGAATACAATTCAGATAATGATATTTGGAAAAAAAAGAACAACGTGATATATAGTTTTATCGTTACTGATCGTCACCCAGAATAATTATAGTAATGATAGGTAACAACATGAACACAATAGAAATCGAATGTCAATATACAAGTTAACATTTTTGTTTTTTGATTTTATGCAAAAGAATCAAACAAGAATGATTATCAGACATCGATAGCTGACGTATACGATTTAATGCTCTTCCTTCGAAAGAACAAGATTTAGACAGTACTCTTCTAAGAACAACATATATGTAATTTTTGATGAATAAAATCAATCATGAACGAGGGATTGCTACAAATAATTGTTATTAATAATTTTATGAAATGTAAATGCATGAGTAGATCAGACTAGTTATTTCATCATTTGTAGTATCATACTATCTATGTATAATGCGAAATATTTTTCGATTTAATTCTTCCAATTGCTCATTTTTAGTTTTAGATAAAATTCGATAAATAATCAAAATCAATTAATAGTATGATCGAATACATACATCATATAATCTACAGGAAATTTCTTTTGATAATATACGACTGGGCGATAACTGTTTCAGTAATGTAATGTTTTTATGAATTTCTGACATGATGTAATCGAAGTGAAAAATAAAAGCTAATCTAGCATCAATAATAACATCAAGAGACTTGAATTTGAGAACTTGCTCAATATGATATTACTTTTGCAATAAATTAAAGATTTTTAATCATCTGAACTGTGAAAAGCAATTAGATTTATTTTCATTGATTTCTATATATACTGAGCATTCGGATAAGTGATTTTGTAACCATGCAATGATACGTAGAGAGCAGCTCAAGCTTCTAGGTTTGACTTACAATTTCTTAGACCACATTTAACTAAAAGCGGATTTGAAAATGATGACAAAGGCAGCTGCAGTTAGAACAATTCATCTACGACAATAGCTTTTTAGCTTCTATCCAAAGATACGGCTATGGGAAAAACATGTTTTTCACGTTGTTCATATACACAACGGCAAATTCCGATGTTCTTATTTCAGAATAGGAGCAATTGAAAAATCTGAAACTTTCACAATAAGCTGTTCTTGTTAAGGCGTGTCTCTATGCGATGTTTCAAGTTGAAATTCGAAACTCAGTTTTCCTTATATTCCTGATGGAGACTATGATATTCTGCTAAAAAGTACAGCATCTCGACAGTAACAAGCTATTAGTCTGAATTCTTTTCAGGATATGCATAGTTTATTAGATACGCATAGTTGTGACCTAAAAGCGATTTGACACTTAAAAATGTTCCTTCGTAAGCTTCTGTTAAAATAAAAATAAAATAGAAGATATATTCATTTAAAAATTTATTTTTTAATGTTGAAGAAATATTTATATTTATGCTTCTCTAAATAAGAATCATAAAGTTCTTTTTTATAAATACTAATTTTCTATCAACTTTCATTTTTCATCATTATATTTTCTTTATATGGCTATCTTCTAATAATCAATGATATAAAAATCTCTTTGTGTACAAAAGACTTTCAAATATTAATATTCGAGTTAATCAATATTACACAATGATATTTGATGAAGCAAATGTCTCATACATGAGAGAACTATAGAAATTCATAATCATTACATACTTTATAAAGCTAGATACTTTAAAAGTAATAAATATTGAATATATATGAAATACAAGAAGAACAGTATATTAAAAATGAATACGAGTAAAATTTTTTTTCTTTTCATTATATATGCTTGACAAATATTGTGTGTAAAAAAAAGACAATCTGATGTTTATTTAACGAAATACTTTCATTATTTTTACTTTAATACACATATTGAATACAAAGCAGATGACAAGAAGATTTCATCAATAGTGAAGAAAGAAAAAGAGAAAAAAAAAGAAAGAGGGATGAACGGATGAGCTTGTCACCTTTAGATTTGATCGATAGAAGATATAAATGACCGACCAAACACAAGAGAAAGAAGAAAAAAAGATGAGCACTATTCTTGAGTAAACAAATCTATATACAATCTATTCATTTCTATGTATGTTATTGAGTTCGATCTATTGTTGATGAATGGAAGATGACAAGTAAATTGTTATTATTGATATTATATCTTTTCAATATTTTTGATCAAATTAATTCTCGTGAATTTTCATTACAATGTTGGAAATGTGAAGTTACAATTGAATCATCAGAAGAACTAGGAGTATTTCAAGATGGTATGTAAAATTTTATTTATTGATTATTATATATTCATTTAAATTTTATTTAAGATTGTCAAGCACAATTTGATTTTACTGAACATACATTACAAGATTGTGATGGAAAATGTTGGAAATCCGTTGATTTACTTGATATAAAACGATTAGGTAATAATAGTCAAGAACGATTAAAATTAAAAGATGCCGCTTTATCATCATTAAAATCAAGTCGTCGATGTTTTTCAACTGATGAATTATTACGAACAGCTGAAATGGGTATTAATACATCAAATGGTTGTCGAAAAATTATAAAAGAAAATAAAAAATCCATAGAAATTTGTTTTTGTTCAGATCAAGATATGTGTAATAAAGTAACGAAATTAACCGAGAACTCTTTTATTTATTCTAGTACTATTTTATTTGTGTTGATGTTTATATTGTAGTATATCTTTGTTGTTTTTTTTAAAGAATATATACATATGAACAATAAATATTTTCAGATGATTGGAAACTATCAATATTGAATTTTATTTTTTAAATCATTGAAATGAATAAATTTATTTTGAAAGAGTACGATTTCAGAACTCTTAAATTATGAAGAAAGTTCAAGTGAGGAAAAAAATTTTTTCATATACAAAACTGTTTTTGAAGCAATTTGAAAGTATCATTTTCGGTAATACAAGTCGATTCAACAAAAAGAAATGTTGTATGCTCATTGAATTATGATATGAAATTGAAATAACGATAGATGACTAGGCTGTTGATTAGTAATCAATATTTAATTTTGCTGAAGAGACTATCCCTTAAACAAATTTTTTTCGAGATCCATATTTATGACACTTCCAGTAGAGGTGTGTCTCGAGCTAGGTACCTCACAGAAAAAATTTCAGCTCGATGCACTAAGTCTACGAAGAAATGTTAGTTTAAGATTACGGTCAGAATATAGGTGTTCGTGTGTCCCAAATTCTTCTGCCATTTCAAATGCCGGAAAGTTTGGGTTGATTTTTAATTGTAGCCAAAACGTGATGCTACAGCTTAATAGGACCCAATCCATTGACTTTTCCTGATTTATGTTTTTCGAAAGTTCCTCTGATAAAGTACGAAAAAATTGGGGAGTATATGTCTAGAATGATTAGCTTTTAGTAAATATTAATGGGAAAGTCAAAAAGAACCTGGCTCTGTTAAGTTGTAGAACTGATTTTTGCCTTCATCTTGACATCAAGCCCAGCTTTCTAGCATTTAAAATGGTGAAGAAATCTGGTACGCACGGAAACGTCAAAATCAAAAACTCTCTTGTAAGAACAATGCAAAAGTAGTTTCAACACATTGTCCTCTATAAATTGATATAAAAAAGAATCTTCGATCAATTTGTCATAGATCAACGATTAGAACGAATCAGATGGATGCATATAAAGATGTACAAGAGAATTTTATTTGTTATCATATGGACATATTACGTCCAACGAGATATCAACAAAAATCACCTGTTAAAAAACAACCATAAATTCATCTAAATCAATGTATATCATACAGAAGTAGTATTTTCCAAACACCTAAAATACTTCAAAGCATGTTATACTTATCATGATTGAGAATGTTACAAAGCAAACTGTATTAAAAAAAAACAAATAAACAGAGATTTATAAGCTATTTTACATTGGTGAAATAATAGTGGAAAATCTTTGACTACTTGTTCTCATAATGTAGATTTAGTTATGAATTAGTGTTTAGTAATTTCATTCCATTCTATGATTTTTCATGTCTGAGTGTTGTATTCACTTATCGTAATTAGCAATGCATGATAAGCATATCAATTATTGCCAAAAGTCATTAGAGAAGCTTGAAAAACTTTAAAAATCAAAATCTTTTAGAAAAAAAATGTTATTTTCTTCAGTACGAGGATTCAGAAAAGCCTATGTAATATCCTTAAATCTCATCATAAAATCCATTCATCATAGTAAATTGGAGAGTAGATATATTGTTCTATTTGACAAGGTATAAATCATAAAACCGATAAATTTGACTAAATATTGACTTTTCTGAAGAATGGGAAGGTACTTAATTAGACTAAGATTTATCCGAAATAAGTAGAATACTACAGGACTGTCCCGAACGTCGAAAAATCATATGCCTCATCCTGCAGGACCAATGGAATTGTCCTAAATTTTCTATCCTTATATCAAAGTTTGTCGTACACTTGAAACTTTTTATTTCTAACAAATGCCTTAATATTTAAATAAATAACAGAAAAAAGAACAGCAATTCTATCCGACATTTGCTATTTCTAAATCTTAGACTTCCGTAGAGGAAATCATAAGAAATTTCAGTCGCATAGCTCTCCGAATGAAATTAAGTTTAATAATCAATGGATTTCAGATGTGCACTCGTCACATTGTCATCAACTCAGCAAACTTTTTCTCATTTCGAAAAAAATGCTGGTTATACGGATGAAGAACGAGTGGCTGGTTTGAATCATGATTAACGCGCCGAGAAGAAGAAAAAACAACTTGTCATGGCAACTAAGCAAGTAAAAAACAATAGATCGGCTACTGCACTTTGTACACTCAGACGCCTTTTCAGTCAACGAGACTATTCGAAAAAAAAAATTCGGAACGATTCAAAAATTTGTCCTGCAGGACACCAAATGAAGAATTATAGAAGTATATTTGAATTCGTTAACTTTTCAATTGTAAATTTTAATATTTGAAATCTTCATAAATGAAATAGTTGTTGTTGAAAAATATCATCCAGTGGTGCCCTCTTTGTATTTTGTTTAGTTTTACATGTTGATGAATCACTAGAAGTGTACGAGTTAATGAATGAATGAACGAGTTTTCAGATAGATCTTTTTCCTTCCAGAACAAAAATGTTATTCGTGCTAATTATTCATTTAATATCAATAACTTCTGTTTCTACTCAATCTCGTCTTTATGGACCTGGTCTTCGAGCATCATTTCAAGTACCTGTTCGTTATTTTTATTTACAATCTTATGATTCAAAAGGACATAAGTATAGAATTTCATTGAAATCTTTTATTCACTAAAAAAGAAAAATAATGTAATTCATATTTAGACTTAATTATTCAAGTCAATCTGTTGATCATATAATATTTCATTTAACTCGTGTATCTGATCAATTATCTGTTCATAGTTATCGTAAAATTGATGATCTTAATGATGGTACTTATTTATTTCGATATCGTCTTTATGAATCTGTAGAAAATCTTCATTTATATATTCGATTTGGAAATGAAGATATTGAACATATTGTTAAAGGTTATATTTATTCTGATGGTTGTTATTGTCCACAAAAAAATTTAACAGAATGGTTTAATTCATTAGAATGTTCATCATCATCATTATCAATATCACAATTACGTGAAGATTTAAAATTATTTAATAAAATTGATATGAATAAAATAATTAATAAAGCAAAAGAAAAATATTTTCAATATCCTCAAACTTATGCACTTTGTCATTATGTTATTAAAAATAATAAAGTAAAACAAAAAAATAAAATATTCTTTATTATTATTATTATTTTTTTTTCTTTTTTGGTTTTCTTTATTGAATAGATTTATCGAAAATGTTATGGTGAACATATTGGATTTAAAACATTTTCCGATGCAGTTTTATTATCTCTTTCTCGAAAAGTAAAATATAATAGAAATATTCAAAATAAAGATAAAATTTACTTTAGATTATTTTACCTGATATAGAATTTTTAATGAATTTGGGTGACTATCCATTAAGTAGTGATGATGATCCAATACCAATTATATCTTGGTGTGGATCAGAACAAACACATGATATTATTCTACCTACTTATGAAATAACAGAAGCTACACTTCAAATGCTTTCTCGAACAACACTTGATATATTTGCTCTGCGTACAACACATCATTTACCATGGCCAAAAAAGATTCCAAAAGGATTTTTTCGTGGTCGTGATAGTTGTCAAGTAATTGGCATGTTTGTTTTCTGTGTTAATCTATAATCTATTTTTCTTAAGGAACGTCTTAATCTTGTTCGTCTATCAAAAAAATATCCAGATTTAATTGATGCTAACTTAACACGAATGTTTTTCTTTCGTGATCAAAAATCTGAATTTGAACCATTTGCTGAATATATTCCAATGACAAAATTTTTTGATTATAAATATCAAATATCACTTGATGGAACAGTTGCTTCATATCGATTACCTTATTTATTAGCTGGTGATGGACTTATATTTAAACAAACAAGTTCATATTATGAACATTTCTATCGAGATCTTATACCATATAAACATTATATACCAATAAAAAAAGATTTATCAGATTTAATTGAAAAAATTCAATGGGCAAAAGATCATGATGATGAAGTATGATAATAGATAAAATCTTATGAATTTTTATTGAATATATTTTTTTAATTTTTCTGTTGAGGCACAACAAATAGTAAAACGTGCACAACGATTTACTCAACGAAATCTTCTTCCTAATCATATTCTTTGTTATCATGTACAAGTTTTACAAGAATATGCTAAACGTTTAATATCACCAATTAAAATCTCTTCAGATATGGAATTAGTTCAACATGAATTTGATGAAAGTCATATAAAAAAAGATAATTGTGTTTGTCATCGTTTAGAGGTAAAAATTAAAAATTAAATTTCAAATGATTGTTTATGTATTTATTTTTAGAATCTTAATCATATCGATCTGTGATATTTTATTTTGTTTTTCTTCTTAATATATTATATTGAGAATGTTTTATTAGAAGTTGTGAAATGTTTTGTTTTTTCTTGTCATACTAATATTAACTTTTTTTGTTTTTGATAAATACAAATCATGAATGTGGTGTTTGTGCACCAACTATGATTTATTTATGTTTAGTTAACAATCATAATCATGCTGAAGTAATTATTTAAAATTCAATTTACTAATATTGAATTAAGTAAACATGAAGAATAATTTGTTAATGATATAAAAAAGAATTTGAACATAAAGATTGTCGAACAGGAAATAGCAGAGACTTCAATCTTAAAATCTTTAAACTCTAGCTTTTAATACTTTTATGGCATACTAAGGTAGATATGCTTAATCAAGCACAATCAATTTGCTGAAGTTTTTTTTTTAAAATAATCCTTAATTAAAAAATTCATTATCTTAATTACGGCACTCCATACTGTGATTCAGAGCTGTTTGATGGATGAATTTCATCAATTAGATCAAGCATCTGAAAAATACTTTAGTACTGTATTAGTAGAATAAGGCGGATATAAAATAATTATGTTAGGTTCTGATGTAAGATGATAAGACAGGAAAACTTCTCTAATGTGAGCACAATCGGAACTGACCAAAAGCGCTCAGTTTATCGAGTTTCTTATTATTAGGAGATTCTCAGTGTGGGTGTAGGTGTGGATCTTTTTTTCTTCCACACCTATGCCCACATCGGAAGTTCGTTTGGGCGGACGCATGACAGTTCAGTATAAGAAGATGCTCGCATAGAGATGTTTTATTGTAAAATCTTCTTTATGAATATATAGTTTGATGTTGATGTCTTGAGGTGTAGCCGATGATTTTTGTCTTGTCATGCAATTAATAAGTAGTTTTAAGAAATGATTGATATAACATTGATGATTAGAAGTCTTGTTTCTTTTCATATTTGTTAGTTTGTTTTTTTACATAGTATTTGACTAGTTGTCTTTAGAAAAGATACGAAACCTTGTTTTGAGATTCGATTATAGTTCAAAGAATCTAAACTGATTTATGTGTGAAGCATCCAGAGTTTGTTACTTACTATTGCTTCATGTATTTGGCGTATTGAGTACTGTAATTGAAATGATGAGTTTTTTGATCAAAAATACTTTCAATAAATGTCTTCAAACAAATTGATTATGTGTAATTATGTATGGTTACTAGCTCAAATACTTACTAGAACAAAAACTTGATTATCTCTTTCTTATGAGCTTTTATCTGCTAAAATCATTACTTTTCGTATGTCCTTAGTATATAGTGAAGTCTGCCGTTTTTCTCTCGAATATTGTAAAAAAACAATTGATTTAATTCGTATGAAAAAATATGATAGAATAATAATGGAATTAAAAAAAGTCATCTGATGATATTATATTACCAAGAAAAAATTGAATCTTTGAAATTAACAATGATTCATTTTTAAAGAATAGTAAATTAACGCTTTACTTCCTGTCGATCACTGGAGTGATTATTTGTAGAACGATTGTAGAGAATAAAGGAAGCATGAGATTTGAAAATGATAAGAACATTTTTTGTAGTGAACTTCATGAACTGTTAACTAGTAAAAAGAATATTTTTTTTTGTCTCTCCATCTTCGAAATATCGGACCTACCAAATGGATACCAAATAGATAATTTTGAAAAAATTGAAATTTTTGAAACGAAATATTCTCTAGCTACACTAAATAAAAATCTTTCAGAATTTCTGTATGATATTAATCGATGAAGAAGATTATTACTGAGCTGGATATATTTCGAAAGTTTCACGATAATTCGACGAATTGCGCTTACTAACACATACAATTGACAATGAAAAGGTTATAAAATGGCTCAAAGTAAAGTAAATGTTTAGTTAACAAGATGTGTCAAAAACACACGTATTCTTTTGACATTGTTTTTCATAGATTTACTTCCTTCTTTTTTTCTCTTACTACAATCACTTGAAATTGATATTGCTTTTGCCTACTCAATAATGTACTCGAAGAAAAGAAATCAAGGCCTAATATGTCCTTAAGTCCCCTTTCTTCACCACACGGTAATTGGACCAATCAAATAGCTCTATGTAAAAATATGAATCCTCGGTGTACTAGACCACATCATTAGTACATTGGACAGGCTAATATTCTATTTATAAAGTTATTTTATCGGTGACTCTTCTGAAACCGCTGTTTTATTTGCAATAAAAGAATTTTTGATAAATTTTATTAAAAAAAGAAATAAAATATGGTGAAGAATGTTTGAAAAGGCTTATTTGTTTGATTTTATATGGATTCTTCTTTTGATATAAAGTATTTTTTTTTTGTTTTGGATTTTTTATATTTCATTAAACCTTAGGCGTATTCTTGTTTAGTTATTCTAGCGACCATTGGCAGAGAATGATTTGACAAAAATTCCATCTCAGTCCTTCTATAAATCTTATGTAATTTAACGGAAAAAACCTTGTAAACAGCTCGGGAATATCTCATTTTGTAGAGATTGATTCGCTCTACTATTTCATATGATAGGAGCAAATTTTATGCTCGAGTTGTAGGCACTGAAAAACTAATGGCTTGATTTTCTGAAAAATTTGTTATGATTATTCGGTGTTTTAACATCTTTTTTTATGTGAAAATTTCAAATGACATTGATATCAGTAGTAGATATTGTCAATCGTTAAACATCAAAAGTCATTTATCTTTTTTTTTCAAATCATGCAAAAACTGAAAGAAAGACAATAGTTGCTAGTTTCACTGATCAAACATGTTATTCGAATTGATTATTATAGAATTACCAACTGTAATAAAATCTCTAGAGTTTTGCAATAGTTTATCATTATTTATCGATCAAATTTTCTATTTTGAAAACTTCTTTTATCGATAAAATGTCACTGATTATAAAAGGATTTAGTTAGGCATGTCACAAGACTAATACCATTTGGTATTGAGTGATATTTAGTATTAATTACTGTGAATACAAACATTAGCCAATACAAATACCACTTACAATAGAAGGTCACATACTGTAAGTTAACGAGGCTGATCATATTCAGATCAAATGAATACTCTCACTGCCATACTAACTATATAGTTTTAAATATGAGCTGTTCATAGTGTGCATGGACCGTGATATTCGAATTTCAAGGTATTCACAGTCTATGTCATATATTCAAGAATTATTTTATGACAGTTATAATTTTATGTTTATTACTCTTATATTTAGAGAAATATGAATTTCGTCATAGACTTTCAGCAAGTATCGAAAGAATATCTCCTCACATTAGATGCAACCTTCATTCTCACACAGTAATTATGTGGGTGTGTTAATTACGGCAATCATTATATCGACTGTATTTAAAGCAAACAAATGCTCTCAAAAATCAACACGGCGAATGTCCTGTTTCTCGTAAATATAAGCGTAATAAATATAAAATTATAACTGTTGTAAAATAGCTCTCAAATATGTGTGATACTGTTTTTTCTTATGTAAATCATCGAGCTCTATTCAATCATAATGACAAAAACGAAAATAAATGCTACCGTAATTTTGAAGTATGGAGACATGACATAGACTGTAAATACTTTGAAATTCAAATATCACGATTCGTATATGTTATGAACAGCTGATATTTAAAATTAGTTATCTTCGCAATAAGAATGTTTATTTGACCTGAATATGATAAATCTCTTTAAATTATAGTATACGCGACCTTCTATTATCAATACCAATGCTATATTGGTATTGCGATATGCCTACATTAGTAGCATGACATTTGAGTTGTTCGTTGTATTATAAAACTATTAGAAGAGTTTTTTTTTGCATCTCCCTAATGTGTCTTCTTTGTATTGCAATGATTAACATTCAAATCTCATCAGAGTAGAATACATGTTTAAGTATTATGAAACAAAAAAAATTGAAGTTTTGTTGCATGATATATTCTGATTTCGTTTTGGATAATTTCTTATGTATATTGAAATAAATTAAAAGTGTTCGTCATATTTAACATTTGATAAAATTTATCTGCTGATAGTTTTATATCGATTGATTTATTATTTTGTTCTGAACACAGTAACAAACAAATGATTAAAATACGGAAATGAAAAAAAAAATAAACTTATTCAAAAAAAAAAAAAAAAAAGAAACGAAAAGAAAACAATAACGGGTAAGATATCACTCTAAAATGTCTCTTCTGGTCTGTTTGGTTGTCTATCTATTTTTGTTATAGAATTACAATAACACAGATATAGAACGTCAACGGAAGGATACAGAAACAAAAAAAAGAAATGCATTAACAAAACATTAATAAGCAGAAGGATGCTTGCTATACGTATATCATCATCATTACTCTCTCGAGATATCTGAATCGGAAAAATAATAATTGACCTTTTCGATGAAGAGAATTCTTTTTGTTTCTATTGTTCGATAATTTTATTGTCTATTTTATTTGTTGATGATGAAATTAATAAAGGTTCTTCGTTTATAATTGTTGCTATAGAAAAAAATAAATAAATTATTTAATTTGAAAATATATAACAAAAAAAAAATTTTTTTTTAATATATTCACCTGACTCAATAACAATTTTTGGTATATTCATAGTATTATTCAATTGAGCAGATTTCTTTGAGAATTTTGCTTGCAAAAGAAAATAAGTACTATAGATTAAGGCAGCTATTGTATCAAACAATGCAAATACTAAAAATAAAAGTCTTGATTGAAGACGTGTATAAATAATTGAGGAAGCGATCAAACCAATACCACGACCTATAGTTATGAGTTTTTAATAATAAAAATATTCAAAAGATTTTTATTTAAAATATCATACCTAAACCAAATGAAACTCCATAGACAACACCTTGTAATGTACCAGCAAGTCCTGGTGGTGCTATAATAACAAAAAGAAAATTTTGTTTTTTTTTTCTTCTCATAAGAAAATATTTCTTATGTACCAATGGAATCTGCTTTTTGAGCAATGAGTACATAGAGAATACCAAAATTAAAATAATGCATTGTTTCCATAATTAATAGAAAATAAGGTCGACGAATAAAATAATAACCAGCAAATCGGATTGCAAATGCTATCAAAATAATTATTGAAGCTGTATTCATACCTAATAATCTAAGCATTCGTGAAGCAAGAAAGAGAGCTATGACTTCAGCCGATGCAGATATCATTGACATCCAACCAACAATAACATGTGATTGACATGGTGCTATTTCATCAATATATAAATATAGATACTAAACAAAAATGAAATACTATCATTAATAAATTATAGATTTTATTATCACTTAATCTTATGATAGATGCAATAATACGAATATTTACTTAACCCCGTTCTTTTTTTTTTCATTAGAACTAAGTATACTTAATAAAACTGATTTTATTTTCCTAAACAAATAATATTTCGCATTGACTTTCTGGTACTATTCAGAGTAAACAATACTTGATAACTCGGAAATGAACTACTTGATTTGTATGATAGTAAAGAATATAAATTTTACAATAGATATTTTTCAATTCTAGTTCTTTCAAGTATTCTTTAGAATATTTGAACTAAATACATACTGGATCAAGAGCTGCATAAGACATTCCCCATATGAATGTAAGTGAAAGGAAAACAATAACATCTATTTTTTTAAGTAAAGGAATAAGTGCAGCTACTTTGAATTGAGATGCATCTTTATTCTTCGTTTCTATTGTAATATTATTTACACTAATATCATCTATTTCTTGTTCATTATTTTGTATATTATCATTTGTTTTCTTTCGTCGTCGTTTATGAGGTTGAATACGAATAAAACTTGTTACACAAATACATATAATTGTTGTTATAGAAAACATAATAATATAAACATATTCTGTTTTATAACGTGCATAAATACGACTAGCAGCAAAAGCTGATAAACCAAAACCAATTGTACCCCAAACACGTTGTTCTCCAAATATATCAGGTCGTGGTAAAGTAGCAAAACCAATTGATGCACCAATAGTTATTCCTATTGAAAGAAGATTTGTACCAACAATAAATAAAAGTGCATAAAGAAGAATATAAAGTGCTTGTTGAGATTGACGTGTTCCATGACAAAAATGTGTTATTGAACAAGTTATTTCACAAACAACTAATAAAGATGTATTATCAATATTTGAATATAAATGTGAAGTATAATTGTGTATAAATTTATCAACAGGTACTCGATATTGGATTCCACATGTTGAAAATTCACTTGTATCAATTGATGATTTTTTGGGTTGACGAGTATCTTTTGAACTCATTGTAAATGTAAAATTAAATGGTGAATTTGTTGTTTGACATAATGATGTATAAGAACATCCACATTCTGATCTTGATGAACATTTTGTTGCTACTTCTTCACTAGCACAAAAATCTAATACATGACCTAATTGATTATCGTAAACAATAGTAGCTTGAATATAATTTGATTTAATTGTTGGTAAAATAAACAAAATACTATATAAACATGTTATAATAATAATGATACAATTAAATGTTAATAAATAACGACGAGAACGATCAGCAACAAAACCCAATAATGGATTTGTAAAAAAGACTAAAAATGGAATAATTAAATTAGCATATGAGATTTCTGTAGTTGATAAACCACGACCACGTAATGTTATATTTAATATTGGATAGAGTATACCAAATGCCGAAAAGAAAAGAAAGTAATGTGCTTTCAATAGAACATAATACCGGTGAACAAATGGTAACGATGAAGATGCACTAACGACATTTGTCGTTGGTGCTAACATTGAAGGTGATTCCATGCCGTTTGTTTTCTTTTTTTTTTCTTCTTTTAATTTTTGTTGTTCATATCTGAAGAAAAATACATAAAAATATTCTTCTAATTAATATATCCATTGTTTGACATAATATGCTTCTAGCTAGTAATCATAAGCTACATGTCTATGCAATTCTAGCATAAACGAGACGGAAAAAAAAGCTGTAATGAGAAGTTGCACAATAATGATCGTTCTATGCTACTCTCTATTCTATTCGAAGAGAAGAAAGAAGAAACCGTCGTGTATTACGGTCTTTATATAGGAAAAAAGAAGTATCAAGGTCAAAAAACAAGGAAAAAAAAGAAGAAAAAAAAAACTTCTGGTAAAACAGACATTATGGTATCGTCAAAAATTTTATTCTTATCAATATACATAGAAAACTAAATAAGAAACGAAATAACTGATAAATTTAGGTCTTCAATATATGCTATAAATGCAATTTTTTAATTCATTTATTTATCATTCCAACATTTTTTTATGATAAAGCATGAAGAAAACGAAAAAAGTGCAAAATAAAGAATCTCATCTACATAATAAACTATTTATTTCAGTTATCATGTGTTGAAATGCCTTGACAAGGAAAAGAAAAGTACTATTCAAATATACTTTGAGCTTAGGTGCCTGGTTGTAAATGTGATTTATCATTGTTTCTTTTTTATCCTTCCATAGAAGCTTAATGATAATCATAAATAGTGAACTAGTTTGAGTATTGACTATAGTCTTATTATAAATGGTACTAAGCTTACTCTTGAAAATCGATCAATAGTCTCTTGCTTTTATTCTTTTTTTAATAAAAGAGAATAGTTTTGTACCACTTACTCACTTTCATTATTATTTTTATTTTGGTAATTAAATAGCAGTAGTAATGTATGACAATTTGCAGGTGTAACTTTTACTGATATAGTCACTTAATCAAATAGAGACAGATGCCATGTTTTATTGAGAATTCGTAGAGTAGAAATAACGACGGAAACATGTTCTTGTCGCTTTTTCTTTCTTGACAAACATTTTGCATAAGCGCGCACATTGAAGAAAAAAGCCCAGACAATTGCACTATTATGTGTTCCTTCCGTCTTCTAGGCTACGGATTAACTTTTTACAGAAAAGAACAAGAAAGAAGAAAATATTGTCAAATTTAATTATTTTCATTATTTATGGACGTATACTTCAGTAAAAAGAAAATTATCTGTCTGATCATAGTACTTTTCACGACGATAATAAATTATAACATTAATAATCCTTAAACTTGAAATTAATTTGAATTAAGAAAAAATAAAATAGACATTTTGTTTTTACTTGAACTCTATGCATGCTTTTTCGCTCTTATTTTTGTTTGTATTCTCAACAAATAAATCAATAAATATGTGTACGCATGCAAAGAATAGTAATAAAAATGAAGCGAAAAATTACTTTATATATGTGCTAGTAACATGCAATGGTTGTGTTGATAAGGAAAAGGAAATCACAAGATTTATTTAAAAAAAATAATTGATTGCTTTAATACCTAGGTTTATATTAAATTGTATAACTTGAAGATAATTCTAGCTGAAATAGTAAATAATATTTCATTTAAGCATTTTTTTTTAAACTTGTTTTAAAAATCGAATTATATATTCAGTAAGACTCTAGTTCAATATTTCAACTTATAAAATTCATCATAATGAATTTTAAAAAATGTAACAAAGACACTAAATAAGTACTATAGTATTGCAATAATCTAATATTTCTATTAAAGATATTTACATGTTTAACATTATTCACGTAGATTTCTATTCATATGTGAATATTGTTTTGTCACAAATTCCCAACTTAAATTATAATGCAAATTACTTCCATAAATTATTTGCGAGACATTTCTCCATACTTCAATGTACGTGTCTATTATAAAAATGCAAGAACCGTGACACATATTTCTTCCTTGAAAACATTTTCACTAATACTTTAACACATAAAATAAATAAAAATAGTCTGAAAGCATCAAAGCTACGAGTAAATATCTGTGCTATTTATTTCGATCATGTAAAAAAAAAAAATTTTTCAAACTGATTTCTACTTATCATACATATAAACGAATGTTATAGAACTAGGAATAATAAATGAAAAGAAAAAAGAACTTTTAAAAAAATTTTCATGGCGTTTGTTTTCATCAAAAATCTATATTAATGAATAAGAATCAACAAAACACCACATGACTCAATTTGTCTACTGTTTATTTTCGGTATTATTTGTTGCCATCATTGCTAATGATGGTAAAGATTCTTGATTTAAATTTGCATCTAAATTAAATATATATTCACTATTTTCTTTTATAAATAAAATTACCTTCTTCAAGCACAATGTTATTATCAGTTGATACGATTACATTTTTAATTGAAGATTTTTTATATGTTAATAAAAAATAAATTGAATAAAAAATAGCAGCAACGATATTCAGAATAGCAAAGACAAGAAAAAGAAGACGTTGTTGAATAACAATATAGATATATGAAGACACAATTAAACCAATACCACAACCTAGAAGAATAACATACGATATTTTATTGTTGATGGATTGCTAAGTGAATAGATCTCTTGCATAAATATGTTAATCATTCTCCTTTACATCGATCAATTATCTCAAACTACAGGAGAATTATCTCTTGAGAGTAATTCAATACAAAAATAATATCGCAGTTGATATTGATCAATTTATTGACATCATTTGCATATATATATATATTTTTTCTTCGGATACTAATAGTTATTCATAGTTCCATTAATTAATAATTATTTCTAATTCATCACAATAATATAAAAATTTATATGATTAGAAATTTGATTAAAACAAAATATATTTAGTATTCATCACATAATAGAAATTTTTTGTATGATAATGGAACAATAATTTTTTTTTTCGGGTAACATATTAAATATTCGTATAAAATTTCTGCTTAATTAAATCTAATCAAATTTTTTTTTCTTCATTGTTATATTCTGAAAATTATATTCGACTAAATTTCAATGAAAATATTTTATTGAACTCTCAATAATCAATCTTTAATAAAAACAATTATTCTTCATTTCTTAATGAATTTAATCCAACGATATATTTCATTAATAAAAGTTCTAAATAAATAAATAGGTCAAATATTTTTTTTCTTTAAAGATATCCATACAAATGAATATAGAAATAATCACTAAAAGACAATATAATTCTAATTTATAATAGTAAATATTACCTAAACCAAGTATAACACCATGAGCAATTCCTTGTAATGTACCAGAAAGTCCTGGTGGTGCTAGAAATAAATAATATAATAAATATTTTCATTGACAAATATTTTTGTATTTCTACCAATAAGATCTGCTTTTTGAGCAATTAATACATAAAGAATACCAAAATTAAAAAAATGCATTGTTTCTAATGGTAGAAAAAAACGTGGTTCTGATATAAAATAATAACCACCAAATCGAACAGAAAATGCCAGAAAAATAATAATCGATGATAAATTAGGACCAAAAAAATTGATCAATCTTTTAGCTGAATAAAAAGCAGTAACTTCAGATATTGATGCTATTAAAAACATGAAACCAATAATAGAACGTGATTGACATGGAGCCATTTCATCAACATATAGAGCCAAATACTTGAAAAACAAAAGGCATTATAAGATATATATAAATATATATGTAAAAGCTAAAATGTTTATTTTTATTTTACCGGATGTAAACAACCATAACTCATTCCCCAAATAAATGTTATTGAGAGAAAAATAAATACATCCATATTTTTGAATAATGTTATAAGTGTTGATAAATTTAATTTTTGTTTTTTTTCATTAGTTTTCTTTTCATTTTTATGCATAGGAATAAAACTTGTTACAATAATTGTCAAAATTGAAATAATATTAAACATAATTACATAAACATATTCACTACGAAATAATTCATAAATACGGCTAGTAGAAAAAGCTATTATACCAAAACCAATTGTACCCCAAACACGTTGTTTTCCAAATAGATCTGCCCCTGGTAAACTAGAAAAACCAATCGATGCACCCATAGCATTTGCAGCTGAAACTAAACTATAACCGATGATATATAAAATACCATAGAGAAAAATGTAAATTGTTTGTCCTTTATATCGTAAACCATGACAAAAAAAAGGAATTGAACAAGTTATTTCACATTTAATCATTGACGAACTTTGAAAATCTTGACAAAAAAAAGTTTTTTTTTTTTCTATCTTATTTCTTCATAAAAGATTTAACTAACCTAATTTATTTTCTAATAAAACTTCATCAATTGATACTCGATAATCAATACCACATTGAGATTTTAATGTATCTTTTAATCTTTTTTGTATATTATTTGAATTCATTGTAAATGTAAAATTAAATAAGTAATTTTCTCTTTGACAATATGCTTGATAAGAACAACCACAATCAGATCTTGATGAACATTTTGTTACTACTTCTTGACTTGCACAAAAATCTAATACATATTCTGATGGTTTTAAATAATGTAAATCAGCTTGAATATGATGAGATTTAATATTTGGTAATAAAAATAGAATTGTAAAAGCAATACTATATATAACTACTAGAATATTAAATGTTGTAAGAAAACGACGAGATTTATCAGCAATAAAACCCATTAATGGATTTGTTAGGAAAATTAAAAATTTAAGAATTGTGTTTGACACTGAAATTTCCGTATTTGAAAGGCCATGAGAACGCAATGTTAAATTTAATATTGGAAATACAACACCATATGCAGAAAAAAACAAAAAATAATGAGATTTAAGTATCACATGATAACGACTTATAAATGATAATTTAGAATTATCAGATGTTGAATCCATTGTTAATATCGAAAATAAATTATTATTTCCGTTAATGAATTTTTTTTTGTCTTATATTGTTCTAAAAAATATAATAGGAAGTCATTATGATCATCTTCAGGATATGAGAGAAAAAAAATTAATTAGATAGAAAAATCCTTTCATGATGATAATTCATCATATTGTTTGTTTTTTTTCCGTTTTATTAAAAGAGATTTAAAATAAATTATCTTTAATATATATAAAAACATTCCAACAAGTGAATGTATACATGTCGCTATGTTTTTCTAATTTTTTGTTTTTTAAAACGTGCTTAAGTTTATTGAGTACAGATGATTCTAGAAAACATCCGTTGACTTTTTCTCTTTATTCCTCTCAACTTTATTAATCTAGTAGTTTAATGGATTTAGATAAAGTTTACTAATTACTTCAGTGTAAAATTTCTGAATATAAATATGCCGCTCATTCTCTCAAGGGAAAAAAATATCCTACGAATGTATAAATCCGATTTCGCTCATTTGTGCAAGAAATATAGACACAACAAGGATTTATATTAATAAAAAAACACTTGTATGACAGAAAAAGAAAAAAAATTATTCTATAATTTCTCTTTCTATATCAGTTCGATGCTTTTTGTTTTTCTTTATCGTCTTTTTCTTTAGCTTCTTTTTCTTTTTGTCGATCTTTATTCCAATCTTGTAAACCTTTTGGTAACGTTGTATCTTCTTCTAATGAACCTAAATTTAAAAAAAAAAAAACAAAAAAAAGTTTTTTTTGTTTTTTGAATAAAAAAAATAGAAGAAAATTTTTGTTTTTGTTCTTTACCTGTTCCTTCAACAAATTCTTCATAAGTAGTTTTTTCTTTAAATGGTCGTTTTCCAACTAATTCAATCATATCATCACGTGATAAAATTTCACGTTCTAATAAATGTAATGCTACTTTTTCAATAAGTTCTTTTTTTGATGTTAATAATTCAACTGTAAAATCATAAGCACGTTTTATTATTGCTCGAACTTCATCATCAATTAATTGTGCTGTTGCTTCTGAATATGGTTTATCAAAAACCATATCACCTTGTTGTGGCATATCAAATGAAACATAACCAACTTTGTCTGACATACCAAAACGAACAACTTGTGCATAAGCTGATTGTGTAATTTTTTGTAAATCATCTTGTGCACCTGTTGATATACGATTAAAAAATAATACTTCAGCTACACGACCACCAAGCATAACACACATACGATCAAATAACTAAATTCAAAAGAAAATTATTTTCTTTACCAAAAACAAAAAAAAAATAGCGAAGAATTTTTTTCTTTTATACTTGTTCTTTGGTATATAAATATTGCTCTTTAGGCATATATTGAGCATAACCAAGGGCTTTACCACGTGGAATAATAGATACTTTTATAATAGGTTCAGCATGTTGTAAAAACCAACCACATACAGCATGACCAGCTTCATGAAATGCGACTTGTTTTTTTTCTTCAGGTTGTAAGACTTGAGATTTTTTTTCCATACCTATAGAAATATAATTTTTATGATGAAAATAAATATTTTGAAATAATTTACCAGCAATAACACGATCAATAGCAGCTTCAAAATGTTTCATTTCAATTTCATGATTTAAATCACGTGCTGCTATAAGTGCTGCTTCATTACAAACATTTGCTACATCAGCACCTAGAATATGTATATATATTTATCGTTTTATCATCTTTTTTTCTTTGAAATATTTATGAATAAATAATTAACCTGAAAATCCTGGTGTTCGAGCTGATAATTTTCTTGATAATTCATTTTTATCTAATCCAGTTTTTAATCGTCCTAAATGAACTTTAAATACACTAGCACGTCCTTTAATATCTGGTAAACCAACAAATATTTGTCGATCAAATCTACCAGGACGTAATAAAGCTGAATCCAATATATCCATTCGATTAGTTGCTGCTAAAACAATAACATTTTGTTGTGGTGTAAAACCATCTAATTCAACTAAAAGTTGATTTAATGTATTTTCTTGTTCACTATGACCACCCATTGAACGACCACCTCGTTTTCGTCCAATAGCATCGACTTCATCAATAAATAAAATACATGGCGAATTTTTACGTGCTAATGCAAACATATCACGAACCTAAAATTCAATTCATATGAAATAAAAAAAAAACCTTTATATTAAATAATTAAAAAAAAGACTTACTCGAGATGGACCAACACCAACAAACATTTCAAGAAATTCCGAACCGGATACAGTGATAAATGGAACACCAGCTTCACCAGCCGTAGCTTTTGCTAATAAAGTCTTGCCTAAATGAATATAATAGATTATTGTTACAATCATTCGGATAGATTACCTGTGCCTGGTGGTCCAGTAAGAATAGCACCCTATATTGAAACATGAGCGTAAAAAATAAAAGATCTTACGAGGAAGTCTCTCCGGATATCTAATTGCTTTTCGATTGAGACCATGTTTATTTGATGAGTAATAGAAAAATCTAGAATGGTTTAGTTTTCTGGGCCTTCATTATTGTGTCGAGTTGATTCTGGACCGAACCCGGTCGAGTTCGAATTCGAAAGTTTTGCACCTGGTGGTCTCCAAGACTCACTTACACCCTTCTCTCTTTTGACTTTTTTTCTTTCGACTTTTCTACAACAGATCACAGCTGTAGTCTCTCTCAAGTCACATGAAAAATCGACTTTCGAATTTTGACTTCAAACTTTGTATGAGTAAAGTACTTATTGAGATTAGTTGATTGTACAGCTAGTATTTCCTTTCTGAAGATATAATTAAAGCATGATTCAAAAGTAAGGGCGTAAAATGTTGAGAGCACGAGTGTGGGTGTGTGAATGTGGCTGTAGATGTCGGTGTAGGTGTGAGTGGCTAGGCATGACACCTCTGTCTAAGTACATCGATATCTACCCCCACACTTGTCTACTGAACTAATCTTATTGAGAAGTTTGCTTGTGTAAAGTTTAAAGTCGAAACTCGGTTTTGTACGTGATCTGAGGAGACCAGTTTTGTGTTGAAAAACTCATCTTGAGAGTGAAGGCCTGGAAAACCAAACCATTCTACATTTTTATGTTGTTCAATAAATGAACATCGTCTCGATCGAAAATCGATTTGATACCTAGAGAAGTTTCCTCGCTAGATTATAAATTACTTACTTTAGGAATTTTAGCGCCAAGATCAAGATATTGTTGTGGATTTTTTAAGAAGTTTACAAATTCCATAATTTCAAGTTTAGCTTCTTCACATCCAGCTACATCTCTATATATACATATATCAAATATTCTTCTTAATAGACTTCTTTTTAAAATAAATAAAATCTTACTTAAATGATGTACCAACATTCTCTTTAACAATTCTTGCTGTTGTATTTCCTATTCCAAATATTCCACCAGATCCTTTTCCTCCCATTCCACCCATTTGTCCCATTGCTGAACCAGCTCGTCGAAATAACCAAACAAAGAAAATAATAGGTAGTACCCACGATGCAGCACTCATTAGTGTACCAGCATCAGCTTCTGTTTTATATAAAACAGGTACATAACCTCCAGCATCAATACCATTTTCTGTTTGAACATTTTCAAGATTACGTTCAAATGAATCAACGGATCCAATAGCAAACCATAAACTATGCTATATTGAATAAAATAAAATTTAATAACAGAGAAAAAAAAACAAAAGAATAAAATATCTATTCTTACCATTGAATCAGGTGCACCAGGAAGAAGTCTTACACGTACCCATTTTTTATTAACTACTTCAAGTTTATCTACCTAAAACAAAAAGAACAAAATAAACAATCTTATTAAAAAATAATGAACTTGTTTTTTGTTCGCGAAAGCAAAATTTAACTTACATATCCTTTAAGTAAATATTGTGAAACAAAATCTTTCCATGTTATTTCTTTATATAATGTATTATTATATGTAAAATAAGCAGCTATGCCACTACCAATAAGTATAGCAAGACCTGTACGATTATTAAATAATGGATTTTTATCACCTGGTGTAAATTTAAATTCTAAACCACGCCAACCACCACCACCTGATGATGATGGTGGTGGAGTTGGTGCTCCACGACCACCAGGACTTGGACCTGGTGTTGGTGGTTTTGGTTGACCACCATCCGGTGGTCGTTCACCAGGAGCAGGTTCTTTTGGTGGAGCTGGTGGACGTTGACTTCCGGCTGAATAAAAATAAAATGATAAATTTATTTTAAGAATATGGAAAAAAAAAGAATACTTGGTTCTTTTGGATGAGGACCTTTACCAGCACCACCCGGAAAGTATTTTTCAAAACCTTTTGGTACAACTGTATTTAGACGATGAACAATAGAAGATGTTGAATTTGATAAATTGTTGAATAATCTCTGAAAAAATATTAAGTAAGGTTATAAATAAATTTCTAGAAAATTTACAGAAACTTGATGCCATTTAGTTAATGAAGGTGAATATCTCACACATTGATTAATATGAGTTAAATATTGGTTTAGTTTAAACAAATGAATAGACATAATCTACAAATAAAATGTTGCGTAATCATATATATATAATAGATGATTTATATTTTGATATTATATAACATATTCTTTCTAATACATGTTATTAAAGTATATTTCAATATGAAACGGATAGAATTCATATTACGTACTACTTTCAAAGTTCGTTTAGCAATTATACTCACTCTCTCTTCATTCATTTCTTCATCCAGTATTCTATTAGATATAAATATGAACCAATTGACCATGTCAAGAAAGTACAAGTGATATATAGTGACATCTACTTGATATGATATTCACGTTAATCATATTCTAGAAAACCTTAAAGACATTGTAATCGATGAAAAACAAAATTCCCATATCCATTGCATGAGTTTTCAACGTATTTCGCTGTAATAGGTCATTCCATTTTACGAGATATACTTTCGGTTGGAAGTAGTCATCGTTTTTTCTCACTCTTATGATGGAAAACGACGATATAATGGTACCATTTTTTCGCTGCAATTTTCTCAAACCAAGGTATTATCAGAAGATCCTGTGGAATCTAGAGTCGAGTTTTTTTTCTATCAATGTCTGACATCCGTTGTATGCATGAATAAATGACGGATCAAAGTTTTAGCTATTTATTAACTACTCTCAGAAAAAAGTCGAAGTACAACTATTTCTTGTTGTTCACTTTCCCGTCTCCCGATGCTTAGAATAAATTAAAAGTTTTCGCTTAGTTACAAAAGAGTATTATGTTAACAAAAATAGAAATTCAACAGTTAATTGATTAACTAAATTCGTCAAACCAACAGTAATATCAAAATCTTCAGCTACGTTACAAAGTTCTTAAATCTTCATTTTTTCATTTCCGAAATTAAAGATTTCAACATATATGTATCATATTGTTTTTGTTTAAGTACTGAAATGTGCAACATCTTTAACCTCAACAATTCAATAGTGAAAATTTTCTCCAAATAGATTTAAAATTTTCCTATCTATCTAATAATTTAATGGTTTCTGTGTCACATGGTATTTCAGGGACCAAACTAAGACTGCAGTTCGATTAATTTTTGGAACCGCCGAACTCTACCGATCGGATTTAGGTCTAAAGAGTCTCTCTGGGTGTTTGAGAAAATCAATTTTTTTAAAGCATCTAAAGTAAAAGATTTTATTTATTTTTAATTGATAAAAATTCCTTTATTTAGTACTTAAAAACATTTACAAAAATGCAAATTATAATTTAAAAGAAAAATTTAGCATGGAGATTCATCATGATTCATTTGAACAATATGATGATTCGATTTAACAGTAGTAATACATGGTAAATTTTGAATATTTGTTTTAAAATTTTCGTTTATTGGTAAATGAAAATAAGTTATATATGGATTTAATGGTTTATCTATTTTTCTTATTATTGGACATGAATTATTATTTATTTTTTTATGTGATGATGATGATGATAATAAATGACATTGTTTATTATCAATAGTTTCTAAATATTGATGAGTTCGTACTGATTCCATTGTAGGTATATTAAGTAATGAATTTTGATAATACCGTTGAAAATAACGATGTATAAATATTTTTTTAATAGTCCATGGTATTTGTTGTCTATATGCTTTATTCTGATCAATAATTGATTTCCATCGTTGAATTATTTGTCTATTAAATGATGAACGATGTCGAATACATTTTTGATTTTCAATTGATGAAAATTTTGAAATAAATTTTGATCGAGAATTTGATAATTGATGATGAATACAATGATTTACAATTGGAGATATAAATGTATCATTCATAATCATATGATTATGATTAACAATAGCTAATTGTTTTTTAATATTTTTTATTCGAAGAATTTCAGCATGTTTTAATTTATCATTCTTATTATAGGTTTTACCAAAATAAATTTTCCAAAGTTTATCACGTTTTTGTTTATCAACAAGTTCTTCTTAAAATACAAAAATAAAAAAAGATTAATCTATATATAATAGATTTTTCTTTTTTTTTTTAAATACAAAAAAAAACTTATACCAAGAATTTGTTTAGTTTGTGTTTGATCTCGAAGAGTTTTAATAAATAATTTTACTCGACGTTGTATACAATCTTCAATTATTTCAGTACGAGTTCGAATTTGCATTCCTAACATACCAACAACACTTATAGAATACCATAATAGAACAATAATCATAAAATAAGCAGCACCGATCGGATCATAATCTATCGATGTTAAAACATTTATAAGTGTTGATTCATTAATCGATTCAATTTGATTATAATAATAATGTTGAAATGTTGTTATAGTACTATTGTTTATAGTCATTCTTTTATTAGTTGGATATCGAATTTTATAACATATGATAGAATAAATAGAACGAATGAAAAAGGAAAAAAAAATGGATAAAATCCAAACATCGTCGTCTTCGATATTTTCGAAAGAATGAATGATCTATTAGTATTGATAGCTGGACAATGTGTCTTTAATTTTTCTATGATAAGTAAAAGCAAAGAAACAACAAATATCATTGATGAATTATTTTCATCCTATATTCAAATCAAATAAATATGGAACGTAATCGATTAATTAATGAAGTTTGTATAAGATCCTGAAATGAATAAACATGTAAAAATTATACTTTCTTCAAACGGTATTATTGAAAATAATCTTTAGCTCTATCTGAATTTGTTGATATGACATTCATATATATTACAATTTTCGAAATAAACTAATTGTGAAAAATTGGTAAGACTACTCGACCGGCCGATCTGAAATCCATATCGACACTGAACTGACGAGTTGTCGTACTATTTCATATGTGGATAGTGATGTTTGGCATTTTACACATACCCTACGAGATACTAACGCAGGAGTATTTCCAGGCGATCTGTCTCGTTTACTTTCATATTATGCTCATATGTAGAGACCAATTAGATTAGAATAGTATCGAAACAATCCGTGCTCTTATTGAAATTTAGCTGAGATATGGAATTTTTACTGCAAAAGGTCAGTTTCGAAGCAAAATCATATCTTCGAATTTCGATTTGAAACTTTGTCACTCATGAAAATCTCGCTTAGACTAGCTCAAGTAAAAGTTGTCATCATCTTTTGACATTGCATCTGTGAGATATGAATCTTTCTAAGTTTCCATATTTCATAGTATCTAAAGACGAGTGCCTTTATTTTGAAATATTCATATCTTGGAGATACAATGTCCTGAAATGATGAAACTTTTTACTTGAGTTAGTATAAGTGAGGCTGTCATGTTGACAAAGTTTCAGACGGAAATTTGAAGATATGACTCGCCTCCTACAGGAAAAATCCACTAAAAATTCAGTATCTCAGCAAAATCTCAATAAGAGTACGAACTATTTGGAGATTATTCTAAACTAATTAGCCCTTACATATAGGTATATTATGAAGATAAACGAAGCGGCTGACCTGAGAATGGTTCCTTGTGAGAGTAAAAGGTTTAATAAGACACACCAAATAATGATCGGCCTATTTATAGACCGGTTCATCTGAAATCTATATCGATACTAATTTCATCCTTGATTGATACTATCAATTTGTTTATTACAATTTCAAATCATTTTATTTTGATATTATTGAAAAAAAGATATAATTTTGATATGTCAGCTTTTAAGTATAATAATGATTTAGATTACTATCTGTACATAAATAAAATGTTTGCTTAATCAATTGAGATGAAAATTGCGCAGTAATTTATATTATGGTTTTCGTTATTCATCGATCAGCGAAAAAAAAAGATGATAACTATACAACGATATGCTGACATAACAAACAAAAAGATTTATTATTGTAAACATATATTTGATAATATCATTGCTAGTGAATGACGATAACAATCACGTGCGCGGACACGTAGTACATGATTGGAAGAGTGTACGTCCTGTTTTCAAACAAAACTAAGTCGATGGACTTGATATTGGTGCAAGTTTATGTATTTATTATCGAGAAGAATGTGTTGTTTATTTATACAGTGATTAGAAAGATACACAGACAAAAAAACAATCTTATACATCAGATACAATACAATTAGTTTTTTCAACTTCAAAAAGAATACTAGCTACAGTTATAGCATTATGTGTGAAAAGAGGTTGGCTTGATTATGATGCACTTATCGCAGAATATTGGTCAGAATTTGCTTCTAGTGGAAAACAAGTAGAATTTATTTGTGAAATATATTTAATCAGTATTTTGTTTCTTTGAAGAATATTACAATCGGTGATTTATTGCTGTATCGAGCTGGTCTATCGTTCATCGACGAACAACTTACAGTTGAAGATATTTATAATTGATCTCGAATGGCTTCATTAATGGATGCACAAAAACCTCATTGCCAACCTAGAACAGTTCATGAATATCATGGTCATATAATAGGATATGCTGCTGGCGAATTAATTCGTCGTGTTGATCTTCATCATCGTACATACAATCAATTTGTTCGTGATAAATTAGATAGGGAATTTTATGTGGTTATACTTAATGATGAAGTTGAAGCACGTGTTTCTCCTGTCACTCGTAAAGAAATAAATTGATTAATACATCAAATAGACAAGATTCTTTTTTTTTCTGTATTCAAGGTTGATACAAGTAACGTATTTTCAATGGATTCACAAACTCAAAAAAAATCATTATCATGTAGTGCTGCTTCTCCCTTGGAAAGCTCATTGATGATATTTAACGGGACTCGACTTCATTGTGTAGCAATACCTTCTGTGAATGAAATTACAAATGCTCGATCTTTAGCTCGTATCTATTATTTACTGATTGGTGATATCAATGAATATGGGAAGAAACAGAAGCGTCTTTTAAGTGAACAAACTCTGATAGAAGCTACTAAAAATGTAACTCCGACAGACGAACCTGATCGAAATTGGTATAATATGTCAACAAATTTTGGAAAGGGTAGATTTCAAATTTATAGTGATTGTTTTAATATATTTGGTGATGGTGTCTTTAGTCATTCTGGTAAGAATAGAATATTGAATGAGATGAAATCGATGGTATTAAATCAGAATATACGAAATATGGAATCATATGATTTGTTCAAACAATGAAACAAATCGTCAATGTCTATATAACAGTTGCAAGTGGACTTTATTTGCAGAGCTAAACACGTACGATTACGCAGTCGTACTTACTCAAGTCTGTTCTGTGTAATATTTCGCGTTTTGATAAGAAATACGATATTGATCGATGACTACTAAATGAACACATAACAAAAGAAATCAATTAATCAGTTTGATTCAAAGCTGAATATGACGCGAAAATTATTCCAGATCAATCAAGTACAAATATGTAAAAATAAACTACAATATGATATGATATGATTATTTAACAAGTGACAATACTATTTAATAATTTATTGCTTTTGTTAAAAAATATAACAGATTTATAGAAAAAAAAACTCAGTTATTTCAACGAAAAGTTATGAAATACTTTTTATTTAATAGATATCATTTTAGATCTTTATCTTTAAATATCGAAAATCTCCAGATTTACATTTAGTTGGCTGTCTTTAACATTTTAAACATGAAAACTAGATGTCACTCATAGTTTCATTGATGTTGTTTCATTGGTATTTTTTTGCACCCGTCGTTTACTCAAAAATACGGTATGGTGTAACCTTGACTCATACTGAAGTGTTGCACTCTTTTTCAAAGAATAAAAGAGAATAATTGTTTGGTACATAAACATCATTATTGTTATCATGAGTGAACCAATACCAATGGTTAGATGATAAAGCAAGATCTTCTTTTTTTCTTAATTATTATTTTATTCAGAGTTTAAGTGTACCAACACAAGGAACCCAAGAATGTGATGGTATCGAATATAGTTCAGCAGATGATGATGATTCTAATCGTCGATTGAATGTATGGGGTCGATTATTATCAATAAATAACCTTTTTCCATCAATTGATTTAATAGATAATGAATATACAGTAGGTCGTGGTAAAACATGTACAATAATATTAAATTCAAATGAACTTCAAACATCAAAATATTTTCTTGCTTATTCATCAAAACATTTTCAAATTATTCGTGATGAAACAAAAAAATATGTTTATATTATTGATTTATCATCCAATGGAACATATATAAATGGAGAAAAAATTGGTAAAAATAATCAACATATTTTAGAAAATAATACAGAAATTGCATTAGCATCAAAAACACATCGAGCCTATGTTTATATTGATTCAAATACTCATGAAGATTTATCAATTCCAGCAACTGTTAGAAATAAATATATTGTTTCTAGAGAAATTGGACGTGGAGCTTATGGTGAAGTCAAATTATGCTTCACTCGAGGTAAAGAAAAAAAAAGAGTAACCTATTCAAAGACGATTGGTTTCATTCATCAGTATGCTCGATCACTATTCACTAGAAATATAAGGATTTTGTCAATCTTGTTGATATCTGGATGAATTTAAGGAAAGTTTTATTGTAGATAGAGCACCTAAAATAAGGAGATACATGTTCCAGAAAAAAAAGTTTTAAATAAGGTTTTCGGGAAAATTTTGGTTTTTTTATAGGACTACATCGAATCCACTACGACCCCTGTCTAACTTTGTTCAATTGAGCTGAAGTTTTGATCACAGATACTTGGAAGTACTCTTCAGAGGTGAAATTGATCGTTTTCGTTTTTGAGCTTCCTATCCAGATTTCTAGAAAAAAAGAGAGTTAACTTTTTGAAAAAGTTTAAAATCACCTCTGAGATATAGTATAAGGTACCTTCAATAAAATATTTAGTCTGATCGGACAAAGTTAGATGGGATTCGTAAGTGGGTCCGATGCGGTCTTATGGAAAATCAGAGTTTTCTAGAAAACGTTGTTTAAAATTTTTTATCCTTGAACATATATTTCCTTAGTTTTAGGTGCTCGATCTATAGTAAAAATTTCATGCGGATCAGTTGTGCCCTCTTCGACAATCAGAAATGTTCAAAACCGAGGGAAGAGTACCATTCAGTACTTTAAGCTTCTCATGGAGACACTTTATACACTGTCGAATCGCTTTTAAATCAAGTATTTATTCACTGCATAGATCCTCAGTAATACGTTAAATATCTTAGAATGTTTTAGTATTTCGAATTTTCTAAATTAAGATATACGTCTATCACTATCGACAGTGTTCGAGTTTTACATTATGTTCACTATTGAGACTAAACAAGTTTTGGTCCAGTTTACAATTATAACGCTGTTCATTAATTGAGAATTTTTAAGACAAGAACATATGCTCTTTTTGAAATGTCATCTGTTTCACATATTAACTAATAATTAAAGCCATATTTATATCTTATTATTTATTATGATTGTGCAAAATCTCAGCACATATTGCTTTCGATCACCCAGAAGAACACAAAAAAAAAATAAATCTTTAATGAATTGTTAAGAAACTAAAATTAAACTATCATAGTCAATGACGATATAATTAATAAATTCTAAAACTTCCCAGATCAAAAAATCTGACAGTAAGTCTTGTACGATCATATGAAATCGTACAAAAAATCGTAGTCTCTGAAATCTTACATCAATTCTTACTGTAAGATTCCTGTCAGATACTACCGTCGCATAAGATTTTCTATAATCTTTCAGTAAGACTTGGCAAGACAACAAGATCTGTCAAGAATCTTACAATAAGAATTGATGTAAGATTTCAGAGTCGGTTAATTTGAATTTTTATGAGTTTGGGTAGAAAACACTCTCCGTAATCGTTTATAGCTGAAAGCGAAAGTTGTCGTAAGCGAAACCGCGGTATATCGACGGCAGTGCGAACAAACGTGTGACATAGGTTACTAACGATATAAATGTAAACCTGAATGAATCATATTTATCTAAGATATTGAAGATACTAGTAAAACTATATCTCAGATCAAAAGATCTGAAAAAGTCAAATCATTCTAGAGCATTTTTATAAAATTACAGAATTCGTCTATTAAGAAAGTTATTCATCTTTAGTAAATTTAATTTAATGTCATATAACAATAAAATAAACCATTCATATATGAAATGTCAAATATATTTGGTTTTTTTCTTAGGTACATGTGATCGTTTTGCAATGAAAATTATTAGAAAAAAACATTTTACACATTTTGGTCCACAAGCTCATATATTCAATCAAAATATAAAAAATGAATGTTCAATTTTACAAGGATTAAATCATCCATGTATAATTCGTATATATGATGTTCATGATACACCTGATGCACTTTATATTATTCTTGAATTTGTTGATGGTGGAGAATTATTTGATCGCATAGTTGCAAATGGACAATTTGATGAAACAACAAGTAAATTTCTTTTTCGACAAATGTGTATTGGTGTTAAATATTTACATGATCATTCAATAACACATCGTGATTTAAAACCAGAAAATATTCTTTTAACATCACCAGAGACAAATGAAACATTAATTAAAATAACTGATTTTGGTTTATCAAGACTTATTAATGAAACAAGTTTAATGAAAACATTTTGTGGTACACCAAATTATCTTGGTAAGAAAGAAATCAAAAAAGAATTTTTTTTTTTCTTTTATATTACTTTTCTTTTTCTTTTTTTTTGTCTTTCAGCTCCGGAAATTTTAGCAACTCGTGGTGAAGGTAGTTATACAAATAAAGTTGATGTATGGAGTTTAGGTGTTATTTTATATATTTGTTTAGGTAAGAAAGAAAAAAAAAAGAAATTTTATTTATTTATTTATTTATTTTTTTGTGTTAAAATTCATACTCGTTTATTGTTTTAGTTGGTTATCCACCATTTAGTGAATCACCTGATTCTCCTCCATTAAATGAACAAATTCTTAGAGGCCTTTATACATTTCCCGATGAATTTTGGTCTGAAGTTTCTGCAACAGCTAAAGATCTTATACGTCAAATGATGTGTGTTGATCCGAATAAACGATTAACAATAGCTGGTGTACTTGAACATCCATGGTTAGCAGATGATCATGGCAATACTGCTCGAATTGAGAAAATTATGTTTTCATCATCTCCAACTATGAAAAGTATGAAACGTCCTGCATGTGATGAAGATACTGCGATGGATGCAGATGGTACAACACCATCAACTGAAAGTAATTCTAATGGACGAGTAAAACGAGTTAAATATTAATTGATATGTCCGACTGACTCATCCGGTATTTTCTTTTTTTTTTGTACGTGATATTACTTTTTAAAAGATTTTTTTTTTATGTCTCATTGAATGGATTTATATTCTTGTATAGTTCTATAGTATTGTGATTTTGAATATCTGTGACGAAATCTGGAAAGTATTTCACTAATGTTTTAGATTTATATATATGAATGCTTTTCGAGCTTGTTCATTGTTGTTACCATCAAGTACATTTCGTTTGGTGAGAAAAAATTTAGTATCAAATAGTAACACAAGTACTCTTCGATCCATAGCAGATCGTTTCGGTGTTAAACATCGTAGTCGACGTTTTTTGAGAAATTATATTATAGCGAATGGATTGTTATTTGGTGGTGGTAGTCTTTATTATTTTTATTATCTTACACCAAAAGAAAGACGTCAAATAAGAGTTGTATTTGAAGGTTTACAACGTGGATTTCGGTTAGTAATTAGTTGAATTGTATATTTAATAAATATTTGTTAAATTTAATTTTTGTTTATGCAGATCATTTCAAATCGGTTTTCTTATTACAGTTGATTATAAATATCATTTTTGGACAATACCTGAAACATCACCAGAATATGAAATCAAACTTAAAGAATGTCATAAACGAGCAGCAGCTAGAATAGCTCAAGGATGTATTGAAAATGGTGGTTTATATGTTAAAATGGGTCAAGGAATGGTTAGTGCTGATCATATTTTTCCAAAAGAATATACTGATGGACTTCGACTATTACAAGATAGAGCTTTACGAAGACAACGAAATGAGGTAAGATTTCTATGACATCTATTTATTAATTGTAGAATTAAGTTCTACTATTTTGATGGTAGTTAAAAATCAACAAAGAATATCACAGACGACCAGAAATTAACGAGATCAACTTTTCATGACTCTAATTCAGAGTTTTGTAAGAATAGAAAACTCAATAGAATTCTCTATCAATGATGATTAATTGAAGATGTCGTAGATCTACACTAAAAGAAAAGGTTTTGAGAATTAAAGTTAATTCGAAATTCTTTGTTAGATTTCTTGCATTAGTACACAATCCTTGGAAAGACTTATTATGAATCTAGGAAACGTTTTAAGAGTTTTATACCTATGTACAAAACGGTTTTTTTTTAGGTTTCGTAATACACACGAAATCCTTTCAATTTTTCTTCACTATATGCTATCGTCTATATAGTCTTTTTTTGAGAGAATTTAATTAGACATGAGCAGAATGCGAGATTTTCTGAAGTCTCTAAAAACTTCTAGTAAATCCTATCTTGAAATCTTTCGATATTGATCGATAAAATCAAAGTCGATTTGTTGTGTTTCTTATTTCGAAGAGTAAAGCTATAGATAAATATTAAATATCACAATTTATTTTTAGGTTAGTCAGTTAATCGATGAAGAATTTGGCTGTCAAGTATCTGATTTATTTTCTTATCTTTCTCCTGAACCTATTGCTGCAGCTTCTCTTGCTGAGGTTTATGAAGGTCATCTTAAATCAACTAATGAACGTGTTGCTGTTAAATTACAATATATTGATTTACAAGATCGTTTTGCCGGTGATATATTAACTATTCGTATGATATTATATGCAATTGGTAAAATCTTTCCTAAATTTGAATTTGGTTGGATAATTGATTCAGTAAAAAGTAATTTAGAACGTGAACTTGATTTTAAATTAGAAGGTGAAAATGCTGATCAATGTTATGCTCAATTATCACCATATTTAAAATATATTTATGTTCCAAAAGTTTTTTGGGAATATACGACAAAACGAGTACTTGTTATGGAATATATTGATGGTATTAAAGTTTCAGATACAGAAAAACTTCGACAAACAAATTTATCATTAAAAGAAATTGATACGAAACTTGTTCAAGCTATGGCTTTTCAAATATTTCATTCCGGTTTTGTACATGCTGATCCTCATGTATGTTTCAATTCTTTTATTTGATCAATAAGATAAATCGATAGATATAAAAGGACTTCAAAAATTGATCGTACAGATTTTATTCTATAATAGTAACTTGCATAAAGAATTCAAATAGTGATATGAGTAGAGAAAATTGTTTCCAACAAGAATTTAACAAAGTAAAATGAGATATCTCCAAGGTCTGTATGGCATTTTTTGACAAAGCTATATCGACTCTAAAAAATGCCCGAGAATGATTTTTTTCGCCATTTCCGAAGGAAAAACTGAACAATAAGAACGTTTGAGGTTCTCTAAAATTTCATGTGATTAAGTCAAAAGATGTCATGGAGAATTTAGAGATGTCTCATTTTACTCTTTTGCTTCCTGTAATCAAAAGAAACTCTTATTTTTGGGTTCTTGACGCTGAAAAACTAGGTTTTGTATAGATTCTGAGTTTTGAGAATATTTTGAAGACTTTATTTTCTTCAAATCCTTGTTAAAAACAAGTTTCTCTATTCAATCTACTATTTGAATTCTCTATGCGAGTTAGTATTACAAAATTAAAGCTGTATGGTCAACTTTTGGAGCGACTGTGTATGTATATTTTTACAGTGATTCTCAAAGTTATTCAACAAGGTTCTTTTCAATTTTTTCTTCGCTGCCGTAAGCGCTAGAAAGAATTCAAATAGTGACTCGAATAGAGAAAATTGTTCTCGAAAAGAATATAAGGAAATAAAAATTATTATCAAGTTGCCAAAGATAGAGACTCTAGAAAATCAAAAGGCTAGTTTTTCAGTACCTAGGACGAATAAATATAATTTTGTTTAGACTACACAAAGCGATAGAGCAAACAGTTCTTTAGAAAATGAGATGTCTCCAAGTTCTCTGCGATGTTTTTTAGCTGAGGTACAGCAATTTTATGGAAGACTTTAAGTCCATTATTTTCAATTTCGTATAGAAAAACGATTTTTTGACCTTCAATCAAATTGCTGTGCCTCAGACAAAAAAAACTCGTAGAGAACTTGGCGATATCTCATTTTCTAGAGGATGGTTTACTCTATCGTTCTATGTAATCTAAACAAGAATATATTTACGTGCTCTACGTTTTTTAACACTAGTGTTTCGGTTTTTTGGAGTCCCTATCTTAATGAATCTGAAAATGATTTATATTTCCTTATATTCTTGTTAGAAATCATTTTCTCTATCCGAATCACAATTTGATTTCTTTCTAACGTTTACGACAAGGAAAAAAATCGAAAATAATCCTTATCGAATAATTTTGGTTCTCATTGTATGCATTTAGCCAGGGAATGTTTATGTCAGAAAAGATCCAAAAACACCAACGAAATCAAACGTTCAAATTGTTTTACTTGATCATGGTTTATATGTAACAATTAATCCAAAAGACCGAGAAGCTTTATGTCAATTATGGAAATCAATTATATTGAAGGATGAAGATAAAATGAAACACTATTCACTAGCACTTGGTGTACAAGGTAAGTCTATTATGTTTTCACGCATATACAAAACTCAATTAGAAGAAAATGATGACGATTGAAAACCTAACCGTATTTCTTTTTTCCCGATGTAGAGAAAGATTATTTAACATTTGCTACTGTTCTAACTATGCATCCAATTCATCGACCTATACATGAATTGGCAATATTACCTGAAGTATGGGATCGAATGTCATCTGATGAACAAAAAGCAGCACATGCACAAGGAAAAATTCGTCTTCCTGTAAGAAACTTCGGTTTTTTTTCTTCACTAAAAGTTTTGTTTATCTTATTTATTTTACCCTATTAGACTGAAAAAGAATTTTTAAATATGAGTCCACAAAAAAAATTGGCGATACGTAAAGATTTTACATTTATTTTCAATGATATTCAAGATAGTGTCTTACGAACTCTTCATGATATGCCTCGACCATTATTAATGATATTAAGGTTAGTTATCATCGTCATTTTCTTTGATATAATTGTCTTTATGTATATGTGAGATTAAAAGAATTTGGATTATTCTATTGTTTTGAAATCATATATATATATATGTATATATGTAGAAAAGTATCATCGTTTATTTGCGGAAATACTTATTATGCAATCATTACGTTCTCGACATGGTAGTGTATCATTCCGACAGAAAATAACTAAAGAGGAAATGGATCGAATACGATTAAAAGCTCGAGAAACAATGGATGAAGTTATTTATGTATTCAAGCAATTACCGGACAAGCTTATTCTTGTTCTCAGGTAGTTTTCTATAGTCAAAATGTAATATTTCATCTGCTTGCGAACTATTAGATTCCATAAAAAAAGAAGTGAAATATGAATATTTGATAAAGTATTTTGTTTTTTTCTAGGAATTTAAATCAAATACGATCAACAATTCGGGATCATGGAAATCTAATTGATCGACATACTATTATGGCTCGAAGGTTGGTTATTATGCGTTTTCATTTCTGATTGACTTCATGTTTTTTTCTTTCGATTTTCTATGAATAATTGTTCCGTAATGATAATACTAAACTAAGATCGTAGTTTTATGTTTTATTATAAAAATAAAATAGCAAATGAAGAAATGTTCAGTATGAAAATGACTCAATTTTTAAATCATCTAACGGAATAGCTAATGGTTTTTTTTATGAAAATATCAATGCAAGATGTTTTCGAATTTGAAATTTCAACTTATGATGATATATTGTAAATGATAGAGTTTGACGTTTTTTTTTTACAGAAATTCACTAAAGAAATCGATATTTATTGTGATCTTAATTTATTTTAGAATACAAATATTAAATTTATTTTCCTTGAATCGAAATATATGAATTTGATTGATAATAAATGTTTACCTTTTTTTTTCTTTTATTGTAGTGCTATTTTGGGTGCTCGAAAATATGAAAAACCACAAAGATTTTTCAAAGATCGTTTTTATGCACGATTAGAATTATTTATTTTTGATCTGATACTTTTGTAAGTTAATATTTCTATTTTGAAAAACATTATTTCATTATTTTATATTTTGTTTTTAGCAAAGATCGAACAGAACGATGGTTTAAATATAGATTCTTGAAAATATTAGTGTTCTTTGGGTATATTTCAAAAGAAATTGAACATATGGTTGAAGCATTTCAATAACCAACTTGTTTTTTTTTATAGTCGATAACCATGATGTGTGTTGTTGATGTTGGATTTTTTTGTTTCGATTATTTAGGAAAATTTATTTTCTTTTGTTATAATATTCCTTACCACAAGTAAACAATCAAGCTGTGTATTTTGTTTTTTACAATTGATATTCATCAGATATATTTCAAGCAAATAGAAATAGAATATTATATTTTTGAGATAATTATTTATTAAAATGTATCGAGAAAATAAAAGCAAGAAATGATCGAATGCCAACTTTGATGTTATCTAATTAATAGTTTTATACTGATTAAAAAATAGAGATTATTATTAAACAGAATTTTAATAATTGAAAAATAATCAATAATGTTTATTTTGTCTGATTAAATGTTATGTAAGTTGAAGCCGACAAAGCGTAAACGATTTTATTGATATGAAAATATTTCCTTGACATTGTTTATATAGGTTTTGTAAATACTAGATCTAATTCTTGTACTTACTGGCTTCTCGATTATTGACATAGGAAATTCTGTATTATATGAACAGTTAGATTATTTTTGCATGATACTTTCTATCATCAATATCTTTATATTTATTGAAATAGTATGATGAATTGAATTATTGTATTGAGAGAATATTTTTGATTTCGAATAAGTTGATCTAATCTTTTTTTAAATAATCTTAATAAAAAAAAAAGTCTTGCTATTCTTGTCCAAATGCAAAAGAATACGTTATTAAATTATTATATGTATTGATTTTTCTCATTGTAAATCAGCTAAATCTTCTATTTATTTGATTTGACAAGAATGCATAAACGAAACCTTGATTTAAAATAGAGTTTGTGAAACGTGACTCTGTTGATTTCATAATCAAATATAGGAAATATGAAACAATCAATCATTTTCTTTGTTGCCATTTGCTGTTATTTGCTCATGTATTTCGTATTTCTTTCGTTAAATATACGCATGTCTTTATTAGTTTTATTACTTCATCGGTTAACTGAATTGGAAGGTAATATGATTGCACACAGAATTATTTTACGTCTCTTCCTCCCGTTAAAAAGAATTGTCGTTTTTCTTTCTCTTGCTCTCTTTTTTTCTTTAGCACTGATTATAACAGAATTCGAGAAGAAAAACATAATACACATTCATTGTATTTTCTCTTCTTTTTTTCACATAAACCTAAGTGCAGGTTAATCCATCTACATCACGATATATGGCTGACATTCTATTAATTATTATTGCTATTTTCATTCCACCACTGGCTGTTTATCTACATCAAAAAGCCTGTAATAAGCAAGTGCTAATCAATTTAGTTTTAACTATTCTTGGTTTTTACATAATTGGTATAATCCATGCTCTTTGGCTTATTCTTCATTAGATATTGGACGAACTACGTATATTAATATTATTAATTTTTAAACTAACATTATTTTACGTGAACATATTGTATATTTTCATATTATACATTTTTAATAATTATTAAACAATATTCTTTCTTCTTCTTCGTCTGTTATTTTTTATGAAATTAGTTTGTTCGGAAAAAAAGAGAAAAAAAGGAATTGTTCATAAAAAAATTTCTATATTAAGAATTGATCTTGTAAAATAATGAGTGAATATCGAAAACGTTTATTGTACACTGTTTTAATGATATGTTTTATTATTTTTATTTCATTAATTACATTTTTTATTGTATCATTTATGTTATCTCAATAATCAGCAATAAATTATTTCGTTTTACTTTTATATCAATCATCAAAGATTAAAAAAAAGTTTTAATCAGTGAGTTTTTCTTTATTAGTTAAAATATAATATTAAATTTTGTGCATTTTGATTCCTTTTTAAAAGCTTTTTGATCCATACCAAATTTATTAAATAATCAAATAAGATGGTATACAAACATTTTCTTCAATGGTAATGATTTTTCAAACTGGGTTTTATACGTTATTATGATGGTACTTAATCAATTGTTTGGGGATTATTTATTTAAACTATATGCTATAATCTTACACGCATAGATTATTAGAAATTTAATAATAGTACACGTATTATAATGTTGTACTAATACACGAAATCGTATTGATTTGCAGCTTAGTTTGGTAAATATCATATCGAATCTTTGAAATGGTTTCATTGATGAGATGATTCATATCAATTGTTGTTTGTAAGATATAAACAAAAAAAGTAGAATTTTTTATAAACATAGATGGCTTTTTATGAAATAAATATATAATTTTATCAATATTTTTTCATTGTGTCGGAAGAAAAAGAATTATGAAGTCTAAGGAATATTTGTTTATTAAATATAAATTCAACAAGCAAAAAAAAACATTAACGTAAATATTTATCGAGAAAGCCTTTTAAAGATAGAATTACCAAATATTTTTATTTCATCCAGGAAAGTTGTACGAAATAAGATATTAAATAAATAAAATAAATTTCTCTCTATTAAGGAAGTCGATCATTTCCACTACTAAGAAATTAATTGTAACTGTATTTTTTGACATTTTGAAAAAAACGTTCATTGATTAATTTTAATAGGAAAAGATGTTAGGTATTCATTGGATAAATTGTTTAATATAACGATTTTTCTTGAAAAGTTATTCAGTACAAAATATATTTTTCAATTCCAATTGACTGAAGGGCATAGTTGTTAATTGACCTATATATATATGAAAAAACACGAGAATGTCTCTTGAGATTTTGTTCACTTGATGGCATTAGTGAGACACTTATTATTTACTTAGTTTGTGTCATCATCAAAATAAGAAAAATATCTAACAGATCACGCATCTTTTAATCCTCTATTATTGTGGAATATATATAAACGTATCAAGTTAGTTTCAAATATTGTTGTTTTTCTTGATTGAAACTAACGAGAAAACTCATTCGACTGATAATATCTATTGAAGTTCATATTTTGCTCATAGGTAGAAATCATAGCGTAGATAAAAATTCTGAAAGGGGTTCGTGACATTAGACTTTTCTCCTCGAGTTATGGTCGTTTTATTTAGCTTTCAGCCTATTGTAGAATATCATCAGACGAATTGCAACAAGTACTTCCAGTCTGAAATTCTCTCCAACAAATAAATTTTATAGTCCTTATGATATCCTGAAAGTTTTAATTCAAAAGGATGATTTCTCTTTAAGATATTGTATATCTAATGCACACTTCTTTTTGAAGCTTTTATGTGAAAGTAACGTTTTTTGCCAACGTGTTATCTCAGAATGGGAACATCTGCTTGAACTGAAACCTTCAGAATACTATAAAAGCTATAAGAGCTATCGTTGTGGAGAATCGTAGACCAAACCTTCTTGTTACGATTTTTCTATTGATATCCTACAATAGGCGGAAAGCTCAGTAAAATGATTATAACTTGAGAAGAAAAATTTAATGATACGAACTCTTTCAAGATTTTTATCTACACTATGAGTCCTATCTATGATCAAAATATCAATTCAAACGGAGATTATTAATCACATGGATTTCTTCGTAAGAACTTTCGTTGTATATATTCATTGTTATATACGAATATAGAGATATATTTGAAACAAAAAGAGTTTTCCAAAAGGTCAATAGTTAGAACATAATAATCGTGAAAAGCCTAAAAATAATTAGGATATGAAATCTTGAAAGTATATCGTCGAAGAAATATTCATTTCTAGTCATGTATCAATGTTTATAGGGGATTAATTTTATAGAGATAGTCTTTTGGCCTCAAACTAGATCCTTTATTCAAACATTTTTGTAATATGTTACTTTGAACATGAAACGAACGAATCGATGAATAACATGATAGGAGAAAGAAAAAGAATTTCGAATGTGTCTGCCTCAAAATTGGTATGATGTTGTCATTACTCATACGGTTATTTGATCAAATATGTTAATGATATTTATCAACGAAGCTTTTAGTCGTGTTTGTTGACATTTATATAGTAATTGAAGAGCAGGTTTAGTAAAATGTTTATCGAAAAACACAACGCGTAAACATTGTCAGCACTTTGAACAATGTTCCAGTATGTCAATAGTATAAATCTAACATTGTTGTTGATTGCAATGTCTTCAGAAGTATTGTGTACGATACAGTTTTCTACTGAATGTGATAACTGATATTTGAACCAATTGCGCATAATAAACGAGATAAAACGTTGTTCTTTCTTTAGAACACTTCTCAATATAGTAAAGACTGTATTTTACGCTTATCCAATACTGTTGACTTAGTTTTTACTATATTTTTTCCTTTTGACATCAAATTAAAATATTGAACAATGAAAAGTTTGAATTTGATCTCAATTAAAAACCTACAATGACAAAAAGTTTTTCTCGTCACAGAAATTTTTCTTTCTAAAATTCTGAGACATGTATTTAGTTATTCCTTTCTTTAACCGTCGTAGTTTGACAACTAAGTATGTGATAATCTTTTCAATTCTACGTCAATAAGAAAAAATTATTATAAAAACGAAGATAACAACTTTGTCGTACAAAATCATTGCCTATCGAATAATCATAAAACAGAGTCTTTACTACATTAGGAAGTATCCAAAAGAGAATAAAACGTATTATCCTGTTTAATATGTGCCACTCGTTACATCGGATGCAACACATCGTAGAAAAATGATTGTACGTATTCCAAGTAACATTGAACAGTTACCTATACATTCAACACTATATGCTTATTTTGCTTGCTATATTTGATTTGTTTTTAATTCATACATATTGTTCAAATTAAAACAGATTATATCTATTTTAATCATTTTGACTCAATGTTTTAAATTAAGTTATAGTCCCTTGGCAACTCACTGTAACTTGAATTATTCATAGAGAAAATTTGATTAAGAAGCTGTGGCAGATCACGACAATTGAAATCACAGTTTTTACCTGTTTAATGAAGTCATGAAAATTAGATCCTTTATTCGGCTTTGATAAACCATCTGAGACCGTATGTTTTGAGAAAACCGCGATTTCGGATAGTGTAAAAATAATCGAATATACGGTTTGACTCTCACAATTTAATAGAATTGATCAAAACTACAGCTTCTCAATGCTGCGATAGGAAGTAGTGTTTAAATATCAAATAAACTATGTAACTCTGGTAATTTAGTAAAACCTGGAAAAAAAAATCTTCTTTACAGCAGATTTGAAATAGATAATCTAAATTCGCAAAACTGACTCAGAATGTCTGATCTTTCCTGAACTTTTTGCAAAGCTCAGGTAAGCTGTTTTTTAAGGAATTGTTTAGTATGCATTTCAAAGTTCTATTTATTTCAAAATTATTTGGCTGCAACAGAGTCATTGAGACAATAATTAGAAAGTGTCTTATAATAGAGCACGACATCCTCTTCTTGTTCCCATATTCCTCTACGACTTGTTTATATCGTCCGCAAAATGTGTAACGACAATAGATCATATCATAAGTACTTTGAACACTAAAAGCCAAAGTTTCTGTTGCAAATACTGCAGTGTGGTCAATTTCGATTTCACTCAAAACTTCGCCTTAAGAATGACTGAGAGTGATGAACGGCAATTTTGATTATCTCCACCACTGTATGTATATGAGATCTATAGAGGCTAAAGTGTCCAACATCGTGATATAGGAAACTGGTAGCAAACATCATATATAATATCGTGGTTACAGTAAGCTCGTAGTGGTTAACTGCGGTTTCTCTCAAACATGTTTTCTCTGAATATGGATTGATGACTACCGTTAACTATATGTTGGGTTCACGTTATGTGCATCACAACTAGTAGTTTGAACTTGTAACCTACTAACGCCTATGAGACTTTAGAGCCGTGCCCATATTCAAGTTTTGGAACCTGCACCCTGCCGGATGTTTTCTATTTAATCTGAACTCGAAAATCTTATTCATTTATTCATGTTAGATTAACTATTTTCTTCGATTATAATGATTCGATAAAAACTAAAATTTTATAAAAGTATGAAATATATTCCAAAATTGCATCCAGAAGATCCGATTAGTTTTAAAACGAACCAATGCATCTTCGCCGACGATCTTGTTTGTCGATTTCAATGTCGCCAAATGAATTCCTAGCCGAAAACGGGTCTTGATCAAATATGATTGACTCTATATATAACATTCTATTATAATCAAGTAGTTGATTACTAAACCAATCTGTTACCATCTCAGTTGACAATCAACTTAGAGCGTGGTTCTGATTTTTCTCTCTCCATCTATATTCACACTCATATTTAAATCAGCAAAAAGAAAATTCAGTATAATTCAAAATAACCTAATTTTACTTGTCTTTTTTCTGTTGAACGAATATATAGATGTTGATCATAATGTAGTAGTCCGTTCATTATTCATTTATAATAAGAACAGACTTTAAAAGGAGGAAACTAGATGATTTTTGTTGATATTAGAAAGGTTATAATCCTTTTAAAATTAATTCAAGTAAAAAAGATAATAAAATTAAAAAAAAAAGATTTCGTTTCATCCTCTAAGATCTTATCTAATTGGATACTCATGCGATGAAGATTTGACATGAGATTTGGTTTTAAGTGTCAAATCCAGTATATACTCTGATGTAAGTTGCAAAAATTGTAACAAAAATTCTTGATAAGAAGTCTCATGTAAATTTTTCATTTATCTTAATTGAATTTTGCGTTGGTTTTTCTTTTTAGATTATTAGCAAAGAATAATCCTATTTTAATAATATGATAAAATAATCTCATACTCAATGGCTTAGTTTTATGATTTATGTTGCATATTCTTTTCCGTCTAACTTTCTTTGCTTGATCATTGCCTGTGATGATATCATCAATTGTTAAAACAATCATATTTGAATTTATTTTCTTAGTTTATTAAGAGTCCATTGTCTTATAAAAAAACGTGAATATTTAATTTATTGACAACCTTTTGTATGTCTCCATGATTTAAGAAATGTTTCTTTGTTGACTTTCTTTTTATATGTGCATAGTTTTACAGCATAGGTCAAAGGTTATCAATATGTGGAGATAGAAGAGAGTCGAACATTGATAATAATAAATACTCATACAAATTTTTTGCCTTTCTGTCTCACTTATCATAATTGATTCTAGTTTTCTCATTACAAAACTCAACAAATGTATTTAACAAATCCAACTGGAAAATTTTTTTTTAATATAACATAAAAAGAAATTGTACTTAATCTCTAAATTATATCAATAGTTTTCATTCAAATGTCATTTAATCTGATTCATTTTGTGAATAATAATCTGTTGTATAACTTAGATCAGATAAATGTAATGAATTTTTTGTTTTAATTAGTGTATTATGTTGTTTTATAATACTTTCATTATCATCACTACTTTGATCTGTTAATATTGATAATGTTGATCTTGTTTGTTGCCATTGAATTTCATTTTGTTTTACTAATTTTATCCATCGATCATCTTCATCATCTATGAAATCATTATGTAATCGATTTTTTTCAACAATTGTTTCATCAATATCAGTTGAATAGAGTGATCGATTTTCATCACAATTTCTTTTAAGATTTACTGGTATGATTAAAGCATTGTTACTATTTGATATTTGTTTTTGTTCTTGTTCTGATTCATGTAGTATAGTTTCTTTAATAGATTTTAATTGTAATTGATCACCAGATCCTAATTCAGTTGAAGAAGATAATTGAGCATTTTGTTTATCATTCTCAATACAAGGTAAATCAACATTTGTTTCACTGATTGATATGGAACTTGATGATGTTTGTAAGGGTTTTATATCAAATTTATATGGTGAATAAGAGAAAAGTTTCCAAATAAGATTTGTTGTTTGTGATGTTATATTATCAAGATTATCTTTCCAAGTTAATGTTAGTTTATCATGTTTTCGTATTTGTTGAACTAATTGATATAAATATTGTCGTTTTTTATTACGATTTAAACGTATAATACAATATGTATATTTATGTAATTTATTTTTTTGTTTTAATATTATTGATGAATTGATTTTTTGTTTAAGATTTTCAATTGTTAATTGAATAATTTTTATTAATGAAGCTCGTTGTTCTAAATGATGATATTCATCATCAAATGTTTGTGTTAAAGATAAAAAAGCATGATGTAATTGTTTAGTTAATTCATGATTAGAATTAGTTTTAATTAATAGATTAGTTGATTTTTTATGAAGATGTTTTAGAACCATTGAATAATTTATTAATGATTTATGAAATTGTATTAAATATTTTTGAAGAAAATTTAATAAAGATGTAGCAAATGAATAATAATCATTAAGTTGTTTATTGATTCGTTCGTATTCATACATTTCGTTTGAATTTATAGAAGATGAAATAAGCGAAATTATTTAAAAAGTTAAATGAAAATAATTAGACAGCGCCGGTTTTTATGTATTTGGTAACTCGGGATATTTTTTTTTTATAGTACAGATTTATATTTATGTGTTGAGAGATTAAGTTATATCATATAGTGGAGACAAAACGATATGTTTATTTAATCCTCTTGCCATTATGGAGCCTCCAGAGACATTATGTTGATTGCACGTAACTTATAAAGAACGAAAGTAATTATAACAAAGCAATAAAATGATGAGTAAAGATAACATAAGTCATGAGCGATAGTTTGCAACTTCGAACCACTTTGGCATACGAGAAGAATGCATAGGTCATCAACAAAGGAACTGCTTAAGACGTGTAGAGCAAAGTGGAATGATATAAATATAGTGTTGTGAAAGGGAAGGCTTCAATATGCTGCCATTCCATCCGAAGATAAAGTGAGCTCTACAGAAAGAGACGTTCATCTGATAATTTTTTCAAAAATACGATTCAATAATATGCGACAGTGAGAATTTGTCGAATCCGACGAAATCCAATAGTATTAAAGTATCTAGTTTTGTTTTTCGTGATTATTAGACAACATGTGAAATGTATTTGTAATACATTTTATGACGACGCGAAGCCGTTTTCCACCAATCCAGACAAAATATTCATGCTCCTTAACGACGGTTTATGGCGAGAATGCGAGCTATACTACTCAAAAACAATAAGTATAAATTTTTTTTTTATTCTATTTTTTTAATTTAGATTATATTATGGTATGAAGTCAATCAAAAGTGAATATAAATTATTGGTTCTATTTTTTTTTCTTCATTTTAAATTTATTATTCAATAATTGAATATAATGATAAGTTAAAATAGAGTAAATTTAAGCTGTTAATTTCCAGATATTTGCAGGAGAGCAAGGGAATAAGAGAGAAACTAGGTGGATCACACAATGTCTAATGTCCAGATATAAATTCAACATGATCCAATCGGATCCAACGGGATTCAAATTTAGAATTCTCCGCTTTGCATTATTATGTTTCTTCCATATCCAACAGGAAAGACAGAATAGGAAAGATATTTGGAAATTGTCTTAAAAATCTCACCTATGGTCACCGGTGAATAACTACCTTGAAAAAAGACTACTTTCGACGAACTTCTAAGGCCAGAACCATTGACCTAGGTAGTAGAAGTTATTTTCAGCACAGAGAAAACATAACTCAAATTGTTACGAATTAGTGAAACATAAATTTATTGAATTCAAAATAGTTTTCAACTAAAAAAAAAACGATTATCTCACATGATATTTGAAGTTAAGTAACAACGCAATAACCAATTACATTGATGCAAATTACTAAATTAAGTGTTCACTATTTACTGAATCTTTATTCCGATCGTCAAGAGTTAAATTGGCAAAATTTTCTTGAATATTGCTTTATATTATTTAATATATGTTTCCATTTTTTTTGATAAAGTTTTTCCGACTTGTTTGTTATACATCTTTATTTTTTTTTACTAATCATTCGGAAATCTGTCGAAATTAATTTTTCAATAAGATCATCAATCGATTCATAATATATAATATGTGGCCACTGGTAGAAATCTGAAAAATTCAACCAATATCGAATTGATATACAATTCAAATCATTATTTGGATCAAGTACATTTGTTAAAATACCTTTTATACGAGAACTTTTCGATCTTATTCCATTTAAAATTTGATCCCAAGTTTTTTCATTGACTACACCATATTCATAATGCCATTTAGTCAAAAGATCAAGTGATGGAACAAGAAGTGGAATATTCATTCGATATTGTTCAAATAAACTCATCATAGAAACTTGACAAGGTATATGAATAATAGCTGGATGATTAGTCAAATCAGAATATTTCTAATCGATACAATTTTAATTTTATGTTTTTGATATTGATTTAAAGATTTCTTAAGTAATTTGTTAAATAATATATCAAAATATAATACATGAATAGGAACAAGTAAAAATTCTTCTCGAGTTGGATTATAATCAGTATTTGTATAATTACAAAAGCTAGGTAAAAGTGTAACATTTATACCAGTGAAATAACGAATATATTCTGCGTCATATAAATTATTTGCAGCTATAATATTTTTTGAATCTTGAGAAATTTTTTTCAAATTTTCATTTAATTTATTCCATTGTTGAGGTTTAAATCTTGAAAGTTCATAACGTGTTGATGAAATAATAATAATGCTTCGATTAAATGGCATATATAATTCACACATAGATACAGGATGAACACAAACAAATGCATCAACATTCATTTCAATTTGACTTTTTATAAAATTCATAAAACTTAGAATAGATTTCATTTGAATAATTCATTCCATTGTCTCTAGTCAATATACGAAGAGAAGAAGAACACGTTCTTGTTCGTTCACAACTATATGATAGACTTTTATCAAAAAATCGAACACCCAGAGGTAAAAGAATATTTTTTTAGATCATGAATAGTACTAAGATACAAAAAGCAGAAGAATTCAATTTCAAATTATTCAATATAATTTATATATCTTATGTGATAATCACTAGTTCATATAGTGATAGCATTTTCGTAAGGTTCTAAATTGAGTGTTTTTATATACAATTGATAAGTTAATTCTTCGCGAAATATTATAAGAAACGTAATAATAGTTAGAAGTACCAATAGAAAAGTAGAATGGCGTCGAATAAAGAAGACGTAACGTTGTAATTTACGATAATAAATCATTTTTTTTAACCGAATAAATAATAACTCAAAATAATTTTCTTTTTCTAAAAGAAAAAATGTCCATGACTACTTATATAGTTAATAATAAGGTATTCAAGATCCGCGAATCACGGTATCACATCACTCTATCCTGTTCTACTGCAAGGCGGTGGCTGGACACTGCGAGATTTGGCCGTTTCTCTGCCTACTGGCAACGCTCTTCTCTTTTTTTTGTTTTAGAACACCGCTAAATTTATAGAAAGAAATGATTGTTACTAGGTTTTTCTATTTTGCAATAGTCGATATGTATTTCATTTACTTTATTTGATGTCGTGCAAATAAAAGAATGATCATGACATATGTTCATGATGAAAGGTACAGAACTTTTATGCGTTCCTAAGCCACCTTATTGAGTCGTATTCGAACATATTTTGATATTTCATGTAACTCGTTATTACAATCGTATGTCTTCATGAATGTATACGAAGCAATAGGGTCATATGTGGAGAAATATGAAGCAAAATCGTGATGATATACAAACTTCATATACGAAGACGGTAAGCTAGCGTATTTATCTATATTCAACACGCAGATATACGATTGTCATATTGAACTATGTGTACGCTGCCATATCACTTGAAGTACAGCTGTTTACGCCGATACATACACTCAAAATCGGCTAATTATATAGTATGATGTGCTGTAAATATAGAAGGAAGTCTTCTTCTTCTGACGAATGAATGAAAAATGATCTGATGCAGCATATACAATGAGCACAAAGCTGATAGAATGCTAAATAAATTGTGATTATCTTAGTGGTTATTAGGGATAGTACTGTAGATTTTGTTTTTCTTTCAGAAAGGGAAGAATAGTTAAAATACTTTAATGTGTGACTATTTCGAGAATTTGTGTCATCCAGTGTAAATGAATAGAACAGCTAATATAGATAACGCGAATGTTAATAGCTCTCTTTCCTCATTCACATTTTATTACTTCAAATTATCTGTCTTTTACTGGTATTTTTAATCTGTGTTCAAATTATTCTTAGATCGTTTATCGTCTTCTCGTTGTAATTCTTCTTTGGCACCCAGATCATTGATTTCGACCCAGAAAGCCGACGTACCAGAAAGGGTAATTTTCTCACGTTCTCCAGTCTGTGAGTGAAGTTGCACTTTTGAAAGTTCCATGAGTTTAGAATCCACGGAATCCGGACATATCTCAATATCGAAAAATATTTGTAGCAAGGATTCAAACATTCGGAAACGTTTAAATTATCATCTGATTTTATAATGATCTGCATGTGATGAAGAAATAATTCTCTTTTTCTTTAAATTAGTAAGCTTCTTTTCTTTAAAAATTCCATGCAAACAAAATCTTTATTTAGAGTACATCTTAATTAACACAATCTTTTTGTTCTTTACGTCTTGCATTATTGAATAGAGATATATTTCTATGAACACTTGCTTTTTACTGTTCTACTCCTATTCATTTTTTATCAATTTTTTGCACCATTCTGCATTTTCTTTTTCGAAATTGAACTTTATCAATCGACAAGTATTTATGCGAATGTTTCTCTTTCTTTCTTTGAACATGTACAATGATGATGGAAAAAAAGGATTTTATGAATATTTCAAAAACTTCTAAACACAAGCAAAAATCGGTCTATTCAATAAAAATTTTCATTCAGAACATACTATTTATGATATCATAAACAGAAAAAAAATCGCATAGGACTCCATGTCGTTTCATATTGAAGGTTGACTGGAAGGAATTCAAATTAGAAAAATTTGGTTGTTGTTCAATGTTGTATCGTTCATGATTTTTGAATGAAACATTTCAATTAATTTGTTATGATATTAAATAAAGCCTAATATTCATGTTCCACTAAAGGAAGTTGTTAGCGGTGATATCCGCTCACTATATCCTTCGATGCTTTCGTCTTTCTTTTCTTCTTTGTTTATTATATTTTCTTTTCTTTTCTTTTCTTTTTCTATAATGTATTGAATATATGTACTTGAAGGACATTATATATATATATATACGTTTTTCCTTAAAATAAAGAGAGATATCGATCAATCGACGAAACGAGCTAACAGAAGTATATCAAATTACAGACCAAGCGTTCCAAAGCATCTGAACCTAATTGTATTAGCCTGAAAAATCAGATCTTAGACGTGGGGGAGTTCCGATGGAACTACTCCACTATAGTTACATGTCATTGATTAGTTTATATACTTATATGATATTTCATAAGGTTTGGGTCCACTTTGGTGTTTTTTGAATTTTTGGCGTATACAAGTATAATGGACTGTATCTATCCCCATTATTCGCGACCATGTTCAACGATGTCTACGGGACACATATATATTTTTGCATCAGAGTCCTATAAGGTAGACCTACTTTACCCTATACTGTAGAGTACAGTAACGGTAATACAAAAACATTTCTGGTAGAATAGGATGTTATTCATATTGCTAAGAGTTTTTCGGCAAACAACTTCAAAGACACTCCTGCCATCTTTCTGGTTTAGAAGAAGCCAGTCTTTATGTTAAAGCGAAATTAAGTTTTGCTAATGAAGAACTGGTATTGGACTGGTGGGACAAATGGTCATTGAACTATCCACAACTTAGTGCATTGCACAATGGTTATTGAGAATTTCAGCAAGTTCAGTCACGAGTGAACGTATTTTCAATGCAAGCAGGAGTTTTTTGGAATAGAGAAGACAGAATTGAGCAGCGACATTGTTAATGGCATTTTATTCTTACGAAACTTTTGAAATAAGTGATAACTTTGTATTGGATTATTGTTGACAATCAATTAAATATTCTAAAACATAGTGAAGAAAATTTCATTGTGACATCTGCTAAATCTGGAAATTTTAGGACAGGGATAGGATAGAAAGTCCATAGGGTAGGGTAAGGCAAGAGTACGAAATCGGTATAGAGTAGGACATACAGTACCAAAAAAGTTCTACAATGCAGGATTCTGGTTTGCATACATCAATCATCTTTTTGTTTTCTTTTTTATATCATGTTGGTCTTATCTTTGCACTTCGTCTCTTTTTTTTTATGACATGTTATGCTTATCTTTGTTCGTGTTGCGTGCATTCACATTCATTCTTTTAATAAAACAGGAGCATGTAAGTCGTTCCATCACAACAAAGTTGAATAGACATAGAAAATATATGTTTAAAAGTAACATCTAACTTATCATTCAAACTTTGTTGTACTCAACTGACATCCCTATTAAGAAGGTACATTATAGGTAAAAATATTAAAATAATTTTATCAAATTTGTTTTTCATTCTTGTTTATTGTATTTTTATCTTAATCATATAAAAACAACTACGCCTAAACCCATTTTAGCAATAGACTCCATAAGAATACAATGATAAAAATGACTGACAGTGAGCGTGCGACTGATATTTCTCTCAATATAATAAAAAAAAAAATAGTAGACAATTAATTTAATAAATATATTTAAACATCTGTTCTAATAACACACTTGCTTAGTAATGATGTCAGTTGAGTATAGTCAATTTTGGATGATAGTTCAAATGTTACAAATATATATATATATATATATATATATATGTCCTATGTCTGTCCAATTTTATATATTCGAAAAATACAAAAAACTCAAAATAGTTCGATATCTATAAAATAATCTTTATATATGTCACTTTTACAGAACGTATAGTAGTTAGATGAGCTTCATAAAGGCAAAGTAATATTTATCGTATATCTTAACATGTTACTAAATGTTTAATTTTCGAATTGAGCGTATTTCTAGAGAGAACAATTATATTGCTAAGATCTAAGCTACTTGAAGTATAATTAAGATAAATTCTTATAAGAATTCAGTCTTGTTACGATCTTGTAAAAAATGACTTATCAGTTTATTTTTCATACATAAGAATCTAGATCAAATTTAAAATTCTTTCGAGTTTTACATTTGATTGACATTCTTGCAGATCAAAATCAAACTAATAAGTTATTTGTTAGAGGATGGGAACAAGATTGAGTTTAATAAGAATTCATCTAAACTATACTTCAAGTAATCCATGTCTATGGAATATGATTATTCGTTCTAAATATACACTCAATTCAAAAATCAAGCGTGTAAAAACGCTTTAAACTTCTTGAACGAAAATGAAATCATACCCAGCGTATGTCTTAATATGTAAAACTGTATGTTTTTTACAATTTTATTTTCACTAAAATTCCAATGCATTTTTGATAGTTGGTTTTTTTTTGTGGTTTCCTTAACTGGGTAATCTTAATGTTTTATTTTTTGAATGATGTTAAACAGGATAAGCATTATTTATAAGTTTATATTGATATAATTCACTTAAAAGAACACATCTTTATTGTTTGTTATCATTTTTTAATTCGAGCAAACAATCTAAAGTCTATGTAATACTGTCACATGGCTAGTTTTAATGAAAAAACTATTTATGAATTAAATGATGAGTATTCGATTATACTAATAGAAGATTTTAATAATCATCTTAAAATTGAACTTTATCAAAATCAGATATTGACTTATGATGTTTTATTGAATGACCATCAATGTTCCACAATTACACATAAATTATGTGAAACAAAAGCAGAATTGTACAATTTATTATGTGATTTGCTGATCACAATGAAATCTAGTATTTCTGTTACAAACTCAAGATATCTTGAAATATCATTGCCAATATATTTTGGTCATGAAAAAACTCGTACCAAAGTATGGATATTTAAAATTGAATTTCAACGGTTTTTGTTTATTGATAATAAAAAAATGGATGAGATCTCATTAGATCCTCTTGATTGGACTGAAATTCGATCATTAGGTCATCAAATAATGGATGATATGATAAATTATTTAAGCGATATTCGTCTTCGACCTGCATGGCGTCCAATGCCAGCAATAGTAAGAAAAGCTATTGCACAAACTGATATTCCATTAAAAGGTCAATCACCATTTGAAGTTTATGATGAAGTCTGTTCGCTTGTTCTTCCTTATTCTGTAGGCAATAATCATCCACATTTTTGGGGTTATGTGCAAGGAACAGGTTCATTAATAGGAGCTTTTGCTGAGTTTATAACTGGAACAATGAATACAATGTCATGGGGTGGTCATCAAGCAAGTATATATATAGAACGGCAAATCTTATCATGGTTAAAAGTATTAATGAATTTTCCCAATGATGATACAAGTTCAGGTTTACTGGTTAGTGGTACTTCAGTAGCAACAATAATAGCCATGGCGGTTGCTAGAAAAAAATTCTGTAATCGAACAATGAAAGTTTATTGTTCAAAAGAAGCACATAGTTGCCTTATTAGAGCAATTGATCTTCTTAATATTGGCAAAGAAAATATTATTTCTATTTCAACTAATTCTGAAAGACAAATTGATTTAAAGGTATAGCATTACAAATTACAAACAAATGAACAAATTGTATTAACCATATTTTTTCAGGCTTTAGAAGCAGCTCTTGATCCATATTCATGTGGTTTTATTGTTGGTAGTGCAGGTACAGTTGCTACTGGTGCTATAGATGATCTTAAAGGTCTAGCTAATATATGTGCTCGTCGTCCGAATGACCTTTGGTTTCATATTGATGGGGCTATTGGAGCTGTAGCTCGTTGTTCAAAACGTCTTCGTCCTTTATTTAATGGTTTTGAACATGCTGATTCAATTGCATTTGATCTTCACAAATGGCTTTTTGTTCCCTATGAATGTGGTTGCATTCTTATTCGTCATGGTGAATTACATAAGTCAACATTTAGTCAACCAGCTGCTTCATATTTAACTTTAATGGATGGTGGAATAACACCAAGTGAAGGTGAAGTATTCTTTAGTGATTATGGTTTAGAATTATCACGAAACATGAAATCATTAAAAGTTTGGATGACATTAAAAACATACGGAATTGAAAAATTTGGACAAATTATGGAGCAAAATGTTGATCAAGCTAAACATTTTGTTAGGTTAATCGAACAATATTCAAATCAATTTGAAGTATTGACGACAGGTCCTTTGAATATCGTCTGCTTCCGATGTATTGTATCACGTTCACATGTTATCGATTTGGAGATATTGAATAAATTAAATAAACAAATGTTAATTACTATTCAAGAACGTGGAACAGCAGTTGTATCCCCAATTGCTATTGATCATAATAAATTTGGATTGAGAATGTGTATTACGAATCATCGAACTAAAATGTCGGATATAGATAAATTCATGGAACAATTGAGTCAATTGGCTGATGAACTTTTAAATTTACCCGAATATTCATGTTTACTAAATTGAAAGATTTTATTATGTACTAATTAAATAAAATTATAAAAGAATTCAATGTGAGTTTTCATACATTGGCGCGGGGAATATTAGATATAAACGTACTCAAAAAAAAAGATATAGTAGAAACCATATACTGAGGAAGATAAGAAAATGGATGATGCATTCAACAACAGCATGTATCCATGTCTTACAAACCGCCAGTTACTCGGAGGTCTACTGCTTAATTTTTTTTGTTTCAGTGCATGAATATTTATAAACTCGTAGAAAAATGTTCGATTTCAGTCACGATCGTGTCCCATAAGTATTGTGAGCACGCTCAAGCCCTCTGTACCAACCACATCGACCTTTGCCACTTAGTTTTCGAATATGATTATTTATTAAAGACGGCGCCACAAAACTAGTCATTAGTTGGAAGACTTTAATCAATGGGAAAAAGTGTGGTGCCATCTAACAAAATATACTGTGCCATATTAAAATCGACTTTTTTTTCGTTGTAATCAATATCTTCAAGACTGAAAATATTAATTTAATAGACAAATTACATCCACACATTCTAGCCATTAATATCTTTGATCCTACGCTAATTAGCTTAATCTTACAATGCAAAATATTGTTTGTGAGTGAGGGTGTGTGTATTCTGTAGAAACACTGAAAACTTGACGATGTGAGTAGTGATTATAATAAATCAAGTTGGACGATATCGAAGCAAGCGTCATTTTGATCCTTTTTAGTGTCGAGACAAATATTCGGCGATAAATTTTCAGATATATATATAATTAATTTTTTTCATAAAATCAGATATAATAAAATATACAACCCATGTCACAAAAAATCGGATCACTTTTAGCGATAAACTGCGCTATTTGCCAAAACTGTCGGTTTACCGATAGTTTTATCGACTAGTTGTAGCTTATCACAAAAAGTACTCGACTTTTCGTGGCATGAAGCTTCACTAGAAACTATGCTTTCTTTATTAGAGGATGTCTAGTAGTAATATTTGGTTGAATTAATTGTCAAAATAGGAAGAAACTCTGTTTCTTTTTATATACTAAAATTAGATAGGTGCTTCAGTTATGAATAATTTGAAATAAATAATGACTGCTGATATTAGTGATCAATGATGATGTTTTACACTCACACCTATTCACGCCACACTCATCCACACCCCACACCCACAGCTACATCCATGTTTACGAGAAACAAACTATTCTGTTACAAACTCTCCTTGCACGGATACTGAAGAAATAAGACATCATAAACAGCATGATATAACGCTTGCTTTTCTGAAAGAGAAATATGTTGCTTTCTGGTTGAGTCAATCTCAGCTTTCTGCGTATGATAGTCCGAAATCGACAGAATTTATTTTGAAAAAGATTATTGAGGCGGTGGAACGTTTTCCGGAAACTGTCCCATGAAATTACCGGCCGGACCGTACTGGGCAACAACGATTGCTCGTCTACCACTATTGTCAAAAGCCACTCCAACACCTAAACTGTTCGTATTCTTCCAGATGACCTGAGTGAAATGACCAGTTTCCATCGAAAAACCTGGATTACTGAAATCATAACTTTTGATTTCGTCATACCAAGATTGAGTAGCATCCGTACCTATGATAGTAAAAATTATTTTTCGCAAACGAAGCTCTGTTTTAACTAACCAAGAGATTCATTTGTCAACGGTTCCGAACTACTCATTGTATACAAGTTTTCACCGAGATTATCACGATTTGAACTGTGATTGAATAGATTATTTTCTGCCAAATATTCTGCATAAGCCTGAGCTTTGTGAGTGATTTCATCTTTGAGTACCAGCGGCGGAACACCGTGACGAGCTCGAAATGCATTATGAGCATTTAAAGCTTGCATTCTCCACGTATTCGGCATAGCATCAGCATGTTTTCGAGTTCTTGATAATGGTGCCGAACTTTCCTCTGACATGAACATAGATGAATAGATAAGTGGTAATGTTTTTTGTGAAGTAATGGTACTTACGATCAGTATCAATGGATTCCATTTGACGACTTTCAACAGTGGCAGTCGAATTGTTGCAACCCATTGTTTAATCAGTTTTATATCGACACTTGGTCCTAGGAAATATTAAATTTCTGAACGTTGATCTAGAACTAGAATCGTGAATTTTTGTTAATTGAATGCAAAATAAGGGGTTTACAGTCTAGTACGAATGGAAATCGTTATTAGACTGAAGATGATTATTGACTTTGTATTTCTATATCTTCATCCTTAGAGATAAAATTTGTTAAAAAGTGTTACTTCGTTACAGATTGACCTAGTCACTATTGATCTATAGATCATAATCGTTGGCAGTAGTTTTTTCTGTCTTAACTAGCTATTGTTTCGTTTTCATACTAAATATTTTCTTTAAGTTCTTTTCTTAGCGGAGTATCAAATGTAATATGTCAATACATTGATTAATCGCTCTCTATTATTGAAAGGTTTTCTCTTGTATGAAGGAATTTTGTTGAACAGAAAAGTCTAAATAAAGACTTGATTATTGCTACGTAACTAATGAAAAATCAAGTGCATTGTTTCGTCTTTTCACTTGACAATTATTTGAAGAATATGTATCTTTATTCAATTTTTCCTTCTCTTGGGTTATCAAAAAAGGAACAAAGCCTAAATATTCGTATGGATTTATTCACGATCGAAATTCATCTTAAGTTCATTACTTATTAGTATTATAATATGTGTACCCTACTAAATGATTTTCTCTATACATAGCTTTGTAATATTAGCAGCACAGCAGAAAATATGATATACTTTTGTTTTGTGAAAACCGAAATTAGGAACACATACATAATGATCTACGTTGACGTGTAGCATTTCATTAGCTGCGTTTTTCTTGGTTGAAATTCAATTTTAATGAGGACTCACATCGAATAAAAAAATTGTTATGCTTCTGAAAGAAAACCTATCAAAGACTCGATTCTTCACCATATGTTGACTGTTGGACGAAAATCGAATATAAAAAAAGTCAAGTTAATTTCAACTGTAAAACGATCATATAAAATAATTCTTCCAACAAAATTAGTTCATGGACAACCTCATTCGGATTCAATGTGAACATAGAGAGCTTAATTATGCTATTGACTTGTCTTATGTATCGATTTAGAGAATATACTATATTAAAAAATTCTCAGAGTATCCGTACGACACATAAACCAATATGTATATAGGATTATTTATACTTACTTTATTATATTCAAAACCCAAAGTAGGAGCAAACTATGAACAGAAGACAATCAAGCATCATAAATGAAATATGAATGAAAATCATAAAAAATTATCAATGTTCGAGAAATTCAATTTATTGTGCGAGTCATTTAACGTGCAATTTCAATACGGTTTCTATGGGATACAGTCTCTCGTCATTTTTTTTCTTCCACAAACCGACGACGAAATGGTAGTTATAAACAAATGCAATGTGCTGTTTGAAGTTCAAGAAAATAAAAAGTTTCGATTAAGCATGAATCCATGTAACCATAACACAATCTGTTTGTCTTTTATTGACTTAGCCAGTTGTTTGATTGTGCTTTTTACTCATGGAAACGCACAACAAAGGTAAACTTTAAAGAACGATTGCAATGCTTTCGATGCTTATGACGTATGTGCTCTTGACAACATGAAATTGATAGAAAGTGAAGACATTGAGTGAGAAAAAAAGGAGCAATCATTGGTTTAAGTTCATAGAAGAAGATTCAGATAAATGGACGGAAAAGACTAGCAAGATTAGCTAGTCAACACAAATTACAAATCGTTCTTTAATCATATAACAAATGGGAACAATGTGCAAATATATGTATAGATTTTCTAAATCGTAAACTAGTTTCTTTAGTTCGAAAATCTTGTTTTTCTTATGCATTGAATGGAAGATTTGAAAGATACAACGGCTATGACTTTCTGATCGGTTGGAAGATCTGGTAGTCAGCAATATATTGTTCATAACAAATTGATCTCGTTATTGCCAAAAACTATAAAAAGGAAATCAGTGATCAGTGATAGCTATGTTCAGTTCTTCGTTCGAACAACAACTTCATGTTTCCTACCATGAACCAATATAAAAGAATTGCAAATTTTATATAGATTTTAGTGCAATCCTCCCGACATTACCATATAGAACATGATTGAGTTGCTTTTTTTTCAAGGAAATCAGGTTTTCGCAAAGTATCCTATATTTTACAGCAAACTATATTGTGTGATCCTAAATCGCATGATCGGAGATAAAAAGGGTGATGATGGTCGAATTAAATGTGGAAACGGACCCATCGCATTGGATGTACTTAAAAAGAAATGTATGTTCAGCTGAAACAAGAAAAAAGTTGGTATACAAGGTCACGGAGAGAAATTGATGAATGATGAACGTGCGTTATATTCAGAGTCGATAACATTTTACTTCATGATCATTTAAGATGTTTTTTACTAAGGAGACAAATTGTCTCGCAATTGATTGCACTAAGAAAGTCTCGTGTTATTCTCGATTTCTAAGATTAGCCTAACACCTGTCAATGATATCGATCAGTCGTTACTTGTATTTGACCAACGAAAGACATTGAACATCGCTGAACTTCTCCGACTATTTTGGCTGTTGTGCTGTTCACTGTCGGCAGCAACAGAATATTACAAAATAATAATCAAATTGAGTTACTTAGTGGCAGTCATTGTCAGCATTGACCGCCTCTTGCATCGTTTACTCTTCTTTTTTTCTGATGAAATTCGGATTCCATGCTATATTCATAATACGGAAGATTTTCAAGTATAAAAATGCTATTCGATCTCATCGAGTAAACTGACGATCGAACTTCTTTTTTTTCGATAGTATCAATTTACCCAATTGAATATCTAGACAAGATACTTTATCTTTTTTTCACTTTCATTAAAATGCCGAATCTAAATAATGTAAACACAAAGACTCTAATATTGTTCTCTAAACAATCATTCGAAAGCTATGAATACACTTATTAAGATTGCTTGTTGATCGATCAAGTAGTTGTTAGTCTGAAAACATAGACACATACTGCAATAGAAATGGTGCAATGCACTTATTATATCAAAGTCGAATAAAAAAAACGAAAGCCATAACCAAATCACAAAATTTCATTCGATATCAGCGTTGATTAAATATCTACATTTGGAAAAATTCAATGGAAACTATCATAGAAAAGAGTAAAGCGCAGTTCCATTGCAATTCTAGTACTTATTTCTCTGAAAGGCAACTAGATCGACGTGCGGAGATTCAAATCTGTAGTATATTGCTAGAAGTTGGCAGCTATAATTTTATAATCAGCGTAAGATTCTTCAGGGAAACAATGAGTTTTCGGTGTACTGACATGGAGTGGTATGAACGAAAATAAGCTTGTGATCTGGCAGTGATTGGAAGAGTAACGTATTCATATGTATTAGGGAGATTACAGGATTGCAAATCTCACTAACGTGAACTATATCTGAGGTTTTTCACGGTGTGGGGATGAGATGTGGGTGTGTGACAAAACAAGATTAATCTACTCAGGCGCATACTTACACTAACACCGATATCCACAACAAAAGTATCCCGAATACCCAAATTCAAATTTAAGTCAATTCGACATAATCGACATCTGAGCCTACTCGCATTGCGGTCTTCCTGGCTTACTATTCCATTATTCGCATTTATTTTTCAGTAGAAGTTCTAACTCATGGAATTTCTCGCTACTATGACTCGAAGAAGGTAATACAAACAATATATAAAAATGATGTCACATTTTATGGTTAAAGGAGAATAGCTAGCTATTGCTTAGATGCGCTCAAATAATAGAGCTACTAGCCATGAGTGGCTCTCTGGAGAAGCGCCGACGAAGGACGAGTCGTTCCTATGGCAGATTCACTGTTGATTCGCTTCAGAAATGATCTATAGAAAGGCTAGATTTTTGTGAAGAATATTATACTAACATTCTCTAAATAAAGAATTTAAGTAAACCTTTGATTGGCTAGCTAGCCAATGAAATTAAAGACATAAAGAATAGTTCACGACAAAGTTTCAGCTTCGGGATTGTCCATCAAGAATTCTCGTGTTATAGCTCTAATGACTTTTGGAACTAAATCAAATCTAGAATCAGACCGAGTGTAAATCAAAGAGGATGATTTTATGCCGGAATAGAATTAAGCATGGCAACGACTAGCGATGAGTGCCGCCCCAAAGGGGTGCTGACGAGCAACTAACCGCTGCTCTGCGAAACTCCCTGAAGAGATGCTTCAGGTTGTTGCAATCCACAAGAATAATGTCTGTGGATTGGATCTGGCTGGTTCAATAGGAGCCAGAACTGGCAAAAGAGACTAACAAGTGTTTTTGAATGAGATGTGAGAACAGTTGTGCTGCATGTGCGCAGTATTTGAATAGAACATTCGACGGAAAACATCATGCAAGGAATTCAATTCAGTCCATTCGAAGTAGATTCGAATGAAATAAAATAAGCTTTTTTGTCATTATGTGTCCGGTCTGTGTGCATTTACTCATCTAAATTTATTCGAGTATTTTGAAATTATCTGTCTAATCCGATGACTAATTGGAGTACGAGCGTCATTGAAGTGGCGTATTTCGTGAAAATGTGTGACCAAATATGTTTTATTTTAATCTAAAAGTTCAGCTAAACGCGTGTTTTTGTAGCGGACACTGGCAAATGATATTGTCGGTTGATGTGCTGGTAACTATACAAATTTTTATTAGTTTTCAACAAGTATGATGCGTTCTCACGCTAATATCACGGATGTACTTTCTTTTTTGATTGTCTGTCTGTATATTAAATGTAATTTTTTTTCTCTGGCATGTGGACACTGCTGCCTTAGTGTTGTTTATTTAGATTTTCGTTAGATATTATTGTGCGTGTCTCAGTTTTGTTGGATGAATTAATAAGAAAACGTATCACACAAACATGCATGTCATCATACACGGGAACACTGATGCGAATGTCAATATTCATATCCAGACGCACCCTTTTCAAACATTTGATACTAGCTGTGTTGAGAATTGCGAAGTAGTATACAATACCGAAACAGCTGAATATTCGGTCGAGGGTCAAGCGAGTCATATAGACGAGCGTTACTCGTTTTTATCAAAAGAATTTTTTACGACAAAATGATTTTCTACTAAAAAAGCTTTTTTCAGTAAAAACGTAATCAAACTCAAATTTTTAAGAAATCGATTATAGATTC
>CAJNOL010000031.1:10084-70540 GCA_905250125.1 Rotaria sordida | reverse complement strand
GAAGACCATCATCATCAGGTCCGCAAGCATCAACACGTCCAAATGTGATAACAGTTGGACCAGCTGGAATCTTATCGATGACCTCAATGCCACCGAAGATGTCTACAGGAAGACCATCATCAACAGGTCCACAAGCATCAACACGTCCAAATGTAGGAACAGTTGGACCAGTTAGAATCTTATCGGTGACCTCAATGACACTCAAGATATCTACAGGAAAACCATCATCAACAGGTCCACAAGCATCAACACGTCCAAATGTAGGAACAGTTGGACCAGCTGGAATCTTATCGATGACCTCAATGCCACTCAAGATATCTACAGGAAAACCATCATCAACAGGTCCACAAGCATCAACACGTCCAAATGTAGGAACAGTTGGACCAGCTGGAATCTTATCGATGACCTCAATGCCACTCAAGATATCTACAGGAAAACTATCATCAACAGGTCCACAAGCATCAACACGTCCAAATGTAGGAACAGTTGGACCAGCTGGAATCTTATCGATGACCTCAATGCCACTCAAGATATCTACAGGAAAACTATCATCAACGGGTCGTGTCACGCCGATGGCGACGAGTGCAAGGGCACTGATAGGTGGTTAGCTAGATCGAGAGTTGTTTGCATCAAGAAATCTATCCAGAATGATGACACTTTGTATTGTTTTTATGTGCTATAGCTGACGAAAATACTGAATATGTAGTTAGATGGGAGGTTTCGAAGAAATTGAAACTGACAGGTTTTTTTCGAATACACTTTTCAACCGACAATGTGTTATTTTTTCGACGAGTTGTGTATTAGTATAGGCGGATTTTTATAGATAAGTTCACCTAGTGTTCGATTCTACGAACCGTATCTTCTCGTGTGGTTAATATTATTATGTCTTGTGACGTGCTTTTTGGGACATGTAAAATTTCGTGCGTGTGATTCGTTTGTTTGAAGGATGACTAATGTGGTTCAGTGGCTGTCGAGTTTTGTATAGATGATTCGAGATTGTATTTCATTGAAACGTGAGATGTATCGTGTGCTGAAGTATATGAGAAAAGCCTGGATCCACGAACGGTTACAAACAGTGTGACTGACATGTTGCTGTTTCTCAGAGTCAGTGCCAATCTAGGAACAGTCTAAAGTTGTTTGTCTTGGATTCTGAATATTATAATCGACCTCCTGTGGTTAGGTTTGCTGTTCTTCATTATAGTCGTTGGTCTATGCTGCATATTTTAATACCTTCTGGATTACGCTGAAACGTTTCCTCGATATGAGGTAATCCTTAAATTGGTTTTGCCGTTGAATTGTTGGATCAGTGGGTCGTATATATCAAAGTTGGAAAAGATTGAGGAGGAAGACGCGGAGAAGATGAGGTAGTTGAAATCGGTGAGATCGATGTCATCGTCCTGATATTACTAGAATCTAGTAACATGTCTTTATGATGGCATGCCCACTGGATGTAGAGCTGAAAGCTCGAGAAATTCTCGTAGTCTTCGGCGGCAGTGGACAATAATATGATCGATAGAAAAAATGATTATTTTCAGTGGAGAGATGCCGTTCAGGTCAAAAATGTGATCTTCCATACCAAGAAAAATATAACAGTGATACCGGACCAGTACACCTAATCATGATGCATATCGATCTAAAGGTGAATCAATGAATCAATAAACACATACATTCCATTTGATAAAATGAAAATCCAGTGGAATAATGCATGAATGCATTAACTTCTTTGTACGAACTGATGTATTCTTGTTTCAAAATGCTTTCTCCATCCCCTTCGATGCAATCTCTTGCCTCTTAGTTACACATAAAATCAGAAATTTTCTTTTTTTGCTCTGCCGATAACAAAACACTTTAATGCTAAACCTTCATATTATCATATGCACGATACAACGGTAAAGTGAACAGCCTTTCTTTTAACTTCAATCATTGCTTGATATCTAGTGATGCCTTTTCCTAAGGAGAATCAGTCATTTACGTTGCATTTTACTTTTCCATTTCACGAAGCATGAAAATAAATGAATATAAACCGAAGTATTTTTTTCATTGGAAAAATGATCTCGACATTTTTCTCAGTCATTTTTTCGACGAAAAGTCACATTTCTCTTATGGATTTTTTTTTTGCTGAGAATGTAAGTGTATAAATAAACTTTAACTAGAGTATTTTTCTCTTAGAAAAATGGTTGAAACATTATTCCTAGTTATTTTTCTTATGAGAAGTCTCATTTCTCCTATCATTTTTCATTTTTCACATGTGTGTTGTTTCGTTTGTCCAAGTTAATGTTGTAAGACAGTGCATTTTTGACTTGAACGGTTCAATTCCGCTTAAAATTTTCATTTATCTCACTGATCGAACGGTTATCCAATCCTGTTTTTTTAGGCTGATCTTTCTGTAATTGATTGAAAAATAATCAATCAATAAACAGATGGGTTAAGATATAGGTCATAGTGCATAAAATGCTTTTGCATTTCTCTACTGGACTCATATTCTGTTATAGTGATAGTAATCATTGTTTATAAGTTGCACTCTTACGAATTCCATAATTTTATCACATGTGTTATTGGCCCATTTTTGAGAGATATGGGTGATGAAACTTAAAATTGATAATATTTCTTTATTTTTTATATTGAAAAAAATTTTTATTCGTACAATACTGGCGCGCTTCAATGTTTTACTTTCGTACATCGCATTTGTTTATCTATTTTCCACTATTGTGAGATCTTTTTTTTTTTGGTTTTTGTTAACATGTATATTTGATACTGTTTCATTTCTTCTAAGTCTCAATTATTCAATGTCGAGTTCGAATCAATTCTTTATGAGAAATGTCCCAACACCCTTTAATCAGTTAAATTCATTGAAACAACAATGTTCGATCGACAAAAATTTTTCATATGATCCTAAACGAACATGTGAACTACTTAATGATAATATCAAAGAACATTCATATGCAAAAATGATTATTGAAGTAATTATAAGGAAAAAAAATGATGATTTTCATATTTTCTGTTTTACAGTCCTATGATACATTAAGTAAGTCGCAAGCAATCGAATTCTTACAACAAGTATCATCAACTGAATCGAAATTGTCATTACTTGATGCTATGAAAGAGTAAGTTTAAAAGAGCTGAACAATATTCCCTACCAGCGAAAAATTGTTTCATTTGCAGCAGAAAGACTTCACTCCATAAGAAGTCAAGCAGAAACTCTTTTTTAGGAAACAGCATCCATTATATCAGATCATTTACACTCGAGAAAATCGAATAGTAACAAATGAGAAAGCATTGATCCATTTCTACCTTCATAAGCAATAGTCAAAAAGGCTTAAGGAGATTTCAATCATATTACTCCTTTACCGTAGGGAGGAATTCTGGTTAACATGGATTTTTTTTCAGCAGAAATGTTAATTATTCAAAGAGAGATTATCCATCCATTTCTATCTTGATAAGCAGAAGTCAAAAAAAAGAAATATGGTACATGAAATAGCGATTGCTAGATATATGTATATATTGTTTTTTTTTCGTTCATCTCTCCTTGATATGTGTGAGTTTATGTGAGATGAATCATTTCTACATAAACTGGAACAATTTCTCCAAGGATTGATCCAACTGTCCACTTCTGAAGTTTTAACAACGTTGCACTAGTTTTTTTTATTTGTCATTTTAGTAAAGTAACATTTAGCATTGAAGAAATAAATGAACTTGTACCATCAATAGGTTCATCATCTTCTAATGATACAGATTTATCTTTTTATGTATGTATCATCTCAATGTAATCTTTATCATGATAAGAATTCATCCATTCGTAGGATAATCTTTCATATTTGAGTTTGTTAATTCCACAACAACGATGTCCTCATATTTTCACGTCGTTTAATAATGCTGCACAATCAACAAAAACATTATCAAATACAAATAAACGATCATCATTATTACGTGGTTTATTTAGACGATATTCATCGAAACAAAGAACACCCATTGTTAAACAGTCAATTAAAAATTTTCAACGAGAAAATAAAAAGAGAAGTATTAGTGGTGGAGATCAAGTTAAACTTTCACATACTAAATGTATTCATATGGAACAATCATACCAATCAAAACATCCGTATAACATCAATATTCAGGATAACATTATTGCCAATCAAGAAAATACTAATAATAAAATACAACTCTCATTGCAAGGTTTACATTATGATTTTAAACAAATAAAAGCTATATCAACTATCAATTCACCAGAAATAAAACAATTATCAAAAGATCCTTGTGAGTGAAGTTGAATTTTTACAACTACGGCTTTATATACTTTTTCGTTTATCAGTGCTCACAATACCATTTGATAGTCGTTCATCATTTGTAAAAGATAAATCCCTATCATCTCTATCTGACCCAATATCAATACGACAACAGGTCAATGAACAAAAACAAAATATTCAAAGTGTACATAGTGTTGGTGGTATACCAAAAATAACAACTACTAATAGTACACTAGAGAAAACATCATTCAATGCTAATCAACATAAATATTATGCACAAACACCAAACTATAATTATCCAAAACGTCTTTCAGCTATTAAAATACTTGCAAAGCAATATTCATTACCAGTGGCTACACCAAATAATATGGGACTTTTCTGGTATAGTGCTAATCAACAAACAGTAAATTTATAGTCCTATTATTGATCTAAGAGAAGATAGATATGTTTTTAGATGAATAGAACTGTTCCATTTTCTAAGCATGATAAAATTTCTAAGAAAAACAATAGATTCGATTCATCTTCCGATAGTCGAGATACTTCGTCTTCATCTAGTTTATCATCGACTAGTAATAGCACTGAGACAACAACCAATAGTACTTCTTCGAATTCGTCAAGTTCAACAACAACAACAGCAACAACAACAACATCCAATAGTCAAAAACCTAATAAATCTACTTCAACTAGTACATCATCAAGTTATCAATCTAAACAACAAACAATTAAACTAACTGGACAATATAATCGAAATCAAAACGATAGAGATGATTTTATTCGAATCGAGCTAAATTCAATCACGAGTCGAACGTCGACATCAACTAAGTAAAAAAATGTATAAAAGTTACAATAAATTATCTTTTGACAATCTTATGATTATAGTACAAGTTTACAACCTTGTCATCGACGATCTATTCCTCAAAAACAATTGTCAATCATTTCAAATAGTATCACGACAAGCAATAATCATAGTTCTTCATCAACGTCATCTACTTCATCGTTAACTACGACTAATAAAAATAAAAAATAATTATTCAATTCATCATGTAGACAAATTGACCAATCAATTTACTTTCAACAGTAAGTGCTCATGTGGTATGCGCCATTTCAAAGAAAAAGAAAAACATTTCTAATTATCAATCGACAATCGTCAACTTATATTTAGTTCATTTACAATGCCTGAATGGAATTTAGGTAGTATTTTTAATCCATCCCAAATTGTTTCAACTTACAATGGAATGTTTTCAATTGATCAATCACTTTCTTATCGACAGCTAGTGGATCGTAAGTTATCGACCATGTTGTTTCCGAATATGACCATGAGAAATTCTCTCAGGTCTTCATACGTTGGTTTGACAGACTAACAAATGCTTTGCTAAAATCGTTTTTGATCTACTTGGATTATAGAACATATCGATTTGTCGATAAAACAATTATAATCTTTTCTATTTTCCAGCAATGAGTTTTAAATAAAATAATATTATCTTGAACATTTTCATATTAAAATGTTGATACGAATGTGTTGTATGAAATTAAATAACTATATGCTCTGCGACAAGAAAACGATTTGAAATAGAAAAAGTTACTGTTTTCTACGCTATTCGATATGCTCTATAATCTGAACAGAGTCAAAGCAATTTTTAGCGAAAAGTTTGTTAGCCCAGAAAACTAGCATATAAAGATTTGAGAAAACCTCTCATGATCATATTCGAAATCAGCATAGTTAATAACTTACAATCCATTAGCTTTCAATGAGAAATCGATTGATCAATAAAAAAATGTTCCTTCGTTAGTATTTGTGGAACTATCTTGGTCAATAACATCTGTATATCGAACATCCATGTACAGATTCACATAAATTTAGTATTATTCCACATTTTAAAAGCTCGATTATAGGTTTTATATCAATTTTGATAGCAACATTATAGAAAATTGTGATTTTTACCATTCAATAGCGAAGATCTGAGATCATCGAAGTACATCGAATTTTGGTTGATTCAGCAATTGATCGATCAGGTCAGTTCTTGGTAAAGATTTTCAAAAATGGTATTGTGAAGCTATTTCTATTTTCAATTTAGATCTTTAATAGAACTAATTGATAGAAAAAATTCTTCTCTTTCGATCTACACAAAGCCGGCATTTCTAGCTTGGTCCGTTCAAGAGTTATAAGACTTTTCCTGAGATCCCTCCGATTTCAGCTAATCGAACTGTAATCACCCGAAAAAGTAGCTAGGCAGGGTATTTCATAATGCTGAGTCACATGATGATATTAGTTTTTCGGGTTCAAACTGATCTGACTCTGTTATCTCAATATTTCTAAAAAATAGTATAATTAGCCTTCATCTAATGAAGGATTCGACTTGTAGAATGTATTGCGTTAATATGATCAGATCAGTTCGACTCAGAACGATGAATTCCCTCTGTCTAGTTGCTCTTCCACCTGATTACACGTCAATTGGCTAAAATCAAGAGTCTCAGGAAAGGTCTTACAACTCTCGAAGAAAACAAGCTAGGAATGTCAATCTTGCGTAAGTCGAAAGAGAAGAATTTTTTCTATCGATTAGTTCTATTAAGAATCTGAATAGGAAGGAAAATAACTTCAGAATATCAATTTCAAAAATCTCTACTAAGAATTCTTTTGATCGATCAATCAAATTTCGACATACTTCGATGGCCTCCGAGTCTTCTCTCTTGAATGGTGAAAACTGCCAGTCTCTATGATGGTCCTATCAATAGTTATTTTAAAAACAGTTGAGCACATTATATTTTGAACTGGATAGTAATTCAAAAGTATAAGAATATATCGAATTTGACCGATTTGAAAAATTTTTATGGATTTTTAACATTCTTTCCCTTCGTATATCGGAAAGTTTTTAATGAATTCCTAAAAATTATTTGTTCACTTATACTGTTCTTTGTTTAATCTAGTTTCATTAACAACAGATCGATTTTCGTCTGTAAATAACCGACCAATAGACAAATTCAAAGTAAAACAACAATACATTGAAACCTAATATTATTACTTAATTACATATTTGTTTTCCTATCGTCGTCTAAATAAATTTTATATTTATTTAACAATAATAAAAAAAAAACAACATTTTTCTATGACAATATATCATTTCATTTTTATTATATTCACATCTCTAATATTAACATGAAAGCAATGTTTCTATTATTATTGAAAGGTTACATTATTGATTTTTAGATTTTTTAGCTTCAACTTATGATAACAACATAACAAATACTTTTCATCTTCATCGTTTAATAAGAGAAATAATGACATATTCTATTAAATATAAGTACGCAAATAAATCTACTTTTTCGATCTATTGGATGTTAATTTCTTCATTGTATTTTTCTTTCTTTCTATATGAAATCTTCTATGATAGAGAGAAGAATAAAAAAAAAAAAAGAAAACGTAAACAACAAATTTCTAACTATATAGTATTTCTTTTCGATCGAGGGTTAAACAACATGGATAGATACAAATGAAATAGAGAAAATATAGAGGCAAATGTTGTTTTTATTGTCGTTGCTATCTTCGATATAAATAGATCGACGCATATAATTTTTATTTATTTATTCTTTATCGTTAGACATTATGAGTGAGCGTGGCCGTGCTCGTGGTCGTGGTCGTAGTCGTCCTGTAGTACCAGGTGAAACAAGTAGTGAACCAAGCGGTGCTGCTGGTATCACTGCACCTACTAGTGAAGTAATTTTTTCTCATTATTAAATGTTTTCTATTAACTAATAATTATTTTATAAGGCACCAATAACATCAGCTGTAGCTTCATCAGTAGCAACACCTACTGTTCCTCCAGCTAGTGAAACACCAACATCTGAATGGTCAACAGCAGAAGCTGCACCGGCCGTACAACAAAGTGCAATACGTCGAATTGGTGGTGGTGGTACAATGAGTATTCCTAGAGGTCGTGGTCTTGATAAATTAGCTCCACATATGGCTGGAATGTCGATTGGTGAACATCGTGAAGGTCGTTCTCGTGGACCACCAATACATGATGAATCTCAAAGGCGTGTTGTTGATCCAACACGTGTTAGTTTTCGTGAACCAGGAACAGAAAAACAAGGAACATCAGGAGAACTTATTCCATTAATTGCAAATTATGTTCGAATATTATCGGCACCACAATGGTTACTTTATCAATATCATGTTACATTTATACCGGATAATATTGATTCTAGAAAAACACGCCGAGAATTACTTGGTTGTTTTTTTTTCTTTTAATCTGTATCTGTTTTTAATATTAGATTTTTTTTCTTTTTTTTTTAGCACAACATAAAGGTGTTTTACAAGATGTTGCATTTGATGGACAAACTTTATATTCATTTAATGATCTTGGTGATGTAAGTGTTGATTGATTAAATAAAGAGATTGATTTTCTTTTCTTTTAGGATCATGAAACAAAATCATTTCATGAAGCCACTGGTCAAGATATCACAATTCAATTACATAAAGTAGCTGTACAAGGTCCTGAATCACCGAATTTTTTCCATTTATCGAATTTAATCATGAGAAAGTAAATGAAAAAAGAACATTTAAATTTTTCAAATTTTCATTTCTTTTTTTTTTATTTATTTATAAAGATTATTAGAATTAGCTGGTATGAGAATGATTGGTCGATCATATTATCAATTTGATAAAAAAATTGATATTGATCGATTCAGTTTAACTTTATTTCCCGGTTTTGAAACAGCTATTAATGTTTATGAAGGTGTTTTAATGATGAATGTTGATGTATCACATAAAGTGATTAATAATGTTAGTATATATCAACGTTTACAAAATATTTTTGCACAATTTCAAGAATATAAACTTGCACAAGATACAGCAATGCGAGAATTAGTTGGACAAATTGTTATTACAACGTAAATACAAAGAAAATAAAACTTAATTTTTTTTTTCTTAAGAATATTAAATTTTTTCTTTTCTTATTAAAATAGATATAATCATAAAACATATAAAATTGATGATATTGCATGGGATAAAACACCTCAAATAACGTTTTCAAGACGTGATGGAAAAGATATGTCATTAATTGATTATTATCAAGAAGTTTGAATGATAAAAGGAAATTTTTTTTTTAAATAAAATTTCTTGTCTTTTTTATTTTAGCGTTATCAATTACAAATAGTTGATCATACACAACCATTACTTGTATCAAAACCATCACGACGAAATCGACGAGCTGGAATTACAGGACCAATTTTATTAATTCCAGAATTTTGTCGTGAAACCGGTAAACGGATTTATATTGAAAAAAAAACAAAGATTTTTTGTTTTTATATTTCATTTTTTTTAGGTATTTCGGATTCAATGCGAAACGATTTTAATCTTATGAAAGAATTGGCTTCTTATACGCATATTGGACCAACTCCTCGATATGAATCATTGATCGATATGGTTAATACAATTAATACGTATGATAGAAAAATAAATAATTGAAAATATTAACTTGATTTTATCTTCTTAGATCACCTCGTTGTCGTCAATATATGTCAAAATGGAATTTACGATTGGACGATAATTTAGTTGAACTTGAAGCTCGTACACTTGAACCGGAAACAATTAATTATAGTGATCGCTCAGTTCGATATAAACAACAAGAAGCTGATTGGAGCCGTGATAGTAAGAGAAAATGAACATATCTATAGCCGTTTAAGTTTAATAGATAGGTTTTTTTTCTTAAAATTCAATCTCGAAAATGTTCCTATTCATTAACGATCCAGCAGTATGGGTAATCTGATCAGGAATAATCAAGAAGAAATAGTAACAATACTTTTTGATGTTTGCTTGAGATACTGACACTTATTTTCTGATTATCATTTATAAACAAAAAAATTTGAATTATCATTCGAAATTATAAGTTATCTACTATCCATTTTAAAATATAATGTGCTTCACTGATTTTTAAATAACTTTTGATAGGAACATTTTACGAGCCTACAGTTTTCCCTGTTCAAGAAAAAGATTCAGGGCCATCGAAATTTGATTGATCAGCAATGACTAATTGGGCCAATTCTTGGTAGAGATTTTCGAAAACAATATTCTAAATGTATTTTCCATTTAATTTAGACTTTTCATAGGACTAATTGGTAGAAAAACTCTTCTCTTTCGATCTACTCAAGGTCAACATTCCTAGCTTGTTTTACTCAAGAGTTGTAAGACTTTCTCTGAAACCCATGAGTTTTAGCTAATTGATGTGTAATCAGTCAGAAAAGCAGCTAGGCAGAAATCATTCACCATGCTTACTCGAATAATGGTATCTGTTTTTAAGTTCAAAATGATCTAACACTTATCTTAATATTTCTGAAATTCCATAACCAGTCTCTATGTAACGAAAAAATTGACAAGTCGATAATATTGAGATAACAGTGTCAGATCATTTCCAACCTAAAAATAAATATCATCATTCGGTTCAGTATAGTAAATTATCCCTGTCTAGCTGCTTTTCCGAGTAACCACAGGTTATTCTGCTGAAATCGAGAGTCTCAGGAGCAGTCTTATAACTGTCGAGCTAACTAAAATTAGGAGTGTCGACCTTGGGTAGATCAAAACAGAAGAATTTTTTCTATTGATTAGTCCTATTAAAAGTCTAAATTGAATGGAAAATAACTTCGCACTGAAGTTTTCGAAAATCTCCATCAAGAACTCATCTCATTGGTCAATTGCTGACTAATGAAATTTTAATACACTGCGATGGACCTGAATCTTCTCTGTTGAATAGGAAAAACCGCAGATCCGTACGATGTTCCTATCAAAAGTTATTAAAAATACAGTGAAGCACATTATATTTTCAAATGAATAGTAGATTGCTTTGTCATTTTCTAAAGCATAGTAAAATACGTTGTATATTAATGATTAAAACATCATGTATTAAAAGAACAAATACTTTAACAGAGTCTGTTTCTCACTATGTTAAGATCAATTGGTGTCGCTATTCTATTGTTGATACCAATACTAATAGATTTCTATATTGAGCCAAATTGAAAAGTAAAGTTTCTGTTACTTTGATTTTCATTCAATAAATCATTGATATAATGATCTTAATTTGTTTTTCTTTATTTAGGTCGTGGTTGTCGTCATATAAAACCTGGTCATTTGGATAAATGGCTTGTAGTTTATGAAGGAAAACAAAAACCTATTGTTAATGAACTTATTAATACACTTTATAATGTCTGCACACCAATGGTAAAACTTATTTTTTTGTTTTTTGCTTGGAAAACTTTTAATTAATTTATTTCTCTTAGGGTATGCGTGTAGAATATCCTGAAATGTAAGTTTCAATAATTAAATAAGAAAATTTCTTTTTTATTACTATTATTTAACTAGTGCTGAATTACAAAATGATCGACCAGAAACATATTTAAAAGCATTAGAACAATATTGTCTTAATCAACAATATAATCTTGTTCTTTGTGTATTAAGTAATAATCGAAAAGATCGTTATGATGCATTAAAAAAATTCTTATGTATGGATACAGCTGTTCCATCTCAAGTAATAAATAATTTTATCATAGAGAAACTTTACGAACAAAAAAAAACCAAAAACAAATTTTATTTAGATGGTACTTATAAAAACTTTAAATAAACGTGGTCAATTAATGTCAGTTGCAACAAAAATTGGTATTCAGATATCAGCTAAATTAGGTGGAGAAATTTGGACCGTTCCGATTCCAGTAGGAGAAAAATCTTTTCTTTCATTTCTTTTTTTCAATTCTTCATCCCCATTTTTTTTTTAATTTAAAGTCAAAAAGTTTAATGATTATTGGTATTGATTCATATCATGATAAAAAACGTAAACAAGTATCAGTAGCAGCATTTGTTGCAACAACAAATCCCCAATGTACATCATATTATTCACGTATTGTTATGCAAACTACAACACAAGAATTAGTTGATGGTATAAGTGTTTGTATTCGAGGTAAATTTTAGAAGATAATATACAATTATTTTCACATGCACATATATCTTTATTGCTTTGATAATTTAGATGCATTAAAAGCATTTTTTATGCAAAATAATATGATGCCTGAACGTATTGTTATTTACCGTGATGGTGTTGGTGATGGACAACTTCAAGCTGTTTATGAACATGAATTACCACAGATTGAAGAAACATTTAACAAAGTACAAGAAGGCTATTCGTAAGTGTAATAAATTTCAGTTTTTTTTCCTGTTTTTCTTTGAAATTTTTATTTCTTAAATTTCTTTAAAGACCTAAATGGGCCATGATTATTGTTAAGAAACGTGGTTGTTCAAGATTTTTTGCTAAAAATACTAATCAATTATATAATCCACCACCAGGAACAATAATTGATCATACAATAACACATCAAAATTGGTTTGATTTTTATCTTATTTCACAATGTGCTAGACAAGGTACAGCAGCACCAACACATTTCAATGTTATTTGGGGTAAACGAATAGAATTTTCGTTTGTTTTTTTTTCTTCATAAATTTACAATTTTAGATAGAACTACATTTAAAGTAGATCATATTCAACGGCTTACTTTTAAATTGTAAGTAAAACCTACATTATTTTGTAAAACATGATGTTGAAATACAAGAATAAAAATTCGGATTCCTCTCGCATAGATCGTGACATCGGTTAGTCAGAAACCATCAAAGATATCAGTTAGGAATCATCGCAGATGTCACTCAGACACCGACACAGATTGTATATCAATAACGTCTCATTATAATAAATGAAAGACTTATTGCATCTCTGAACGATTAAGTAAAAGGATGGTAAAGAAATCTGTCAGAAAATAGACAGAATAAAACAATTTCTGTGTGATTTGCAACAGTAGTTACATCGTGCTTTCATATTTGAACTTCACACTGATATTACCTAAAACTTTTTATACTAAATAATTTATTTTTATTTAGGTGTCATCTTTATTATAATTGGCCTGTAAGTGATTTTAGAATTTTATTTAAAAATATTTTAATTGGTTTTTTGTTTTCGTAGGGTACTATCCGAGTACCAATGGTTTGCCAATATGCTCACAAACTTGCATATCTTGTTGGTCAATCTCTTCATCAAGATTTTCATCATGATCTTTCAAATAAACTTTTCTACTTATAGATTTAATAGATCTTGCATTTATCCTTGTTATGCTTTATTCGTTAAAACTATTGTTTTTGTTTTTGAAACGTTTGTGTTATTTTGCTTCTTTGATTTTTCTCATTTCATCGTTTTGTTTTTGTGTGTTGCCATAAAAGCTTTAGTCAGTGTATTTTATTTTATATATTATGTAAGTTTCATGCATCTTAAGATTTTCTCGTTGAAATCTTTACGGCCTGTTTCTTTTTTTCATGTTTTGTTTCGTGAAGTAGTTTAAATAGATAAAGAAACAAAAAAAAAACTAAATATTAAAACTTAACAACAAAAAAAAAGGGATCGATTTGCGCAAGCAGTGTATTAATACGAGCGCCTTACATCAAGGCACGATTGTGAACCGTGAAAAGGTTCACAAATATTTCGAAGTAACATTAGTTATTATTTTTTTTTTTTGTTGTTGTTTTTTATATTTTATTATTTTTTTAATGTTTTTTTAATATTTTATGATTTTTTTGGATGTTTTTTGATATTTTATGATTTTTTTTCTGCGATTGAAGTAACTGACTCGACATCTGCCGATCCCTGTTAACAACAGAGCATTACATTTATATATAATGAAATATTTTCATATGATGCAATAACAGAAACTAAGACAAAAATAGATAAAAAGAACAGAAATTTTTGACATAAGACTTGCACAATTCTATATAATCCATGTAATTCAAAATAATTTTGTCAAATGTATAACTGATTCAGCGCATGGTCTCTACCAAGAATCCATTGATGTACTTATTCATGTTATCTTATAATTGAGTTCATTAAAAACATGTTTGCACAGAAAAATTAGGCATAGCTTACAACATCGTTGCATCGTGTTTTCGTCTTGATCGTTTTTACTTTTTCTATTTTGATAATATCATTAACTAGCGTCATCTATTAATGTTACTAAAAATGGTCAACATAATATTTTGCATAAATATTATTAAGATCTCCCTGATTTTAAATATATATACATATTTATCTTGAACAATGACTCAGTTTTAAAAAAAGTCTTCATACAGTGTATTTCCAAACAACCACTGAAAAAAACACAAATTCGATGGATCAGATTGAAATAATCTACATACATTTTATACATCCACAACTGCTATCAACACTGTGAATTACGTTGATCCTGTTGTCAGAAAATGTAGAAAGTGTAAATAGCTTATCTTATTGGCTGTAGAAAGACTGAAAGGAATTGTATCGTAAGGGGAAAATGTTGAAATTAGAAAAATATTCAAAAGAAATGATATCTTTAGGTTGGGTGTGAACGTACGTGAAGAGAAGATCTATACCCATAATGGAATATTTAAATGGTCCATCATTTGAAGTTGTTAAACAGCAAAAAAAAATGACACTATAATTTTTTTTCAATTTCTTGACTTGTGTATGATCTACGTTAGAATGTTAGTATTTTGACATACAATACAAAATGTGTCTTGCTGATCGGAATCTTCTAAAGCATTTTTTGACCTTTCTACGGACAATCGTTTATTTTGACCAGAAAAATGGAGAGCTCTTCTTGTTGAATTATTATTGGTTAAATTAGAAGCAATGATAAGGAAAATTCAACTAGCGCTAATGCTTAAAATCAATTGGTCAAGTAAATATGCGCCATCTGTTTAGTTTGGAGGTTTTTCTTTATTTTCAATTGGTTATTACAATGACAAGCATAAAAAACAACAAAATAAACAAGCAACAATTACAGGATCTTTCTTGTATAAAATTTAGTTCAAAAAAAAATTTTTTTCATTGTTTTTCTTGATTAAAATCAAATGCTTTCAATAAAACGAATATATTTCTTAATATATTCGATTTATTGAAATATATTATTGAATGAATATATTTTGTTTTAAATTAGTATTGAATGATTTCTTAAATTGATTTCTTTCAGATGTCGCAGGTGAACAATCGTGGTGTCGTGAACAAACGGTTGCGAATATCCTCAACAGGCGCCTTTCGTCACGGTGAGAACCAGTCGTCATCGTCGTCGACAAATGTCGCTCAAACTCAATATATTCCATCAGGTTTATCAATTGATAATGAAACTGAATTATCATCAGATTTAATAAAAGAACAATTAAATCATGTTGATGATATAATAACACAACCAATAATTGAAGTTCCAACAAAACGTTTATTACATATAAAAGAACTTGGTGGAAATTTATTTGTTTCATCATCAAGAAAAATTTATTCAAAAACATTACAAAAATTAATTGATCGTGTTTTATTTACAAAATCATTAAATAATGATGTTAATACAGCAACATCTGATATACATGTATTTGAACGTGTACTTGCACGTACAGATGATAATGATACATATTCAACATGTACATCATTAGCACAACCAATACCAGCAACAATACTTATACTTGGTTTAACATCATGTGAACATGCATTTGTATGGAAATTATCTCAACGACGAAATTTTAAAATTTATTGTTCACCAGCTAATAGTGGAATTATAATTGATCAAACACATGTAATTGTAACTAATATTTTAAAAAATGATAAAGATATTTTAGAATTTGTTGATATAAAACAAATTGATCTTGTTATATCATTAAATAAAACATTTTATTATGAAGATCTTGAAGCACAATTAGGTGAACATGGTATACATTATTTAGGTTGTTCAGTTGATACATTAAGTTTAAGTGATAATTATTTAAATGCAAAACAATTTATGACAAAACATGATATACCAACATTAGATTGGATTCATTGTTTAAAACAAGATGAAGGAGAAAATTTTTTAAATAAGTAATAAAACAAAAGAATAATTAGAAGAAATTTTGCGAGTGAAAAAATTTCATGTTTGTATGTTTTTAGATATCCAAATCAACAACAATGGATTATTCATTCAATTAATGGAAATCAAATAATTAATTGTAAAACAAGAGATGAAACTCTACAAACATTGAAAGAAATTTTTCAGGTAAAAATTTCTTTTCTGTTATATGATACTATACATGTTGAATTCAAAACTAGAATTCATATTTTATATGATTGAATCTTAAAGTATTGAATTGTCTTCTTGTTCATTTGGATGAAATCATGCATTTTTTTTTGCAATAACTGTTTTAAACAAATTGTCTTCCTACGGATGAGAAAAAGTTTTTTCCCTATAAATGATGTCTATTGTGCAAAGGATCACAAGTTTAGTCATGTATCTGTTCATGATAGAATCAATTGTTATAACAAATGATGGAAAAGTAATTTGAAAACATTAGCTTAGAAGCAGAATTTCTTATTGTTGTCAAATATGGGTTCAAAATTTTTGTAGAACTTCTATGCGCCAAAAGTTGGAATGAAAATTATTTCAAATACAAGGAATGAATGGGCAAATATTTCTCTATAAAATGCTTTACTAACGATTAGTTTGCTGCAATTCATTTGTCAATTTAGATTATTTTTTGATTTCTATGGAAAACGGATTTGTATTGTGAGTTTGCTCATTTCTGAATGTTTCTTCGGAAACTTTTGATTCTTTTATCAGCTTGTAGAAAACAATCTCGTTTGTAATTCTATGCAAAAAAATCGATAATATAATGTATGTAGTTAAGGAGACTATAGCAGTAAAAAAAAAGTCAATTTCCTCAGTCCAAGCTTCATCTATAGCCCTCTAAAGGCTCCATTCGTTACTCCTAAAATAGAAACTCTACAAAAATTCTGAACCTGTATTATAATACAGCGCAAAATCTTGATTCTAATTCAACGTTTTAAAATTTCTATAGACTCTTTTAAAAGACTGAAAAATTAACAAATACTTTGTTAAATTACTTTTCAATGGCCGATCAATTTGTCGAGAGTGCATAGATGTGGATGTCACACTTCGATCGCCTATTATAATCTCTTTTCAAAGATTAAACTTCTAGCAATATGTCTATCAAATAATTGTCGTTATTCTTGTTATAAAAAAGAAAGACTCCGATTAGATAAAAATTAAATCTTTATTTAGGATAACTTATTTGATGAAACTAATCCATCAGCAATTATTGAACATGGTTATTCATTAGATGATAATTATATATGTACACTTTATATTGTAAGTGATGGTGATAGTGATTATACACAATTACCAATAATAGAATCAGATCCATTACGTTTTGGTGCATATGGTCCATGTCCATATTTAACATCAAAACAATTATCATTTATTCGTCGACGTATTGTTGAACGAACATTACGATGTTCACCATCCATTCGTCATTTATTTGGTTTTCGTTTCCTTATTCAAGGAACAAATTATAATCAAATTTGTTTACTTGATTATAAATCAACATTTGAAGAACCTGAAAGTGAAGTACTTTTATCTTTATGTGAACCAGATATATTTCTTCAATATGCACTTGATTTACCATCTGTATCAATTTTACCATTAACAAATAAAAAACGACGTGGTTATTATGTTAATACAACAATAATATCAAAAAAAATTCCATTAATAATTCCAAATAAAATTTTATTAACAGCAACAAAAAATTATAAAGTTAAAATATTTCATAATCAAACAGATGTTAATATTGGAGGAATAGAAACAGGTAATATTATAACAAATGGAGAAAGAATTTTCAATGTACTTGGTTATGGTTCAACATTACAAGAAGCACAAATTCAATCTGTATTTGCTTGTGAATATATTAAACAACAAATGAATACTGATGATATATTCTTTAAATCTGATATTGGATCTCAAGCTATTGAATGGTAAGATATCTCTATATAAAATTCATATACAAAAAAAAAAAATCTATATGAATTGGAATGTATTTGAATTGGTTTAGAGTTCATTAATCAGGTAAGATGACCAATCGAAATATACATTTGAATGTAAACATGTCGAATCAGTTTGAATATAATTAAATAAGCAGTTATGATTGATATTTCAATTTTAGAAAATATCTTTTGTCATTGACCATATTTGTAAAGAAGTCGGCCGCAAACTACAGTGCATAATAAATCAGTCTGCAAAAAAAAATAAGATAGTGTTTTAATCCTTAAAAACTGTACTCTACATGTATATGAGTGTTGAACTATCATATGAGGTCTTGCCATTTAGACTTTATACTTAAGAAATGTATAATCAAGTTTTATTACATATTAATATATAAGCATCTGAAAAGTTTGTTATCTCTTTGAAATCTATGGTTAATAACGAATGATACGAAAGTTTCGAAGAGTCCGATAATAAAGTCTGGACAGAAGCAATTGAACTAACAGATCCAAAACTAGCAAATCTGATCGTGTCCCATTTAAAAATGATTGTATGCTATTTTTCTCAACATTTTCTTATTTTTGTCGAAAAGATGTTCAACTTAGCATACGAGGAAATATCCTCAGATATCCCTTTTTGATTATTGTAATATCTTATCTATACAAATATGTCTGTTTTCTAGAGGTCCCAAGTTTTCAGAAAACTCGTATATTTGATATTTGATCTGAAACTTTGCGTATATAGAGAACTTAACTAGACTAGCTTCCATAAAAAGTTTCAAAAGTTTTGAACAAAGTCTCTTCGAGATATGAGGCTTTCAAGAAAAAAGATTCATTTCCATGAATAGTATATATAACATGTATTTTTTTAAAAGCTTTATATCTTGAAGAGACTTTGTTTTAAACTTCTAAATTTTTTTTTTATACAAGCTAGTCTAGTGAAGTTCTCTACATTAGCAATGATTCAGATCAAAATTCGTAAATATGAGTTTTTCGAAAAGCTGATGTTTAGAAAATAGACACATTAAAAATTCAATAGCTTAGTCAAATTTCAATAGGAGCTCAAATTCTTTTAGAATTTTTATTAGAGTATTGTGTAGTATCTATCGGCAAAAGAAAAGCATTGAAATTAAAAGAAGACATCTGATAGTCCTCCTATCTGTATTTTCGATGTTTTCAAAGATTCACTCATGATTTCTAATCTACAATTGTAAAGAGCACAACATTCTAATTCTAACTTAATACTTTATATTTTCTTGTAACTCCTATAATCTTTCGACAAAAGAAGAAACATATTATCCAGAGATTTTCACACCACACGTTATCAGATCATAAAGACCTATCACTATTTTTTTTTCTTCATTAGGTGTAAAGCTCATGGTGAACATCCTAGTTCTATAACAGGTGGTTTAACAAATGGAAAAAAGAAAAAACCTAGAAAGAAAAAATCTATTTCAACAATATCGAATAAATCTGGTCGTAGTATCACAACACGTGGTCGAAATTTAAAAACTTCCGAACAAGTTGAAGATGATGATAATGAAACAAATGATGATGATGACGATGATGATGAAAGTGAACCAATGGATTTTGAACGTGTATTTGGTTCGGTATCCGATATTCCAAAATTAGAATATATGAATATTTATCAAAATAATAAAATTATTGATGGTTTACATACTTTTGAAGGTGAATCATATTTTGATCTTTCAACTAAAATTGACCTTAAAACTTATACACAACCAGTTCTTGTTTCATCAACAATTAATTTAAATCCATTGGCTGCTGTAAGTTTTTCATTAACAAAATTCTATTGAATCGTTGTTTGTTTGTTTTTTTTTATTTATTTATTTTCTCTTATTAGTTATTTAATTTAAATGATAAAGATATGAATGATAGTCAAAATGTATTTGAATATCTTGGTTATGAATTAGCTATTCGTTGTGCTAATGATCTTAATTATGCACGTCCATTATATATTCAATGTTCTTCATTACCATTATCATCATATGAACGTTCAATTCAACGATTTTATCAAGGAATTGAACAAGCATGTCAACAATTAAATTGTACATTTCTTAAAACAACATCAAATTCATTATCATTTAATGCATTATGTACAGGTGTTTGTAATCGAGAATTATTTATATTTAATAATGATAAACAAAATTCAATAATAAATGAAGGTGATTTATTAATTGGACTTCGATGTAGTTCAAGTACAATAAATAGTTATGGTTATATACAATTAAAAGAATTATTTCAAAAGAAAAATATTCATTTAAATGATACATTACCATTTCGAAATAATGATGGTGATGAAGAATCATTTTTTTCATTATTATTACAAAAATCATCAATATTAACATCAACATTAATGACAATTATTCATGAACTTATTTTAAATCGAACAATTAAAATTATACGATATTTAAAAGGTATATTATTTAAATAAATGTTTATTTTAATTTAATTATTAAAATTTAGATATTGGCCTTGCTCGTATTATTCAATCATTACTTGATTCATCAACAGGAACATTAATTGCAGAATTAAATGGACAACAATGGCCAATTATGCCACCAATTTTTACATGGATTTATCAAAATGTAAATAGAATAAGAACTTATTTGAAAAATAATTTGTAGAAAATATCGAAGTTTATAGTTTGAAAATGATAGTATCGATAAATTTTCATATTCGAAATGGAACAGAATTTAATATGAACTTTAATTGCCATCAGAGAGTAGATTTTTCTTTTCTTGTAATCCGATGAGAAGTTAAATAAACTAAATCAATGAACAACATTTTCTGAACTTGCAAGAATAAAGTTCAATAAAACATTCCGAATTTGTTCTACAGTTAGATTTTCATACAATGATTATGCGTCAAAGTATATGGCTACATATTTTTTCGTGCGTCTAAGTTCATCTTATTCTAGCTTTTGCGAAATACGATCTAAAAGGATTTTTCTAAATGTAATACGAATAAACTTTGGACTAGTTTTCTCTAGACGGAGATCAAAAAAAAGAAAACTTGACTCTCCACATTCCTATTCCGGAAAGATCAAATCGGTACTCTTTTCGTTACAAATAGTTGAGATAAATAAATATCATTATGAAATTAATACGGAAATATAATTGAATATCTTTTATATTTTCAGAGCGGTTTTAGTCAAGATGAAATGTTTGAATATTTTAATTGTGGTGTTGATTATTTAATTATAATTGATCATAAAAAATCTTCAGTTGAAAATATTCTTCAACAATTAACTCAAACATATACATCATGTTTTCATCTTGGAACATTTACTTCAATAAGTAAATATATATTGTTTTTTATTGGAATTATTTTATATTATAATATATTTTATTTAGATTCTAGTCCAATACGTAATAAATCAATTCATTTACCTCAACAATCACGATCACGTACAATTCAATTAAAAAATATTTTATTTAAATATCCAAAACCATGTCTTACATCAAATGATACTCCACTTATTATTAAAGATCGAATGAAACAACCTATTGCAAATGATAAAACACGTTGTGCTGTACTTATTTCAACAAATGGTATTTAAAAAACAAAACTAAAACATAGAAATAAGGATCGTTTTAATTATTTCCTTTTGTTTTTTTTTTAGATACTTCATTACTTTCTCTTCTTGCATATTCAACTTCAACAATTGAATGTGCATTTGAAATTGTTCTTGTCCTTTCAACATTAGCTAGTCTATCAGATATAGCTCGTGTTAATGAATTATATCCATCTGTTGTAACAAAAGTAATTCAACCAAAAAAATATGCTGCAAGAAATTATGATTTAGTAAATATTCATTTTCCATTTGAGCAAATCATTTAGTTTCTTAATCTATTTTTTTAAAGGATCAAAAAATAGATGATGAATTACAATTACATGGCTGTGAATTAGTTATACTTGATCGTTATGCATGTCGTTTATCACCATCATTTATTCAAGCATGGCGTGGTCGATTATTAAATATATATCCATCATTATTACCAGCATTTCGTCATAGTACATCACCAATACGTGATGCATTACAAGCTGGTGTTCGTATAACAGGTGTTACAGTTCATTTTATTGCTGAATCTGATACAGATAATGATGGACCAATTATTGCACAAGAAAGTATTCATGTAACACCAATTGAAAATGAAATTCAATTAGAAAATCGTTTACGTATACTTGAACAACAATTATATCCGAAAGCAATTGATATGGTTGCATCAGGAAAAATAATTTATCAAGGAAAAAAACGTATGGGAAAAGTAAATATTGCTCCAACAATTGCATCTTCAGCTTATTAAAAATAAACTTTTTGTTTTCGTCGATTTTTGTATCTGTACATTGAACTATATGCATCTGTGTTATTTGTTTCTTCCAAATACACAGATTTTGATCTTTTTTTTTTCTTGTTTATGTTGTAGTTTTGTCGTCTTGTTTATAAACAAAACAAAGCAATATATATATATATATATGCGTGTGTATATAATTACTGATATAGATTGATTTTGGAAGAGGATTGATACTTATTAAGTGAAATTAATTTTTGAATTCATCAAATGAATTTTCTTTTATGTTTTTAGTCTAATGAGCAATTAAAGAAAAGAATTTGAGTTAGTTTATTTGAAAATTTAATCCAATCCCTATTATCTGTAGGTCTGTCTATGTCTTGTCCATCTGGGATCCGTGTGACTCTCAATTAATAAAATAAATATAACACACAAAGTTATTACTAGTTTATTATCGACATGTGAATACTCTAGGAAAGACTTGATGATTACAAGAAGAACAAATAGAAAGGCAGTTAATTTAAACTATATTTATCTAGTCTTTTTTTTTCATGATCTTATTATTCTCTATTATCGAGGCGTTTGGAATCATGCATTACTATTTAAATTTTTCGACAAAAACAGAAAATATTAGTTATTATAAAAATCGTATTTTACTAATCGAAATCTAGCAAATATCAGTCAAAAACAAAACATAAAATCAGGTCTTGAGAATAGTCTCTTTGGGATTTCTTTGCATAGCCAATGCTTTTTCTTCAATGTTTTTATACCATTTTAAATCACTTGAAAACTGCTATAGAGTCAGATGAATATTAGTCTGATCGATTTTCGAATTGATAGATAAAAAGAGCTTGTCATTCTCAACAACCCAATATAGTATGCGTATAATAGTCATTGACTACTTCAATAAGTTAGAACGCAATGCAAACAAGTTTTATAGGTCTAATTCTACCAGAGATCATTTTGGGACACTTTTAATGAGAGTTTGACATGACAGAAATGATATTCCTGTAGGGAGAGGCGATATCTTAAGTTATCAAATCTCCAATTTTTACAGTATAAAATTAAGCAAATTACTAGAATATCTCGTTATGCACTACAATCTAATAGCTATGAAGATGAAACACCAATATTTAGCGACAACGACATGGTGGTACTCTCATATTTCGAAAACAGAATGAAATCGATAGTTTATGTTCGATCAAAAGTAGAAATAAGAAAAATTTTCTCGAAAAAATAAATTTTTATTTGTGACAAATTTATCATACAAATAAATCTTCTTTTGTAAGACTGATACATTAATAAAAAAAATTATCATCAATGATACTAATACAAAAGTAATAGAATTATACTAAGAAAGATAAGTAATGATTTACTTGATAGAACTTTGATTTGATTACAATAAAACGAACTGAAATAAAAACATACTACTTCAACTATCAATCATAATGTATATAAAGGAATTGAAGATACTGGAAATTTCATTCTTCTGGTTTTAGTCAATCTGGATACCCATACTTGGGTACTGGTACAAAATTAATGAGTAAGGATAAATAATTCCTGTTCGCATCAAGTATGGGTACGAAGAATTGCATTCATGCAGTACTTTAGTAATCATGTGATTGATAACTAATTATGTATTATCAATATGAAGTCATTAGGAAAATTAAGGCCAATATCTATTGAATACAAATGAAATAATGATGCAATAGAAGCATGAAAATGTAAATCATTTGGAGCAAATTTCTAGAAATTCATTCTAATAATATTCACATTATGATTACAGATACTTATTGTTTTCTACAGAAAATATGTCTGCTATATTCAATTGATTCAGAATCACTGTTTCGTAACATATCATTAGTAAAATCTTGAGTTTAATGAATACTTCTGAGTTATAATTAAGGAATGGTACGATATGAACTATTTCAAACCAAGTATTTATTCATTCTTTTAATCTTATCAGTAAAAGAAAAAATTAAGACATGACGATTTGATCATGTTTTCAATGACTTTCCCGAATATAATCAATCTTTTCATTAAAAAAACGATACGTAGATTTTTACGAAAATATCAAAAAATGATGTTTTCTGAGCAGCATTGTCATGAACTTTTCGAAGCCTTGCTAGTACTTTATAACCGAACTTTTTTTACCAAAAGGTGCATCTTTTGACGCTCTACAAAACTATATGAAATTTATCTTAGACTCTTGAAAACTAACTTTATAACAGAAGCAAGAAGAGTAAAATGAAGTATGTAGAATAGATCAAGAAATAGTCGCATTCTGTTAATAATTACGATAAAAATACGATATCTCTACAGTATTAAGTTAATAGTTGAGCGTAACTGGCAGATATTATCAACATCGTCTGCTAATCTTCAGTAGAGTATACCTGGAAGATGAACGACTTTATCCTGTATTGTATACTTATAACAGTGTGATAATGACCTGGGCTCTGCGCGAACTCCGAGTGATCGTGTCAAGGTTAAGGAATGAGAGTGAGTAATAAGATTGAGTCTTATATCTTAGCTAAAATAAAATTCTTTCCTGTCTCATAATAGTACAATATCATACTTTGAATAAATGAGCTTTGAAAGATCAAAAATGATTTATTTAGACATAGGTGTTTGACAACGCCATATCGATTAACTGAGCTGGTTTCAATCGTTTCGGTGTTTTTATATGAGCGGGGTCTAATCATTAACTATGTTATTTCTATAAGGACTACACAGTCACAATATTGACAGTCAGCTTTAAAAATATAGAATGAAATAGAATGTTATAATGCCTTAGAGATGAAGTAAAAGTTTCCATGGTTGGATTCCATTCATATAAAAAGCTCGTGAATAAATCTACTCACATAAAATGAGTTGATCATCAATTATTTGATCAGTTCTTTTGAATCATTTAGATGCCAGACATCTATTCAGATATGAAGCAGTAACTGGGAAAATTTTAAATTATTTTGTATTAATGACGATGTTTGTCAGCCTGTTTTGACAGTCTCTTTTTATTATTTTGCATTATTAAATACAACTGTTGTATTACTACCGGAAGCAGTCAATTTAAAAGGCAGGAGAAAAATTTTTTTATAATTTGAACTAATTTTCTACAGTACTAAAATACAATCGAGTCAACAACAAAAAATTATGCTGTTCTTTTTGGATTTCTTTTCGTATAGACTCTCTCCGTACGAGCATTAAAAATTCTTCTAACTAATAACACAACAGATTGTTTGATAATAACTACATTTTTCTTTTCGTTTTGTATAAATAGTATGAATAGACCAATGCACTCATGAAGAGAAAGAAATTACTGATAATTATTATTAAATATTCATTTTTCATTTGTTCTTGAAAAAAAAAGATCGAAAATTATGTGTCAACATAATTATATAAAAATTCTTTTCAAGCTACCAAACATGGCTTAATAGCTAAGAAATATTAAATGATTTATTTTATAGCATGGTTCTATTGTTTACTTTCTTTTGCACCGTAAAAGTATACAAAAACAGTATAATGATATGCGCATAAATATATACAAAATAAAATTATTCATTCATCCAGTTTATTGTTGATCGAAGAAAAGTAAAAAAAAATAACGATGGTTTTATTTTCACAGATTTACGTCATGTTATTTCTATCAATCTATGTTGACTCAACAATAAATAGTTAAAAAACATTGGAAAATTAAATTTCAATTTCTTGTTAAGAATTGCTTTTTTTTAGACGTACGATGTGGTACTAATGAAAAATATATGTGTGGATCAAGTTTTATTGAAACATGTGATTATAAACCTAAAATTTATACGATGGTTTGTCAATATGGTTGCTTTTGCAAGTCTGGATATGTGCGTCGATCTAACGAAAGTAGAAGTCCTTGTATTATGCTTAAGAATTGTCCGACAAAAGAAAACAGTCCAAAATGTAGAATAAATGAAGAATATCAACAATGTGGTTCAGCATGTCCACCTACATGTTATGATTTTTCATATCCACTTCCAAAAGAATCTCAAGCATGCATAGCAATGTGCAAACCTGGTTGTTTTTGTAAACAAGGTTATTATCGTGCCAAGAATAATGAATGTGTTAGACCAGAAAAATGTTGCACAGGTGATAATGAACAATATACAGATTGTGGTTCAGCTTGTGTTGAAACTTGTAATTATGTACCACAATTCTGTACTGACCAATGTGTTCGCGGTTGTTTTTGTCAGTCTACTGATTGTGTTCGTAAAGATAACAGCACTGGTAGTTCTTGCATTAAACGCGATCAATGTCCAAAATGATATCCATTAAACATACAATAACAATATATTGAAACACTTCTCATTGTTTAAGTTAAAATAAATAAACAACTTATTATAAAAATGTTCTTTGTGACGAAAATATTAATATATCGATTATAACTTTAGACTTTCATACATGATATAGTGATATCTCATTTGTATGAAAACAAATAATCTGCTATTCATGAAGAGATGAAATATGTTTACTCGCAGTGCATAGATAATTAATAAGCATATTTAAATCTTGCTTTGTTATATTTTGTATTAAATGATTTGTAACGATGGCAAGCGTGAATTCCAGGTGTGGATGTAGATGTGAGTATTCGCTCTACCTACATCCACGCTATTAAAAGCTTTCAGTAATTGCCAAAAGTCAAGTGCAAAAGTCAGTACCGCGAAATTCATGGTATCCGTAACGGTATCTTATCATTTTATACCTATACAAATATTGTTTTTTTCTTAACAAATATTATTTTCAGTTTATATTCGTGCTATAGAAGGATTAAGATTATTCAATCTCTTGAAAATTAAGCTTCTCTTCATCTTTTCTTATGTCAATAAATAATCTACAAGTGTAAATATTTTGTATTACAAATGTATACCTATATATATATATGCAATGCGTACCTCTTCATAATTTGATTTTTCGTCTAACGCAAGTAAGGTATTATGCATTCAATATTGTATACAACTTTTCTGCTATTACTAACGACTATCGTTCAAGGAAGTAAAATGAATTTAAAATCTTTTGTTCATATTCCTACTCCTGTTTCTCTATGTATACCTTAGATTCGCCTCCGGCTCCAGTATGTGGCAACAATGAACAATACACATGTGGTTCAGTTTGTATCGAAACATGCGATTACAAACCGACCATATGTTCATTTATGTGTCGTTTCGGTTGTTTCTGTCAAGATGGTTATGTTCGTCAGTCAAATGACACTAGTAGTCCGTGTGTCAAACGTGAAGACTGTAACAAAACAGATGTTCCACAATGTGGAGATAATGAAGAATATCAACAATGTGGTTCAGCATGTCCACCTACATGTAATGATTTTTCATATCCACTTCCAAAAGAACCTCAAGCATGCATAGCAATATGCAAACCTGGTTGTTTCTGCAAAAAAGGTTACTTTCGCACCAATAATAATCAATGCGTTCAGCAGGAAAAATGTTGCACAGGTGATAATGAACAATATACAGATTGTGGTCCAGCTTGTGTTGAAACTTGCAATTATGTACCACAAGTCTGTACTGAACAATGTGTTCGCGGTTGTTTTTGTCAGTCTACTGATTGTGTTCGTAAAGATAATAGCACTGGTAGTACTTGCATTAAACGTGAACAATGTTCCCAATGATATGTCTTTTTTAAATAAAAAAGAAATAAATTTTGTCATCATTTAAAATGAACTAAACAAGAGATTAATAATAAATATATTCTTATTAATCAAAATATGATTGATCTTGTATAACTTCAGATTTTTTATACATGAAATAGTAATATTTCTCTTTCATAAAAAAGATCTTTTTTTCCTAATTTCAACAAAGCGTTCATATATGTTGTCTCACGCAGCATTTGAATAATATTTGTGAGTTTGAATCTCAAGAGTGAATGTATGCTATAATCGTTGTTTTTCTCTTCTAAAAAATACCGCAATCTTATACTCTCTAGAGTCCATTTCTTTTTCACAGTATCTCATCATTTTATAGTTACATAGAAAAAAAAACATTTGACAAGTGTGAAGTCCCATGGTATGAATGAGATGGGATGAAAAATTTTTCGTTCCATTCCATCCCGTCACACGCGGAGCTCTGATACAAATATTTTCGTGTATTTCGTTCAGTTCAAAATGAACATGTTTCAGTAATGTATTGTATCGGAAAAAAATCAGCTTCTTATGATTACAAATTTTTCCATGAATACAAAATCTAAAGCCATAGACATTTAAGTATTTCAAAGGTCGTGCCAATATGAATATTAATGTAATTTTTCTGTAAAGATCACTGATGATCATCCATATAAGCAAAGAATAAGTGAAGACAGTTTAAATGACTTGTTCAATATGTCCGCAATACTCGTCAGATCTATTCATCGTTAGAAAAAAAAAGTCCTACAACCACGACTAGATTAGCTTAGAGTGTCTTTTCACCCAGTTATATTCAGTCTATTAATTCCTTTCAGACTAGTTAGTAGAACAGCAAAATCATAAAAATGAAAGACGAATAATAAATTCGAATATTCGACCTACCATTGGCCGATATCTGATGAATATCCTGACTAGTGCCTAACGTGACTGTTTTTTTAATCATGAACATGGTAGCCACTGAACATAATTTTAGTCTGTTAGAACCTCCTTCCGTAAACTATATGTTTTATTGATGAAGGCCTAGTATATCGATTCTATAAGTAAAAGCGGTGAAAATGTGTTGAAGTAAAAGGGAAGAAAACAAAATTTATCTTATGGAACGAATAACAGACAACTCGAAAGATGTTGTCTAAGAGAAATCAACTACAATTAATTTCCAACAAAGACATTTTTGTTCACCTCTCAAAACAAAACAAGAACGGTCATACATCTAAAGTTTGACTTTATTTTAACATTCTCATTGTTCAAAATATAATTTATGATTATTTTATGTGTGATTTTGCATCTCACTTATTGCATATCACAGTAGTTGCAAATTTTGAATCTATGCAAAAAAAAGAGGTCATTTGTCTTGTAGAATATCTAACCAGTTAACAGAAATACAGGATATGGGGCTATTCTCTTTGTAACCAAAGTCTACTCACGGTCACGAACTTCTAAGAAAAATTAGCAACTATCACAGCCATCACAGTGGTTACGCCTGGTGCTTATCTGAACGTCAGTTTAGACAGTCTAGATAACAGAGTCACGCTTCATCATCTGCTGGACTATTAAGAACCAGCTACAGACAAGTAACTTGACTAGTTCGAAATGTCTCCAATGGCACTCGGGACTAGTTTGAAGTGACAGCTATGTATGCCATGAATAGTCATCTTTTTGAGAATGTACGATCAATCCATCTCAGTTCAGACTACTCTAAAATTTGTAACTAATTCATTCTATTTGAATTAAATTATGTAGCCAATTCGTTTAGACTGATGAATTATTAGATGCACATAGAACATGGATCAGATAATAGAATTAATAACAATCAAACATTGTTTCACAACTATATTTCAATTACTGTGTCAACTAGTTTCACTAAATAGTTACGTTCTAAAATAGAATTGAATCTTTTTATGTCCTGTTGACAAAAGATGATCTTTGTAGAAGAACAGCGGTAGAAAAAATGTACGCTTGCCTCACTTGTTATATGTATGATTAATAAACACCATAAGCTTATCCTATAATATCATGTGAAAAAATCTCTTACTCTTCATGATTGATGGTGAAGTATGATCTACTATATTATTATTACAAATTTGAATAACAAATATTAAAGTTATCTCAATATACATGTAGATTGTCAGAGACACTGTTGATTATTTTTTCGAATTACAATGGTAATAAGAATTTTTCTCCAAAATCAATAATGAACTCTCAACAATAGATAGCATATTTCAGCATGTATATTTGAATGTATCTCATAATATTGTTGTGAACATATTTGTGCTTTTGTAATTTTCCAATAATAATTATATCTTATTTTCGTTACTTGTAGGTTTAAAGCGATGAAATTTGATAATGATAATAAATTTATCGAAACGTCGTTAATAAAAAACAAATCTTCTTTTTGATTGATCTGTATTATTGGTGATGCTCGAAAGTATGGAAGATCAGGTATTGAGAATCAAAATAGATTTGGTTGCATTGACAGAATTGCATTTATTTTTCAGTATATAGTTATAACTGATAGACAGCACGATCTTCAGAGTAAAACTGTTCTATATTGATGGTAAGACTTTCTCGAACATCTATACCAGTTGAACGGAACTTGCAAATGAATTGAGAACGTGAATTAATAATTAAAATATTTTATCCTTCGATTGAAGATGATTCTGTTGTTTTAACTCTCGATTTCATACGCGTGAAATTCTCTTCAGTATATAACCAATCTGGATGGACAAAACAAGTCGTTTTGCCGTTCAGCTTCGTTGTTAATGAAGCATTTGGTATACATGCAAACATGGCTGAGAGTGTAACTTCAAAAAAAAGTACACCTGTTAGTTTATTGACTTAGTGTACACCTTAGGAAGCGATGAAAATTGATTGTTTGATATCGAACATGTGACTATCGATGACATTCTACTAAACAAGAGCGCCAATCTGATTATAAACCGTATCTGTATTTTGAATGCTAAAATGAGTGTAATCGCTTCTATATCAAATAGGATTTATCTCACAATATGGATATTGTCGCGATCATAATTCAGAAACAGACTTATCAGATTGAAAGAAACTATATTGATTATTTGTCGATGATGGTAACTATCTAGAAAAAATATTTCTTCAAAAAAATCACTGTGACACATTGGTGGTGTAGCTCTATTGTTACCCTCGATAATGGTGTTTATTGAGCTAGTTCATCACTCAGTCGTATCTATATCGGTACAAACGCATACTTATATATTAGTCACACAAGAGAAGAGATTGCAAAACACATATCGTCAAGGTCAACGCTATGAAAAACAAGTCTTATTGAGAAAAGAACACAAGTGAAGTGAAGTGTAACGATCAATAATCGTCACAATCACTACATATACATTTGTCTGATTTTCTCTTCGCAAAAACAGTGTTTTTTTTTAAATGTCCTTGACTGACAAAGTATAAGTTGAGAAATAACAACAACGGAATATTTCCTTATTTACTGAAGATGATAGTAGCTACCATTATCACTAACAAGGATATTGATAATTATCTTGATTTTAACCATTGCATGTTATTGTAGATAATTATAAGCAAGTTTATATTTAGAAGGTGTGAAATCTATTTTGGTCGAAAAGAAAAATGTCGACAGATAAATATGTCAAAATATATAAGGATCAAAAGATAGGTATGTATAGCTCTATTCAAATGTCAAAACAATACATATTATCATTTAGTTGATGATAAACAAATCAATATGCTTATTTCATTTATAGAATTTATATTCATAAAAATCAACGTGCTTTTTAACAAAGAGCAAAGTTGAAAAACGAGTAGAACCTTAATAAACAAATTAATTCAAATCATGTATGTTTCATATACATCTTTTTTCAGGTGTCTGTGAGTAGGTCAGAGTGAAGAAAACATACCCCCCCCCCCCCCTCCACACTCTAAATAGAATAGTACACTTCATGTACATTTATTGAACAGAAAAAAAAACTCAGTGATATAGTCTCATAGATCGATATGAACAAGATGGTCCCGGTTTCACACCAAGACTAACACTTTTTCATTGGGAGTGATATCTTTTAAGGTCATATAAGGCCTGCAACAAATGTCATCTTCTCACGACTCATGTGTTCTATAAGTTTATACGAAAGTTAGTGAGTAACGATCATTTCAATATTTGCTGTTACAATTTTGATAGTAAAATTAATCCTTTTTTTTCGTAAACAACACAGTTGTCGAACATGTAAATGTACAGAATAGACAAGGTATTAATAAATTTAAAAAAGTAATGAATCTCCAAGATGTCTCAAGTGCACTGACACTGCTAGAAAATGATATCGCATTTTTTGCTAGTACATATATTACTAAACACGAAACCAAAATCAAAAACGATTGATTCCGCTAATTACTACTTATAGGTATGTGATTATTCTTTGTTTTCTTTAAAGACGTAATAATCGACATCAATCATTTCTTGTGAAGGTCAACACCTGGCTTGTTGTTAAATCTTTCAAACGATTGTCGAAGAAATGCAAATCAATTAATAAGACTAAAAGAAAACCTCTCTGGAAGCAATGGTCATAACTTTGTTGATCATAACATTCATGCTAGAATCATTATTAAATAGAAAAATGAAACAATCAGAATTCGTTCTTGTGACAATCAATAATTCGATTACAGCTGGTATAATAATACAAATACTCAATTCCATAAGATTTCATATTGTGTCAAAGAAGATCAGTACATTAAATTCCAATCTCGCATTGTCATATATCAAAATCATCAATTAAAAATTTGATTGAATTTTATTTAGAGTTGTCTTCTAATTTATAAGCATCATCATCGATCACCATATCAACATGATAGATTCGACTAGAGCAACGAATACACAATTAACAAAAACACAGAAACAAAGAAAAAAAAAAGAAAGAAAAAAAAAACAAAAGAGAAGTATGAGAAACAAAAAGAAAAGTAGTGCACACAGAAAATTTCTAGAAGACAACAATATAGATTAATAAACAAATAAGAGAATGATTATAGAATCATTCTGAAAAAAAAGAAAACAAAAAACAAGGATGATTATATTATCATACAATTAAAGACAAACAAAACATGAGTATATTCTCTCAAAAACAAAAGAAAGTCATCACACAATACATTGAAATAAATATGTACAATATACATGCACACATTGAGAGAAAGAAAGAAACATCGAAAAATACTCGAACGGAAAGAAAAAAAAACCACATACATAGAAGAACTAATTATTTAAACGATTGACAATACATATAGATATACATCTGACAACACCGATTTATTGAGTAAATCCTTATATAGATTTCTTTTTCTTTTTTCTTTTGTTTTTATCTACCACCACTTGTTATATATTGATGAAAATTAACACCAGGTGTAACAGCAATATCTCCAAATGCTTCAGTTTGTTCAACATCAATAGCTTGAAGTTTTTTAAGTACCAATAATGTATAAAATTTTTGTGCTGTTAATTTTCTTGTATGATAATTTGGATTACCCGATGATAAATGATCATGAAATGAAAGTGCATCAGCAGTATCAAATGCACGTTCAAATGCATTAAGCATAATTTTAGCACGACGATTTAATTTTTTACCTGATTCAAAATCCTATGAAAGAAAAAGAAAAAAACAAAAATTTTATATATTAAAATTTTATATATTATAATCAATAAAAATTTACTTCTTGTGCTGTTGTTGTTTGTCCATGTTCTTCATCTTCATCATCTTGTTCTTCTTGATTTTCTTTTGTTAAATGTCCCATACCTTTTTTACGTCTCATATTGCCTGATGTACGTGATGGTGATGGTGGTAATTGATTAAGTTCATGAACTTTTCGTCCACTTTTACGTGTTGGTGACATTGGTCCTGGTATAACATCCATAAGATTATCCATTGATGTTGTCATTGGTGGTAAAAATAATGAATCTGAACGTTGACGTTTATCAAAATTATCATCATCCATACCAGGTGATAAACCACGTTTTTTTGAACGATTAGGTGATAAACCATCAGTACCTATTAATGATGGATCATGACCTAATACTTCAAGATAATGATGATGTGTAGCACGCATTTGTTCAATTGATGAATCATCTCTTTCACGTTCAAGTTGTTCCATAGCAAGATCATGTTGAATTTGATAATTATCCGGTGGCATTTGATCTAATGGTTTTGTTACCATATTACGTGTTATTAACTAAAGATAATAACAAAAAGAATTTTTAAAGAATTTTTTTTTCGCAATCAATCGATTGTTTTACTTGTTGTAATGTTTTAGAAAAAATTGATGTTGCACTAAATGAAAATAATTTTTCAATACCACCGGTTTCTTTCAAATGCATTAAACGACGTGTTGGTGGTGCTAATTCAAGTACACCAACAATATCTGTTGTATCACTTAATTGTGTTTTCATTGATCCACTATCAATTTCTTTTAATTCATCAATAACTAATTTTCGTTTACGTTTAACTGCTTGTCGAGCTGCTGGTGTTTGTGCTTAAAATAAAAAAAAGAAACAAAAACTATTAGCGTAATCCCAGTGTGATTAATATATGAAACACGATGCCGCTGCTGTGATTAATCACAGGAAAATTGTTTCATTGTGTCTATTTTGGGACACATATCTTCACTAGCTTTTGGCTGAATTCTTCAAAAATATAATAAGAAAGTAGTTTGTATAGTGTAGCAAGCCGTTATTGATCGTATATCAATAACATCTATTACAGCCTTTGACTAGCAGAGCCTGCCCGATCCAAAATTTTCGAACTGTAACAGGATAGTCACTCCGAAGATACTTTTTTGTATTCGATGACTAATGCACCCTACACATTTGAGAAATGTGTAGGATAGAGCTCATCGAGTTCGCGACCAACTTGACGGGGTCTACTCACTAACGTCTGTCGCCATCTGTGGTGATGTCCGATTAGCGTATGTCAAGGTCTGTGGTTGAGTACAAATTTTTATCTTATATACTTCAATACTCGTTTTTCACAAAATTATATTAAAAATAAAAATTTCTCTTTTTCATTTACCTGCTGCTGAAATAGGTGGTAAAACAAATTCATCGGAAACATTTGATAAAAGTGTTGTATCATCAACACCTGGAATATGTGCTGCTTCCATATCCATAGGATTATCTTGATTTTGTTCATTAGCTGGTGCTTGATGATCATCATCAAGTGTTGGTAAACCTGGTGCATTTTCATCTTCTAGAAAAACAAAAAATATTTCTTTTTATGATAAACAATTTAAAAATAAAAATATTTACGATGGAATGGTGACATAACATGATCATATTGATCTCTTTCATTTGAAAGATTTGAATTATCACCACCAATACCAATGACCGAAGCTGGAGCGGTGACTACAAAAAAAAAATTATTTTTTAATAATTTAAAAATAAAAAAAAAAACATACAATCGCCAAAACCATCTAATGCAAATGGATCATCACCAAGTGGTCGACTTATATTTTGATCTTTACGCATAATTGTAGCTAAAGAATATAAAATAAATTAAACAAAAATTAAAAAATTTTTTTTTTTTCATACTATCAATATCGATATTTGAATTTTGTCCATTAAAATGAAGTGATGGTTGAAGTTTACGAAAGAATTCAGGTTCATCAAGACCATTTGCATCGCCTAGGAATAACAAAAAAAAATTAAATATTTAAAAAGTTTTATAACTTTTTTGTTTGTTTATTTTCTTTACCAAAATCATCATCAAGTGGCATAGGTACACTAATAAAATCTTCTTTAAGTGTAATTTCTTCTGCACGTGCTTGATGCATTTGAAATCGAGATGGATCATCAATATAACTGAATATAAAATTAATCTTTTTTTGTTTTTTTTTCATTTATAAATAAACTTACTCAATATTAAGATCAATTAAATCAAAATCATGAAAATTTTCCGGTAATGTTATAGCAGCAATTGAAACTTCACGTGTATCAGAATCTTGACCTACATGATGATTTGTTGATCCGTCAATTCCAACAATACCCGGTCGAAAAGCCATTTTAATTTTAATAAATGCTTCATTACAATCGGCTAATAAATATTTTGTTTTACGAGAATATATACGTACAACACCAAGTAATAAATGACCTTTTGTACGTAATGCTAATTTTAAACATGGTTCAAGAATTGATTCGCAACTAAGACGAATATCCGTTTCAAAGATTTGTGCTTTAGTTAATTTTTTATCCCAATGTGCAGCAAGCCAAAGACGAGCTAATGGACCACGTTTAGTTAATATTGCATGTGTATAAAACATGCTTACGGTGTTAGTAATTCACCGTACAAATTAAAAAGAAGATATATCGATTATTTGAATGGCAATGCCAATGGCACAGAATACAATGTTTATGTTCTTTGTTCTCGTTGTCTATAGAAGACATATTGACAGATGGTGATTAGACCTTTACCATGATGATTGAAATAAAAGATTAAAATAATTTAAAAAAGATTATTTTCAAAATGAAAATATTAAATTTAAATAAAAAAAGATTTTATTTTAGACTGTTTGTATCAAAAATAAATATAGATGGCGTGCGATATTCTTCTCTGTTCAAGACAAAAGTCTATTAAAAAAGTGAGTTTTGATGAAAAACAAAGAAATCTAATATACAATGTGTCTAATAATATATGCACCAAACAAAAGGAAAATATACAGAATATCTGCTACTTTCGATATATACGCTGTTTTACATTTTGCACAGAACAACAGAATGTACGCAGTACATTTTGATTAATAAAATAATAGTTTGTTTTCTCGATGATTTATTCTTTTATTCTCGAATCTCTTTTTGACTTTATATCAGGAAAAAAGAACAAAAATTGTTTTTTTTTCTCGCTCTAGAGAGCGTCACAGAACACCCAAGCGATCTAATTGATCGTGATTCAATGGAGTTCTAGTCTCGTCGTAATTTTCTATTATATCAATAGCAGTTAGAAGAGTAGATACCATGCTAGCAACGAGTGCTTCAGCGAAAAGGTTATTTAACTCAGTTAGATTGACATTTATTCAAAGAGGAACATGTTTATTATCAAGTCAAATTAATAATATATTATTTATTTGTTCACACGAAAAAATTTAAGAAAAAAGCAATAAAAAGAAAAGTTATTCTTTTTCGTTGTCCTTCTATTTATATTGTCTACGTTTTGAATCATGTATCTTTTTCATTTTTCATGTCTGCTGAAAAACATGTGATAAGATTTATTAACATGATTATTGTATAAATAGAGGGTTTATCATATTTTTTATCGTATCTTATATACAGACAATTTTAATATCTTAGTCAAAAAAAAAAATAAATGAAAAGATTGTCCTTTGTTCTGTAAAAACAGGATGACTGAGTGAAAATGTCTTGCGGAATGCAGAACAGGACGAAGATAACTGTTCGATGACGTTTCCTGTCTCATTCATCATCTTTTGTTAATACATTCTTTATAAGACTTTATTATTGCACATTTTAATGCACTTTGCTTACGAAAATAAGGTATACAGATACATGTTAGCAATATAAATAAAGTATAAAAGACATTTTGTTTTCGATGAAATATTATGTGTGTATAATTTAATACATATAGCTTCTTGTTCAATTGCGTATATATATATATATATATATGCGTGCTTTGAACTAATATTTCACGTAGTGTTGTTTAAGTGAATTGGTTTTTCGATAAGACAGCCTTCTCATTGGTGGAATGCAAGTCAGAATTAGAGTTGCTACCCTTTCGTCTTTTTCATATGAGAAACGTTAGTTTATTATTTTTTGTATTGAAAAATTTGAGACAATAAAATCTATTAATATCAAGTTATGGTAGCTGTTGCCTACAGTTTATAATTGTCTATATGTTTCATGGTGTGTTCTATTCTAGCGAGTAATGTCAATGTCGGAAGTGTTTTTATTTTCGGAAACGACATATTTGTTTAATGATTTTTGTAATTGAATGGTAGTAGATTCAAAAGCTATAGAAATACAAATTCGTTGAAGTATTTCATTGTCGCATGAACATACACCAAATATAATGTTATCTCAACAAGAATTGCTAATCGAAAAACATTCAAACAGTAAATATAACTACATTAAAAGAATGATACGGTTAATAAGTTATGTGTTATTTATTATGTTTTAAAACTTTTCAGAATGAAGAGGTGCTATAAAAAGAAACAATAAGTTATTTAAATCTAGAAATGCGAAGAGCTTACAAAAGAAAAATAGCTTTCCACATTGGTTTGTAATGAAATTTTTCTAATAGACTCGATATCTGAAAAGTATTTTTAAAATAAGAATTGTTTCGAAGCAATTTTTCTTTTTCTTTTTTATAATATGCTTTATTTATACTGGGATTCACTGCTGCCCAGTAAAGAGATAGAAAAAAGAAAAACTACATCATACAGAGTTATCAAAAGAGTGAGAATACATGAAAAATAGTACAAAATCATACATAAGATAGTTCCACTCGTGAACGTAGAAAGGAAACATAAGATAATCGAAAACGAAGCAAATTTTCTATTCGTCAAGAGCATGATATTTTTCTACTAATAATTAACATTTATTTAAAGAATATATACATATGTTTTTATTCAAAAATCGTTTGTAAATCACTCCTATGTAATATACGGAATTTGATGGTTAATAAAGTTTAGTTTGTTGGAACAAGTACTTCACGTGCAGGAAAATCAAGATCAAATTTTTCATCATCTGCAGGTGCATGATAAGTACTTATGACTGTATAACGATCTTTACACGCGGAATTTGGTGTGGAACCATGCACAAGTCTATCAGGAAAGAAGACTGCACTACCACGTTTGACTGCACATGTAACTACATCATCGTTATTGACATCATCATTAGCTATTTGATAGACAAATTCACCATTTGGTAGAGCTTTGTTTATCATTGTCCAATCTTTTTTATGACTACCACGAACTACAGTAAGTGCACCATTGTCGGCGTTTACATCATCTAAAGGAATCCAAATCGAAACTTTCGGACGTGTATCACGCCAATAGAAGTAATCAATATGCCAAGGTGTTGCAAATGTTTTTTCAGGTGTTTTAACAACAATCTTGTCACTTAAAAACATAACACCATTCGGCATAATCTTTTTCAAAATATCCACCAGACGCGGATCTCTATGATATTGTTGATAGAGTGGACTTGTGACTGATGCATGCACATAAACAGATGCGTCAGGAGGTGATTTTACTTTTAAAACTTTTTGAGCTTCAATCTTAAGTTTATCGCACTCTTTGCCATCAAATAAATCAGGAATGATAACAAAACCATCGCGTTCATAACGATCACAGAGATTATCCAACGACATCAGATAATATATCAATTAGTTAATATCAAAATGTTTTTTATTGTTTTACTTCTATTGGTTAGAAAAAAGTATCAAACAATTAGTTGGAGAATATTGTGTGACGGGTAATTTTCTTTTATCTACACGTGCAAATACGAGATAAAGACCTTGTCCACACTAGAAAAGTAATAGAACATTCGTTTAAGACTAAATCGACATGTACCAATAAAAAGTCAGATGGGGCCACTATGATGTAGTCGAAATGCATAAATACAACACACTTTTGCAAAAGCAAATACAGTCGAAGACATTGAAATTATACCCTTTTTGATTTTTTTGTCTTTTTATTACTATACGTTTTTATGTATTAACTTACTATATATAGGAAGAAAGCCCAGAACGTGCTGCATCCTTTGATATATTTACTTTGAACATCAAATGCAGTTTAAAATGTAAAAAGTATATTGGAAGAAAAAAGACATCTTTTTCTTTTGCAAACCTGGATGTTCATAAGGTTGTAGCATTTTTTTTATTTCGCACATATCTCAGCTTACATAAATGATAAAAGCTTGAATTTTTTTTAAAGATGTACGGCAACACATCTTTTAAAAGCAAATTCAATATTCAGTCGTTTTCTCAAGTCGAGATATATGCAGAACAAAAAAAGTCTTCCAACATTTTCAGTATGATTGGAAGTGACACTGCTATAAAAGTTGCTCATTTTGAGTATAAGAAAAACCATCAAAATAGGTAAAAAGGAATTCAATCATATAGCTTTTGTAGAGCTTTTCATGGTGCATCTTTTGAAAAAAAATTTAAAGTTTTATCATTTATCTAAGCTGAGATATATACGACATAAAAAATGTTACAATATGATAAAAACTCCATAATAAAAACAAATATCATTTTTTTTTCTAATATAGTTTTTACATTTTAAACTGCATTTAATGTTCAAAGTAAATATATATCAAAAGATGCAGCAAGTTCTGAACTCTCTCCCTATATATAGCAGGCTAATAGATAAAAACGTATAGCAATAAAAAAACAAAAAAAATCAAAAGGTGTAATTTCAATTGTCCTCGACTCTATTACTTTTTTTATTTCCGAGGCCAATAATTTCGGTGGAAACTTACAGGAGAGACCTCATTTCCGACTAGAAAATGGTAGGAACTTAGAAGCAAGAATTCGGTGATCATATTCGGTTGCTGACTCTGTACAGTTACGGTCGGACATAAACAAATCTGGTCATCGAATTCCTGCTTCCAAGTTGCTCCAAATTTTCGACCGGAATCGGCCGTATCTCATTCACCGGAATTGTGAAAAATTAGAGAAGAGTGACTCTTAGTATCATTCTTTTTTTGTTTTTAACTTTATTTCACATGTGTCTATAGAAGCACATTCTATCGTTTTTTCATTACTGTTGACAATATCAATTTGATTGGTATATTAAACTTAATTCGTCTCTTGGAAGTGCATTAAATATGAATTAAACTTTTGACTAATGAAGTTTGTTAATGCAGTATTAAATTTTCTAGTATAGACAAGGTCAAAATCTTATCATATAATAAAGAATACAGAAAAACGAAGCACGTATCGTCTTACATGAGACGACGAGTACACACAAGCTATATTCACACACTACACAAAAAGAAAATGTTATGTATATTTATTTTACTTTCTTTCTCTTTTTTGTCAATCATGTGCATGAAGTTATACAATGCGTGTTAGAATGAAAAAAACACTGCACATTGATGATTACCACTCATGTATTAATATAAACCATATTTCAAAGACTTCGGTCATATAAACACTATTGTGAAGAAAAATGTGACATAATTTGTGTGCGATACGATGCGAGAGCTTTTGAATCTTGAAAATTTTAATCATAATCTTTACGCGAGCATTGTATATTTCTGTTTTTAATAGAGATAATGATGAAGTTGATCAGGAATATAGAGTAATTCATGGTTGGTTACAGTTAGATTACTTGATTTTTCATACCAAGAAAGTTATCCTTCTTAATTTTTGCAAATTTTTTCTAGTCATTGTTTTCAATTTTGATTCTTTGTAGGAATTATTAGGGGGATGAATTCTGGATAATTCATGATAAAATTTCTATTACTTTGACAACACATCTATGCAAAGAACGGAATCATGAATATTCTACAACAAAATATGGTTATATTTTTAGAGTGAAAGAATAAGATTGTTTTTGCTGGATCAATAGTTTTGCTGAAAATTAAACTGTTGTATATTAAAGTATATGAGTATTGAATGAAACTACTATTTTATCCTTTACTATAATTGAACGAACGAAGATATCTACTTTTTTTCTCTTCTTTAATAAGAATAAATATTTATATTTATACAAGACTGACATTATAAAGTCGCCCATTAGATCAATGAAGGATCTAGGGTTTTAGTAAATGGGGGTGATTATAGTGATAAAATGCATGTTCAAGTGAAACTAAAGGTGGTATTGGTTCATTTCACCGACGGCACCAGGATTCTTTGGTCAGGGTGAGTTAAGCCCTTCTCTACCCTATTGTAGGACTACTATTAACAACAACTTTAAAAATTTTCCCAAGGGAGAGGGACTGAACCATTCTCTATCTTCACTATAATGTCGTTATTAACTCATTTTTAGGCATTTTCTGCTGAGAAAAATCGAAAAATAGCTCGTAAAGAAGAGGACACTGAACAGTACCTTTCGTTTACTTTATTGTAAATGTTTTAAATACTAAAATTTGATGTATTACCATGATTTTGTCCATATAAAGAAAAATTACATTGTGAAAAAAACAATGCTTCCAAAATTATATTAAAAACGTGCAGTAGCTTATTTTCATCAATGAATCAACCATCTTGTTGATAAAATGACATATCATTAAATAGTATAGTTTTTCTCTTCCAATAGTACTATTCTTGTTAGCTTTTTCTTTTTTGTTTTTAGATTACACTACTTGTCGGTTAGATAAAGGCAGATGTTTGCCGATCATGTACAATTGACGTAAGGAGAGAGATAATTTTCTCCACAGGATACGTATGATCACGATAATAAGATAGGACAATCAGTCTGTCAGTCACCTTTTCTTCGATTCTTTTTTTTCTTTTCTGTATTATCTATGTATCACCATGCCGAAAATCAACATTGATGGTTACGATATAGTGATCTTTCCCATCATGAAATATATCCAAGGTTTTCTCTTTTCTTATTATTTATATTCTTCTTATTTCTTTTTTCCTTTATACTAAATAGTCACAATATACATTAAGAGAATAACACTCGTCTTCCTAATATAGAATAATATTCACATCGGATGGCTGATGTAAGTTTTATTCTCATATACATATATATATATTTGTTTTTTATTTATTAAATTGAATTTTTTAGAAAAGAGCAAAAAAAGCTGCTCAACGAGCTACTAGTAATGTTTTTACTATGTTTGAACAAAAACAAGTACAAGAATTTAAAGAAGCATTTGGTTTAATGGATCAAGATCGAGATGGATCTATTTCATTGGATGATCTTAAAGAAGTTTATTCATCTTTAGGTAAAACACCAAAAGAATCTGATCTTAAAGGAATGCTTGAAGAAACTGGTGGATCGGTAAATTTTACAAAATTATTAACACTTTTTGGTGATCGACTTAACGGTTTGAATTTATCAGAAAAAAAAACAAAGAAAATGATTTAATCAATAATCTTTTTTTTTTTTCGTTTGTATCTTAGGTACTGATGCTGAAGACATTTTAATGAGTGCTTTCAAAACATTCGATGAAGATACAAAAGGTGTTCTTTATCGAAACAAGTAAATCATGCCTAAATTCATTTTATTTTTTAATCAAGAGAATTTATTTATTTTTAGTCTTCAAGAATTATTAACTTCTATGGGAAAACCTAATGAAAGGCTAACCGATGTGGAGGTAATGAAACAACAAAAAAACACGAATCCATCTATTAATGAATTTTTTTTTTGTAATAGTTCAAGCAAATGCTTGAAGGTGCACCAGTTGATACAAAAGGTCTTCTCGATTATACTGCATTCACTAAACAAATAAAACGCGGCAAAGAAGATGATTAAAGCAATATTATTTATTTATTTCTCAAAAAAAAAATTTCTTCCTGCTTTTTTTTCTCCTTTAGTTTTATTTAATTGTTTTATATTAGTTTTAATATATATATATAATAGAATTTTATTTAATAGACAAATGGAATAAGTGTATATTTCACATGTGTAATATAATGTTCATAAGCACCTTCTGTACATGTATTTTGAAGTGCTCGATCAAAATAATGTGCTTTATATATAGCCATGCCGATGATATAGAATGTATAAAGCCATGGTGCTAAATGATTTGTACCAGCTGGTAGTGACCAACCGATGACCATAAATATTTCAGCTAATAAATGAGGATGACGACACCATCGCCAACAACCACTTGTTAGTATTCGTTGAGTATTATTTACCATGACAGAATCAACTAGATTGGTATTATTCATTGTTTGAAATGCACTAAAAGTCAATGGAAATATCTTATTAATAAAGTGGGTTTCTTTTATGAATATATATATAAAATATTTTGAAAAGTTCACTTACGTGCGTTGACGCATAGCAAGATATTGTATTAAGAAACCAAAGATAAAGAGTATAACAGCCAGAAAAAGAATATAAGTATGAACCGATCGATGACTCCTTCCAATATAAAACTATAATCAAAAACATGGTTTTTTTTTAATCATTATTTTATAAAAAAAACGTTAGTTTTTATAATATTCTATAAACTCTCTAAAGAATAGAAGTCCAATCTTAAGCTTATAATCTTCCAAATGTAATAGAAGTTCACTCTATCCGAACGATCACAAAATAATAATCTCAAGCATCGAATAGATTAGTTCATCGCTTCTCGTTGTTGAGTTGTAACTGCTTTGTTCTACAGAAATATGGACAAGTCTTTAACTGTAAAAATGAGCATTCTCACAAAACTGAACGATAGTTGGTTGAAATTATCCAAGAAGTTTTCGAACTCAAAAACACGTGCCAGTATGACATGAGTATGATGTCCATCATTGAAACACTCATAAGATCTAAACTCCCTATTTCATAAAAAAGAGAAGGCCTCATTTGGTAATAAAAGGTTTCCATTATACTTCTTTTAAGATAATTGAAATATATCTCTTTACGTTTCTGAACTGTACATAAACTTCTAAGATGACGTCACCTGGCAGAACGGTATAGAAGTTTTTTCTCAACTCGTTCAAAGCTCGATAATTTCTCAAAATAAAATAGTCCAATTGACGCAGTTTAACGTATCCATGTTAAGATCCACGACATGCTGATGATAGATGAACGTGTGAATAAGAAAAGTAGTGTAATGAGCACATTACTCAAGTTATATGATAACAAGGAAAAGTCAAGTTTTGGTTTGTCGGTAACTATCATAGCTCATATTAAAGTTCTTACATAGTTTGAAAACTTCAATTTATCGAATCTTGTGCACTTTTGTGCTTGTATGCGAATCAAATCATAGCTGTAACACAAAAAAATTTGACTTGCAAAACAAATTAGAAACCTAGTGGGCTACTATTCTATGTGTGTAGGAAAGTTGTATGAAAATCGAACATACTGAAGTAAGTGTTGCCATGAAAGGTACCCAACAAAGATTAGTAAAAATTGCATCGAACGATGATGGAGGTGAAATATCTAATGATTGACGTATCATTGAAGTTTCATTAATAAATACATTAATAATATAGATAGTTTGAAGAAGAATTGAAAGTGCAAAACGTATTGATATTTGACGATTATATTTGATAATATTTAAGAATAAAAGAAGATTAAGTACTGGCCAAAGAATAATTCCTGGACGAATTGAAAGAAATAAATGAAAATCAAATTGAATTTGTTTTTTATTATAATTAATCCTATCATTAAATTATTATATTTAAATTAAATGTAAAATTACATACTCACTCATTGATAGATATTGAACAATAACGAGAAAAAAGTTTATTTGTTAATAAAATAAGACTAAATGTAAGTGCAATACCAAGACTGAATAAAGCTAATAAATAATATGATTTTGTTAGTTCTCTTAAAGGAATTTTCTCTCGAAAAAGAAACATTAACAAACAAGTAATTATAAATGCCAATAAACTATTTGAACGATGTTTATAATAAATACTTGGATGAGATTCTTTTATATAAATAAGTTGTTCTCTACCAAGATGTGGAAAATATCGAGCAAAAATTAATTGTAATATAAACCATAATAGAAGATATTGAATAACAATCATAGGATATTGTTGAAATAGTGTACGATTTGATAATCCAGTTGATGATCCATATAGATCAGGATTATGATAAAAACTATGTTGGATATATAAAAATATAATTATCCAACCAAGAGAAATGATCATGGAATTAAATGTTAAAGAACGATCAACAAATATTTGTTCATTATGCGTATGAGTAAGTTTTGTTGTACGTTGAAATTTTTCTGGTAAATCAACATATTTCGATGGTAAAGCAACAATACTTTCATCCAAAAATTGACAAACATAATCATTATCATCAGTATAATCGATTATACGGGCTTTATAATAATTTGATGTTGATGGCCATTTAGCTAATACAAATGTTCCAATTGGAATTAATGATGACATTGGAGATTTTTTTTAAATACTTTTATTTAATAGAAATTATATTTATAGTAAACATAGTAACGGCGCGTTTAGATCATTTTTACAAGTCGAAACGAATTCGGTGATTTTTTTTTGTTTTCATCAATCTCAAAGAAAATGTTTCAATAGATCAAACTTTTATTCTTCAAAGATTCATTGATAAATATAAGAGGTAAGCTGAACGTTTCTACTAACAATAATTTTTATTGAATTTGTTCATTCATGACCAGATCCATCATGTAGAATATCACCATTAGCTGCTAATTATACTTTTGAAAAGGTTGACGTTCTTGTTATTTTCATTTAAATTTTTTAATAGTATTCTGGTCGATGGTTTGAAATTGGTAAAATACAAATATCAGGTAGAGCTTTTCTCAAAAAAAAAATTGTGTCTGTACACATATTGATGTCAATCCTACTATAGTTAATGTATCAAATATTTGTAATAAAGATTCATCTGATGGTAAATTAATTGTTTCGAAACAAGCATAAACCAGTTCAATAAATCCTTCCAATGGTTGATATAATACATCATTTTTACTTGTTCTACCACCTGCAGTTTATAATGTTATTATTTTGAAAACAGATGATCATAGTTTTGAATATGATTGTATTCGTCAATTTGGTATAATAAGTTATTGTGTACATATTATATCACGTAAGCCAACATTAGATATGACTATTGTTAGTAATGTTTTGAAACTTGTACAAGAACTTGATTTAAATACGGCTAAAATTGAATATAAGCAAACAAAATAAGAAAATTGTTTATATTAGAAATAAATAATAAAAATTTTCTTATAATTTAATTTAATAGTTTTTGATTTTTAAGATATCTATACTATTATTTAGATAATTGTTTTTTATTTTAATAAACATTATGAAAAGAATCTTTAACAGATTTCTCTTTGAAATATTACCATACAATTATGTATGAAATTTATTTAAAAAATTAAAAAAAGAAGATTACATTTGTTCGAGAACATCACGTTTAAAAATTTGAATTAAATGAAACAATTTGAACGTAAGTTTAAGTGTAATACACTAAAAGAAAAATAATATAACGAGTGAATCATAAATAATTACATTCTTTGTATTTTCAAAATTTCTTCTATATATTTTTCGCTTCATAACAACACCTTTTCTTTTATAAAAAGATAATGCTTGAAATTCTCTACAAATCGATATATGATACAATCTAAAAATTATTATAAATATATCGGAAAATATATGAAAAGGCATGGAAACGGATGTTAACAAGAAAACTATCTGTTGAAATAAGACGAATAAGACTGCTACCGCATGAAGATCTTAGTTACTTTCCATAATAGAATGTCAAAAAGTTAATATTGACTGATCTGCATAAAAAAAGAGTAGGCTAATTTTGTAAACTACATGTTAGCAAAATGTTTTTAAAGTTCACTAGCATTGTTTCAGTCAAAAAAACTAGTGTACAAACTATTTTCGTACACTCCTACTAAGGAAATATTAGCCATCAAATCTGCCTGATTTCAATTCAATAGATTATAGCTTATGGAATGAACTGATTGAAATTATGAATTGGGACTCCATAAAAACAAATACAATATTAATAGACGAAATAATATGTTCTATCAAAAACAAAATAAGTTGAAAAAGAAAAAAATATACATTCTGTACTTGATTTTACTGTACAATTACATTTGATCTCGAGATATATATAGAAGAAAATCAAGTATACTACTTTGTTTAGAATTTCAAGTGCTATTTTTTAATGAAAGAAAGATATTTCAATCAAACGAAAAATAGAGAAGAGTTTTTGAAAATACTTAGAATGTAATTATTTATGGCTCATCCATTATTATAATATTTAATGAGATAAACAGACAATAGAAATCTACCATTAATATTGCTTGAAATATAGATATCATTGTAATGCTTAAATTAATAAGAAAAGCAATTTCCATTTGTTTATCAGGTGATGGATGTTTTATCATTAAAGAGAATAGTTGAAAAAATTTCTACACATAAAAATATATATTGTAAAAAACCTAACCAAGCAAACTATGAATAGAAATCATATATTTAATATTAAAATAAATGAAAATAAAAAGAATTCGTACAATATATATTCCTAAATGATGATATTGATATACAACGATCAAACCATATCCATAATAGACAATAGATAAAAATATTGGTCCTAGAGAATGTATTCCGTGTTGATAATTATCATCTTTATCTTTAATTAAAAGACGAATATCAATCATAAAAAGAATTATACATAAAATCTAAACATCCCAATGTGTTATGATCAACATCAAGAAAATCAATAAACTCACTAATTGAATAAATAAAAGAATACAAATAATATTTCGCAAACGATAAATTTTTAAATTTGTATCTAATGATAATGATAATAGATAACTTTCACCATTTTCTCTTACTATCATTGATGCATTGTCTGTCTGTCTTTGATACTGTATGATATAATTCGTTTTGAGTTACTAATATTCTATGTGATATAAGCACATTTCGAAAAATATTTATCTCTTTTCTTATTTTTTTTCTTATACATTCTCTTAGAATCATTGTCGGAATGTGTATATGACTACAATCAGAGTCATGTGATTCGATTTCTCAAAAACTAAAAAATATGTACAGATATTATTGTAAATGATGTGATGTTTATTTTCTTTAAAATAATATTTCGTATGTCTCTGCTCATTTATTACTGTTAATAATAGAAGAAAGAAAATATAGAACAGTAATTTTTAATGATATAGAATTTAGTTTGAAAATATTTAATTTATTGTTAATAAAAGATTTAAATCATTTTCAGACATTTCATTTAAAAAATCTTCGTAAATTCTTTCTCGATTTTGAATACGTTGAAGAAATTCATTATGTCTTGTTAATGCAAGTCGTGCAAATTTAACTGCTATAGGTTGTAATTCATATCGATATTGTTTAATAATTTCTTTTCGTTCTTGTTCATCTGATATAGAAATTAAATGTGTATTACTAATTATTTTTTCATTTGCATATTCTAATGATATATCGACATATGTTTGAGATATTATTGTAAGAAGATCAATTGTACGTTCAATTTCAATAACTTTTAATTTAAGTAAATTAATTATTAAATCACGATAATTATTAATATTAAGTTGAATGAATTGTTCTAATATCCAATTGAATTGAAGAAGAAAATCATTAATAGCATTTTCAGCTTGAATTGATAATTGAGTAAATAAATCATGAAATAGAGTCCATTGAGTTTTAACATCTTCTATTTGTAAAGTAAAACTAATATCAGGTGTTACGTTCGATATTAAAGAATTTAATTCAATAAGTAGATCTTTAACTTGTTCAATTTTTATTTTAGGATTTTTAAGTATGAATAAACTGTCATTAACTATATTTTCACCTTTTTTAAGTAATTTAGGTAGATATATACTAATGGTATCATTATTTCCTTTTTTAATTAGGAGAAGAATAGTTTTTAAATGAATAGGAAAACGTTCTAGACCAATTTGGATATGATTTAAATCTTTATATAAATCTAAAAGAATATGTCGAATATTGTCACTCAATTGAGAAATTGTTTGACGAAAAGAATTAGGATTTTTAATATATGTCGTACAGTCATTAGATTCTTTTAGAAGAGAAAAATCTGATTTTGACGCATGAACCATTAAAATATTCAGATAATTAGCAAGAATTGCATTAGCTAAAACATAATCTTGCCATTGTTCAACCAAAATATGGTCATCAGGTTTTTTTTCAACTGAATTTCGATTAAGAAGAATTTCTAAATTTAAAGTGTATATTATAAATGACAAAAATATATTATTTTTAAGTTAGAGTAAAATTGAACAAAAAGAAGTTGATCGTACTTGATTTTATATTTAAAATTGATTCTTCTGCTAAACTATTGTCTACTGTTCCTGAATTAACGATGTCAAATAACCAAAGAGAAAACACCAAAATCTTGATAGCAATATCTGATGATAAATTAAATTTAACTTGCTAAATAAAAATAATAACTTTGAAAATATTATAGATGCTTACTCATTCGTTCTGCTCTCGACAGTGTATTGTGATATATTTACAGTTTCTTCGCAATATAAATGAAACGTATTTAATTGCTATTGAATTAGAAAGTATAAAAAAAGCTTAAGTATCAATGATACTTGAGGATCGAAAATAATTGATAGACTAAAATAATTATTTGATTTACTTTTTCGGCGATAAAACAATAATTGAAAATGGATACCTTCGTGACACAACTGTTTTATCAAATGAATAATAAAAAAATAAAATAAAAACTATCAATCTTATTTTTTTTCTTTTATTCAACCAATTAGACTTATTAAATCATTATATGATGTTTCAGTTAAAAATTTTTCATAGATTTCTCGTCGATTTCTATCACGTTGAAGAAATTCATTATGTCGATTCAATGCAAGTCGTGCACTTTGAACAACTTGTGGTACTAAATCATATTGAAATTGTTTTAAATATCGTTGACGATCTTCTTCTTTTGATAAAAGAAGTAAATGTGTATAACCACCTATTTGTTCATCTGTAAATTGAAATGATATATCTGTATAAGTTTTAGTAATAATACCAAGAATATCACTTGTTTGATCAATTTCAACTATTTTTGGTAGAAGTAATAAAATAATAAAATCACGATGAGTTTCAGCAAATGTAAGATCAGGTCGAATAAATTCTCTTAAAATCCAATTAAATTGAAGTAAAAAACTTTCACGTGTTCGTTCTGCTTGTTTTGCTAATTCAGTAACAAGTTCAGTTAAATGTGTCCATTGAGTTTTAACATCAAATACTTGTAAATAAATCATTATATCATTTGATGTATTATTTAATAAATAATCTATTTCAGTAAGAAGATTTAGTACTTTTTCAAAATTTTTTTCTGGTTTTCTAAGTACAATTAAACTATCATTCACTAATTTCTCTATATTATTAAATGAATCAGGAAATAACATTAAAAGTAAATCAAATGGTGCGTGTTTTATTAATAAAACCATGTTTTTTAAATGATCAGGTACACGTTCCATACCTGTATGTACACGATTCAAATCTTCACGAGCACTACTCAAAGAACTACGCATATCTGTAGCTAATTGCGCAGTTGTTTGACGGAAAGATCCTATATTTTGCACATATTTAACGGAATAATCAGTTGGTATAGAAAAAGCAAAATCTGGTCTGGAAGCAAGTACCATTAAACTATTTAAATAATTGACAGAAATAATATTAGCAAGGATCCAGTCTTGCCATTCATCAATTAAATGTTCATTATCAACCTTATATTCACCTGTATTCCTTGAAACCAATGCTAAAAATGATATATGTTAAATTGAGCAGTTCGATAGAAATTATTCTAATATTTTATGAAATTCACATATATTGTCGAAGAAAATAGCGAGTGTAAGTTTTAGGTCACAGACTCTTATCTCAGAGTTCATTAACGATGGAAAAAGGTGCTGAATGCCAAGAACAATAAGACTTAGACTATTCTAGAACATTTCAAAGTCTTCCTGAAGATATGACTCGCTGAAACATGTTTGCGAATGTTCTAAATAGTGCAGTCTTTTTTTTAAATTTTTGCACAGATGAAAATTTACATTTAAGATGCCAAGAATAATAGGTAGTCATGCATTAATTTGTCACAGTTGTCATATGATTAACATACAAAAACTAGAACTGATCAAGTTATAACTTTAGAAAGAAATCAATATCAGTGTTACTAAACTTATCAAGATATATAACAACGTATTGAGATCTGCTGTACATATCAGAGGTCGAATCGAACCGAGTTTTTCTAGATCGGGTTCGGTTCGGTTCGGATTCACATTTGAAAAATAGGTTCGAGTTCGGTTCGGTTCGAGCTTATTTTTGAAAACACGGTTCGAGTTCGGTTCGGTTCGGATTCATTTTTCAAAAACGAGTTCGGGTTCGGTTCGGTTCGATCTACTTTTCGAGCAAGTGGTTCGAGTTCGGTTCGGTTCGGCTCGTCTTTAAAAAAATCAGTTCGGTTGCGGCTCGACTGGAGTAGTATTACTATCATTTAATCAAGACTAGACCAGAAGTCAAAACTTAGTGGTCCGATGATCAAAAATGTCACATGAGGGTTCATATTTGTATCAATTACTACTAATAGATACATTTGTAGATTAAAATTATATGTTAACATTGATATACAAGAATCATAGATGCTTTAGTGCTAATACTAATCTCATACCATTACGGACGATTATTCATCGCACTTTAGAACAATGGAGAAATTTATAAAAGAAAAATCAAATAATTATGGCACGTAGAAGCGATTTATCATCATAAACACAATTTGTGTAACTATAAAACTGAGAGAAAAAAAGAGACTGCAATATACGGATATTAAATTAACCACGTAAAACAATTGATAAATGTTCGTTTTTATCTTTGTCCACGGCATTATACTTTTCTAAATCAATGATAGTTTAATTACTTTATGGTGATCTAACATTAAACTGTCATCAACTGTTCTTTTTTCAAAACTTTAGGTTCGGTTCGGTTCGTCTTCATTTTTGAAAAAGTGGTTTGAGTTCGGTTCGGTTCGACTCCATTTTTTAAAAGTCAGTTCGGGTTCGGTTCGGTTCGACTTTATTTCCAAAAAGTCGGTTCGAGTTCGGTTCGGATCGATTCGAACCGAACCGAACCGTTATAGTTCGGTTCGGATCGGTTCGTTTTCGACCTCTGGTACATATATATATATATATATATAGAATTCGTATAAAAGGCTTATTTGTCACTTAAATGAATGGTTAGAATAATAATAATGTTAAATTAAAAAGATGGAATACAAAAAAAGAAAAATAACGGGCAAAAACCAACAAAGCAAACAAAGAAAGAGCGCTACTATAAAAGAAAAATTTTCTGTTCGAAATGCAGAAATAAACAAGATGGATCGTTTATCTAGCACTCAATTACCCTTGAAAAACAATTCAAGTCTGCTAGAGATTCTTCACTTTACGTATTTTGTATTAGTATAATTAAGCTAAAGAACACATATGAGTTCCACATTTTAGCTCCAATGGATCTGCGCTCACAATCTTTTCTTCGATCAGACAAATAGAGATTACCTTTTTCGTAGTTTATCATAGAATCGATAGAAAATTCTTTAATCATTGAACTAGCCACTATAAATCGTTCATAATTGACTATAAGCCATATGATTGAAACTAAGTTGAAATTTATTACTTCAATCGTAAAACATGATCACTATACTTACTAAAAAAACTCCACATTCTTAATAATCAGCAACTTAAATCAATATTTATATTATATCTACAATATGGATATTCTTTATCAATCTTTTATAGATTCAAAACTAGCATGCAGAAATTTTATTGAATAAATCGGATACATCGTTTCAATAAATGAAAATCGGATACATCGTTTCAATAAATGATTTTGTTTTCTACTTTAATCAGCAAGAACACCTTCTGAATAAGCAGTATATTCAGTATGTCGATTTAGAGTTGTTTCAGCAAATTGATTTTGACGATCTTGGGCAAGTCGAGCAATTGTCACCGATTGTGATACTATATTTTGCCACAATTGTCGTTGACTCATTTTTCGTAGTGGATCTGATGGAATGACAAGATAATCTTTAGTTGCAGCAATGCGATTGATAATGTAATCATTTGATACATCAGTGTATGCGTGTACCATCATATCTAAAAAATAAGATGATTGATCAATAGCAATTGCAGCTGGAATAAGTTTTTCAAGGAGAGTACGGCGATCGCTTTGAGAAGTGAAGCCATTATTTTTTGGTACTTGATCAATAGGTTCTATAAAACTATTACTAATAGTTGTTTGAGTCATATCAGCACGTTCTGAAAATTTTCTGAAAAGTTTTACCAAAAGATCCCATTGTATTTTTATATCATTGGCATAAGCATTTGCTTCCATTAAATAATCAGAATTTTCCGGTGATGATGATACTGTAGAAGCAATCAATGTGGCAAGTTCTTCCACTAGCAATCCTGCTGAAACAAAGCGCTCGAGTGTTGGTTTACTAATTTCCGATCCTTCATTAGCAGCCCGCTCGACATTACGTAATGTATATGGCAGTAACTTACTAAGAAGGTCCTTTGGTGCTGTTTGAATCAAAAGAAGGCCTGCTTTGATATGTTCTGGAATTTGATTCATACTATTTCGAGTACGAATAAGATCATCACGTGCTCCTTGAAACGCAGTTTGCATAGCTGATAAAACTTGAGAAAGTGTCGCACGTAGTGATTGAACATTATGGATATATTTAATTGTGTAGGTATCGGATGGTGTTAAAACTTGATCTGCACCTGATGCATGTACCATAAATAAGCCAAGATAATTGACTACTGTAGGTCCACCTAAGATAAGATCTTCCCATTCGCGATCGACTTCCGGAGCTAAAGTTGTTGTGGTTGTTGTTGTTGTTGTTGTTGTCGTTGTTGTTGTTGTTGTGGTGGTGGTGGTGGTGCTGGTGGTGCTGGCCGTTGTTGTTGGTTCTGTAGTGATTTCTTCGATTGGATAATCAAAAGATTCAGTTGCATCAATAGGCGCAGAATAAGTTTTGCTGATCAACAATATTGTAATTGTTAGAAAGATGATTAATATATCTATTAAAGAAATTTATTTATTTCAAATCATTGAGAATAAATGTCAACATACTCATAATTGCTCTTCAAAAGTTATTACACACTTATTAAAAGATTCAGGGATTTGTTGTCGATAGTTAATTGTTATTGAAATCAATGAAATGTTTTGAAACAAGAATGGCATCTGTATATATAACCTATACTAATAGAAGCATCTGTGTATTTATTTTTTTATTATTGAAGGATTTGCTGTTCTAAAGACTTAGGTTGTCATTCAACGGGATATTATATTTAGTGTCTTAATCATCGTTTTCATGAGAATATTAGTTTTCGCCGAAAAAAATCAATCATTGCAAATGAAACTGTAAATTCACTATCATTTATTTATTTGATAAAAAATTCTTTTTTAAAACCAAGATCAATTACAATTCAACACTAGTATATTCAATGGTAAAATCTATACTGTCTAGAGTGTATCATCGAATTGATAAGTTCGAATAGATAAATATAGATAATTTTTAGATTTCTTAAACTGATATATAACAATTGAGATACAAATTTTATTAAACAAAAACATATAAGAGTTCCTGTTATTGATGATTTTATTAAATAAATATAGACGAATTTAGACATATTCATAAAAGTCAAGATACCTTTATTCTATGAATTATGCAATCATTCGAAAACAACGATAGACTTATTTGGAGGGCCATTTATTTTAAAAAAATTAGAAATCAATTGTAAAAAAAAAGCTCAATATATTCTTCTACATGATGCGATTGATTATTCTTCAATAGATATCATCATTCAATTTTTTATGAAACTTAATTAGAAATCGAAATAAAGAAACATTACAATCATTGATATGGATAGAAAATACTTTGTAATATTTCGTTATTTTCTATTACTATTAAACTTTAAATTTTCAAATGAAGACATAATTAGATACAAAGAAAAATTATTGCTTCTTATCGAGACAAAGTTTTATCTTCTTCGTTATATTCCATCTCGAATTAAATATTTTTATTGAAAGTACATTTGTATTGCTCTCAAAATCATCGAATTTGTCCAAAAAGAAATAGAACAATTAATAAAATATCGCCGAACGCTAAAGCCTCATTTGTCATCAAAGATTCGAAATATGACACTCAGGTTATATGATATTGAATATGATTGAAATTTATCATAGACTGAATATCGTTAAATGAAAACGATGTGATGAATATTAAATCATTCAACTAATTCAACACGAAGAAGAAAAGCAGCATACCCTACCTTTTGGCTATTTTGCGATATAGGATACTGCTTGAAGATAGTTTTGTTAGTCTAATATCTTTCCTGCAACTATTATTAGGGGTAGCTTAGAGATGCGCAGGATTACTCTATCCTACAGGATGCAGTAGGGTAAAGGTTAGAAAATTTTTCTCAGTCAGGATACAAGGGGTACGAAAAAAACTTATCTTGCATGTCTCTAATTCCATGACTGATGATGCCGAGGTTCCAATATAGAGCCTTAAAGGTTATATGTTGGACAACGTCATCACTCAGCCATGGCAACTTCTAATTCAACAGAGAAAATGTTCCGTAGGATATAGTTTTATGAGAAATCAAAAATGATTTATTGTTGATGATTTTACAATTAAAATCTATCTTAACTTTAAGAATCGAATAATTCATTACAATATACGTACATACTAAATATTTATTATTAATAATGGAATAATATTCAAAATCATTTTGACCAATCAAAACGTCCAAATCTTCTTCAACCACTTTAGCTAAAAATTGTTTATATTCTTCACGACATGCTTTGTTACGTAAACTATCTTCATTTTGTCGTTCTTGAACTAATTGTATAATTCATCTTGATATTGAGGTAATATTTGAAGAAAGTAAACGTAAATGCGATAATCATACAGTATCCGTTTGTAGAAGAAGTAATGTCTTCATATTAACAATCTAATTAATAATATATTCAGACGAAATATCATAATAAGTTTTGATCATCACATAGAATAAATGAGCATTTCGTTCTATTTCTTGACATGTTATGCTTAGAATTTCGACAAAAGAATTCTCGATCATTCGGATCAATTAATAAATAATGCGTCTGGACATCTTTAACAGCACTGGTCAATTCGTACACAATGATCTAGACAAAGAAAAATAGACTATTCTATTCTCTAAATAATAATTTTATGAAATCGGATCAGCGCAAATGAGGATATCTGACTATCAATATGATTACTTATCGCCTTATATTCTTATGTTAACTCTCACAATATTATTTTCGCAAAAAGTATAACCTAACGAAAAACTTGTTTTTGTTATAACGTTTTATATACTGAGTCGTTAATATAATATGATAAGAACAACTACAGGTGCATAAGCAACAGGATTATTCCCATTGATTACCCACTCATTGATCATGTTCTCATAATGGCTTTATTCGTTGAATGTGCTGCTATTTGATAAGAATCTGTAATTTCTGAATACGATAGAATTTCAGCGAAAAATATATATTCCTTGATTGATGAGAATAACAGTTACTTATCACCGCTGTTCTTTTATCAATCGACTATATACAACTATAAGAAGTGCAAAACTTTTTGAGGACAAAAATGTAATAAGTCTGAATTGCCAATATTAGAATTAATAAACATGAATTCAAGTGGACACTTTTATTTAAAAACGTTGTCCTTGAATGTTATTGTTAGTTTATTTATGTATGCTTATTATGAAATTCTTGATGATGACTTCAGCCTTTCCTCGACCGCTTATACATATTCTATTCATTGATCCATTGGATGATCCTTTGTCTGAATCCTCATATTGAAACAATATCACATCTAAACACAAAAGATATCGTCTCTAGTCCAAAGATGAACGATAACAAATTTTTCAAATATTTACTTAATGATGATGATGCTGCTACTCGTAATAAGTGTACATTTTGTGAAATGCGATCTAAAAGCAGTAGTGAAGTATAGGGGTAAAAATTTGCAGCCTACCAACAGACCGTGGTAGACGTTGTTGATATACGATCAAACACTTTTCATCAAGAACGTCTCATTATCATATATGAAGTACTTCTTAATACAATTTCTAATGGATTAACTAAAAAGATAGTGAAGACATGTGTCCCAAAAAAGATACAATAAAGCAATCTCATTATGATCAACAGGAGCAGCTACATTGTATTTCACATTTTAATCTCGTAGAAATTTCGCTAACAGCTTTTCTTAAGAAATAACTACCTTGTATCTGACTATTTATAAATACACCTTTTTATAGATGAGTGAATTGCAACTTTTTGATACGATTGAATTTCAGCTATGTTTTTTGAATAATTTTTTCATATATTATTAGTTTCTAAGCTCCTCACTGCCATACAAAATTTCAGCTCTCTAACTCATATAGTCGGGGAGTAATGACTCTTGCACTATGAAAAAATCGTATTTTTCATGGAGATATGCTCATAGAAGAAGATTCTTTGAGTATAAAAGAACAGAGAAAAAAATATATTGAATAGTCCGTTTTGTAGCTCTCTACAAAGCTCTATCAAATGGTATATAGCTTATATTTTTTTCTCTTCCTTTCTATATCCGTCAACTCTACATACTTCATTACAGACACTGCCATTTTCATGTAGATTGACCTTCTCTTTACATTTTCTCGGCCTGTGTGAAAGCTGAAAGAAAACGAAAGTGCGCAATAGAGAGGTCATGGAAATACAAACAAAATTGTAAAAAAATATTTTCTGAATAACTTTCCTTTATAGTGAAAAACACAGATTATTGCTTAAGAGTGTGGGTTTTGACTTACTTTGTAGATCGACTTTTTAGAACTTTGTTTGTTAATAATGTTTGAATGGTTCATCCGTTTCTGCTCAAATTTTTATCACAAATATAGATCTCAGAGTTACATAAGTAATCAAAGTTTTAGCTGTCTAGCTCCTATTGTTCTCGAGATAATTACGTTGTACGACAAAATGTAGATCGACTTTTTGAAAATTACTTCGCGAATAACTCGTGAAAAGCTAGTTTGTTTTCGCGTAAATTTTTACTTTAGATATAATTCTCAGAGTTACATAACCAGTAAAAATTTCAGCTCTCTATCTCTTATTGTTGTCGAGATATTTATATTATATGATGAAATGTAAAAGGACATTTTTCAATAAAATAACATTTTTTACGATACATTTACATGGAAGTAAGTCGTATCTCGGCTAATATGTGGTAAAGTGTTGAAAAACTTTTGCTATGTAATATAGGCACAGAGTATAATAAAATGCACTGCTCAAAAGTTGTTTAGGTTGACTTTCAGTTTTTTCTCACCAATCGTACCAAAAAGTTGCAATTCACTCAGATATATTGTCACATATTGATGCAAGTGTTTTCGATTCACTTTCTGACAATCAATTCAAACATCAATCAGAAATCGATGAAGCATCGAAAACTTTGATGGTATCAGATCCGATTGTTGTTGGATAAATTTATGTCATAAATTTATAATAGTCAAAGTTTATGAATTCCACACTTTAACCCTTTATGAGACTGCATTGACAAGCTTTTTTTATCAATCTTTTATAGATTCAACATTAACATTCAGAAAATTTATTGAATAAAATGAATAAATTGTTTCAGTCTATGTTTTTTTTTAATTTTAAAGAGCAAGAACAGCTTTTAAATAAGTAGTATAGTTAGCTTGTCGAATTGAACTTGTTCCAGAAAATTGGTTGTGACGTTCTTGGGCAAGTCGAACAACTTTTACCGATTGTGATACTAGTTTTTGCCATAATTGTCGTTGACTTGTTGTTCGTAGTGATTCTATTACAAGATCAAGATAATCTTCATTTGAAGTAATTTGGTTAATCATGTAATCATTTGATACATCAGAGTATGTACGTGCCATCATATTTAATAAATAAGATGACTGATCAATAGTAATTGCAGCTGGAATAAGTTTGTCAAGGAAAGTAAGGCGGTCGCTTTGAGAACCGAAGCCATTTGTTTTCTGTGCTTGATCAATAGGTTCTATAAAACTATTACGAAGAGTTGTTTGAGTAATATCAGCACGTTCTGAAAATTTTCTGAAAAGTTTTACTAAAAGATTCCATTGTATTTTTATATCATTGGCATAAACATTTGCTTCTACTAAACAATCAAGATTTTTCGGTGATGATGATAGTGTAGAAGTAAGCAATATGGCAAGTTCTTCCACTAGCAATCCTACTGAAACAAAGCGCTCGAGTGCTCGTTTAGTAGCAACTGATCCTTCTTTAGCAGCACGCTCGATATTACGTAATATATATGATAATAATTGACTAAGAAGATCCTTTGGTGCTGTTTTGATCAAAAGAAGACCTGCTTTGATATGTTCTGGAATTTGATCCATACTATTTCGAGTACGAATAAGATCATCACGTGCTCCTTGCAACGCAATTTGCATAGCTGATGAAATTTGAAAAAGTGTTGCATGTAAAGATTGAACATTATTAATATATTTAATTGTGTAGGTATCGGATGGTGTTAAAACTTGATCTGCACGTGATGCATGTACCATAAATAAGCCAAGATAATTGACTACTGTAGGTCCACCTAAGATAAGATCTTCCCATTCGCGATCGACTTCCGGAGCTAAAGTTGTGGTTATTTCTGTAGTGATTTCTTCAGTTGTAGAGTCAAAAGATTCAGTTGTAGAAGGAAAAGATTCACTTGTAGAAGGAAAAGATTCACTTGTA
>CAJNOL010000031.1:0-10074 GCA_905250125.1 Rotaria sordida | reverse complement strand
TTGTAGAAGGAAAAGATTCACTTGTAGAAGGAAAAGATTCACTTGTAGAAGGAAAAGATTCAGTTGTATAATCAAAAGATTCATATGTATCAATAGGCATAGAATGAGTTTTGGTTCGTAACAATATTGCAATTGTTATAAAGATGATTAATATATCTATTAAAGAAATTTATTGATTTCAACTCGTTGAAAATAAATTTAAACATACTCATAATTGTTCGTGAAAGGTTATTACACAGTTATTGAAAAATTTAATGATTTTTCGTCGATAGCTAATTGTTATTGAAATCGATAAAATGCTTAGAAACAAGGGGTTAATGAAGAATATGAGTTTACGACAAATTCAGAAAAGAAGAAAAGTCTGAAAAAAAAGACATTACAGATATAAGAGATATCAGGCGATATAAGTGGTATAGCAGTATAATGGTATAGGGCTATAAGCGGCACAATAGTATAAGTGACATAGCAATATACTCGTATAGTGTTATAAGCGCACATTGGTATTGTGATATAGCGTTATAGTGGGATGACGTTGTTAGCTGGATTGTAGATAAGAAAAGGCACAGACATATATGGAGTAGCAAGGCAATATATGGTTGTTCGCTTGGTAAATGCGGAAATCCAACTTGTCGAGTTGATAATACAAAATTTGAAAATGCAATGAAAATGATTCAACTAGATAAAGAAGAATTGGAACGTGTCGAATAAATTGATAATGATCATTTACTACTTTAATTATCTGAACTAAATGAATTAGCTACAACTATGAATAAAATGGCTATAATTGATTTAAGTATATTGACTACAGAGGATATCATGTATTTATTAATTGAAGCAACTGAACAGATTAATTTAATAAAAGAATAACGGACATGTATGATATAATTCTTTTCAAAATTAGCTGTTTAAACTCATATCACTCAGCAAGTAAGGAAATTTTAATTTTCTCTATCATTATGTTTTTCTTATAGATAAGTGTTAAAGATTTTGTTGATGTTATTCGACAACATGAAAAAGATAATTTATTGATTGATCCATTTGAATGTAGTTTTCATTGAAATTTTGGTACTTGCTACTACAACAATTGAAAATGGTGCACATTTATTATTTACTATAACTAAAACTTATTTATGTTGTATCAAGTAAACATATGATTAATCAAATTACAGGTAATGGTAAAATGTTACTTTTACAAATAGATGAAGAACGCAATGTTCAACTTCCGCCAGCATCTAATCATACATTGATTACTTCACTCAAAATAACTCACTTACCACAAGAACGACATACACTTTACCTTCAGAAATACATAATCATCAGACTACATATACAGCTTATATTAATAATTTGGTGACATTTGAACTTGAAGACACTGTTGGTTAAATAAATATATTTAGATAATTGGAAACAAGTTGTTGATTATATGTAAAAGATTGTTTGAATATTTTAAACTTTTCTGTAGATGTTTTAATCAAAGTTTATGATTTTAAATAATAGAAAATAAAGCCACTATATATAGTGACACTTTTGAAAATTAAATTATTTTAAAGAAATGATTTTATTGGATAATGATTATTGAAATTCTTTCAATTTTAATCAGAGGTAGTCAATAGGTATCTATTGATCTTATTTTCGCAATAAGTTTTAGAATGCTTTTTGGATTTATAAAGAAGTATGTGACATAATAGCAAAGTCTTCTATTGGATACATATCAAAGAAAGTTTCACGACAAATTACAGGGTGACCAGAAAGATATACAACAATTGTTTTTAATTATAACTTTTTATTATGACAATTTTTATTTTTTAAACTTGAGTGATTTTTGTTGACAAAATACAGAGGTTTAAAAATAAAACGGACAAGGTTAGTGAGAACCTTTGCTAAGTATCACTATTAGCCTCAACAAGAAAATTTTACTTGGTCACAATTAGGAAAAGAAAACAATACACTTACCATAGGTTCACACTAATCTCATCCGTATGGATTTGGAGCGTGAGCATGCCTTTATCTTTGGTTAAAAAGAATCAGCTTATTTGCTGGAGTCGTAATGGAAATATTCACTTTTGTTTGCCGATAAAGTGACTTTTGCACTATCTTGTATATTGTTTTTTTCCTACTTGTGATCAAGTAAAATTTTCTTGTTGAGGCCAATAGTGATACTTAGCAAAGGTTCTCACTAACCTTGTCTGTATTATTTTTAAACCTCTGTATTTTGTCAACAAAAATAACACAAGTTTAAAAAAATAAAAATTGTCATAAGAAAAAGTTATAATTAAAAACAATTGTTGTATACCTTTCTGGTCACCCTGTATTTTTATGGAACTCACATATATTTTTTTGGAATGGAAATAGTGAATGCAAGTTTTAAATGATAGTTTTTGCGGCTCCGAGCCATCCATCACCTTCATTACCAACGAGGTCAAAGTTCATTGAAGACGTTTCCATACCAGTCGAGGATAACTAGCACTAGACTTTTTCCACCGAGTACTGCTTAACGGCATTAACAACAAGCCTCACACTATTCTAGAAAATTCTAGGACATTATAAAACTTTCGTTGAAATAGGAATGGCTAGAAGGCATTCTAAATACGTAGTGTAGTTGCTGGTTTTTTTTGCATTACTTAACAATTATATTCAAGCTGTGAAAGATGATTGGTAGAGATGTAATGATTTGCCACAAAGGTGATATGATCAATAAAAAAAAAAGTGAATTAATCAAGTTATAACTTTAGAGAATAAAAGATATCAGTATTTCTGTACTTATTGAGATGTATGATTGTGCATTGAAATCTACTGTAGATATAATGGATATGTATAAAAGACTTATTTGCCAATTAAATCAATGGTTAGAATAATAATGATAATGATAAATTAAGAAAAAGAAAAATGACGAGCAAATAAGCAACAATAAGAAAAAGAAAAAATAGAACGGTAGTAGAAAGACGAAAAAAAATTTTGTATGAAATGTACAAATAAATTCGACAGATCGTTTTCCTAGTGATCGATTATTGTTGGAAAACAACTAAAGTCTACTAGAGATTTTTTACTTTACCTATATTTTATATGTATAATGAGCCTACTAAAGAATACATATGGATTCCACATTCGAGTCCCAAAGTGAATGTGCTGACACACTTTTTTAATTTGGTTCAATAATGGATGTATGTTAACTTTAAAAACAAATCAGTAATGTACTCCTTTTTATTAAGAAAATAGCATTCATCCAAACTTTTCAATTATCAATCGTTTTATGAATGTCAATAGATACTAACTATTAACTTTTCTTGTATCAATTTGAGCTAAAAGTTGTTCATATTCTGTACGACGATTCTTCATACGTATAATATACTCATTTTGTTGGTCTTGCGCTAATTGAACGACTCGTGTTGATATCAAAATCGTATTGAACGGAAGTTGACGCAAATATGATGTTTGTTCATCGTTTGTTTGTAAAATAAGTAAATTAACACTATTTATCTGATTGATTATATATGCTGAAGAAGTATCACTGTAAGCTTTGCACATTGTATAGAGTGAATCAGCTTGTTGTTCTAGGTCTTCACTTGCTTTAATGAGCAAAATAAGGACAAGTTCTTTATCAAATGAATCTAAATGAAAATTATTGTTGCTTGAATCTTTGATAATAACGGGTGGCGCAGAATAAATGGCCCCCTCAATATTTTGATCATAACTTTTTCATTTTTCATGCTATCGAGCTATATTTTTTTTTAAAAGATGCCCCGTGAAATTCTCTACAAAACGAATATATTTTTATTATCTTAAATAATCTCCATTATTTCGTAACATGCGATAGAATTGATGGGTCCAAAATCCCTAACTTTCAAAGGTAACATTTTAATTCTTCGATCACTACTGCTTTTAATGCCACTCTATTTAAAAAAAAAATATATCACAAGATGCAGCGTGAAAAGCTCTACAATCTACAAATTAAAGTTTATTTGAATTGCATACTTTTTGTTTTCGAAAAAAGCAAAACTCTGTACGAATAATTTTTGCCGTTGTGAAAGAATCATTTTTTTTTACATGAACGAGAATCTTTTTTTCTTATTTTATCTTTTTATCATCTAATATATTTTCTTTAAAAAAACCAAACATATCACAAGATGCAGCGTGAAAAACTCTACAGTTCACAAAGAACAGTTTATTTTATTTCTGTATCTTTTATATCCAAAAAAACTCTAAATTCTCTGCGATCGGTTTTTGCAACGCCAAAAATTGGTCGCACAGAGAATTGCATACTTTTTGAAAACAAAAAGTATGCAATTCAAATAAACTTTAATTTGTAGATTGTAGAGCTTTTCACGCTACATCTTGTGATATATTTTGTTTTTTAAATAGAGTGATATTCAAACCAGGAATGATCAAACAGTTAAAATATGCTGTAAAAAAATTCGCAAAAATGTTGTCTTTGAAAGTTAGGGATTTTGGACTAATCAATTGTATCGCATGTTACGAAATAATGGAGATTATTTAAGATAATAAAAATATATACGTTTTGTAGAGAATTTCACGGGGCATCTTTTAAAAAAAATATAGCTCGATAGCATGAAAAATGAAAAAGTTATGATTAAAATACTGAGAGGGCCATTTATTCTGCGCCACCCGTTATTAAGAAAATTTTGAATTAAACCCTAGAGAGAAAAGAAGAAGAATATAAACGAAATTTTGTCAGTCTTGAATAGAAATTCGAAATCTAGATGGATGTACGAATTTTTATTTTTCTTACATTTTGTATATGTTCAACTTGTGAAATAAGCATGTTAAAGAATAACATCATTTTATTCCATTGGACTTGAATTTTGTGGATTTGTGCAACAGAGTCGAGGAGAATGTTGATAATTTCTTGATCATCCTTCCTGGAAACAGCAGCAGTACCGTTAAGTGTAACACTTTGCTGTTTTGACTGAGCAATTTGTTGAATAATTTCAGTGTTACGCTTTTCACTTTTTTTCCCTTTTTTTAAATGTTTCGCTTTTAAAGCAGTGTTATCTTTTATTGTTGTAGCTGCACCTGGAGTGACACTCAGTATTCTTTGATTTGTATGATCTAATTTCGAGGCATATTCAGCTGTAAATAGAGAGGTAGCTTTTTCGGTTAAAATACGATTAGCTGATAAGACTGTTTGAAGACTACGATATTCTTTTGGTGGATTCTTTACACGTAGTCGATCATCTTTGTATGATCCTTCATTAAAAATAAGACCCCTATCGTTGTCTTGACTATTATGTGTTGATTTGATAATATGCGATTGTTTTTTGAGAGTGTTGCCCGTATGATTAGAATAAGTAGCTGCGCTCATTTCCAAAACTTCCGAAAGGAGTTCAGGTAAATAAAATAGTTTTTTAGTTATTGTTCGAGTATGTATAACACTTTCATTAGCTATTCGATTAATATTTTCTAAAATTTTTGGAAGCATGAGATCAGTAACCTTTGATGAATTTGAACTGAGTAATTGAATAGCTGTTCTGATATAACTTGATAATTGCTGAGCATTGAATTGAATAGGAATCATTGTAATGTGCATATTAAGAAGAGTTGAATAAGTTGTGTTTGATATTTGAGAAGAAATATTCGCATATAATAAAATCTCTTTAAAGTGATATATAACATTTTAATCTACAAAATTCGTTTTGATTAATGAACACTCAAATAATTGCTGCTCTAAATGAGTCGAGACCTTTTATATGTTGAAGACTTATAGATGATGGACGAATAAATGGAAAGTCACGTCTACTGGCATATACAACTAAACTATTTACATAATTGATTACAAGTGGCCCAGAAGTCAATAATTCAGTCCATTCAATAGCGAGATTCTGTTGTTGGCCAAGCTGATCATTTAAAGTTAATTGATTAAAGTCATCACTGTCAGAGCGAAATAATGAACCTACAATATATTTATAAACTTCATTTTTATTTTAAGTTCACCATAGGATTTCTGATTATTTAAAAACAAAAACGCTCATTGAAAAGAAACAAGCCTAGTTACATTGCAACTCACCATCCAGTATAAAATCGTGACCTATTAATTGGGATGGAGATTCATTGTCGTCTGTTTGTGAAATGATATTGGATTCACTAGGATTCATAATCAAAGGCAAAATGTTTATATGAGCCTGTGATGGTTCATATACAACAGTTATCCATGCCAGTATAAGTACTAAAATTAAAGATATAAAAACAAGCTGTTAGCACAATCCCTGCAAGATTAAAATGTGAAATACGATGTAGCTGTTGTTGCTAATAAACAGAAGATTGCTTTATTCTATCTATTTTGGGACACATTTCTTCAACATCCTTTTACTTAATCATCTGGAAATGCAATAAGAAAGTAGTTCATATATCATAACGAGGTATTATTGATATACAGTCTTTGATCGTATATCAACAATGCCTGTCATGGTCTTGGAGGCAGAGAGAAGGCTGCAAATTTTTATCCTATATACATCAACATTTCTTTTAGATTATATTTCACAAAAAGCAGAACATTTACGTGAAGATCTGGTTTAGTAATAGTAATAAAATATAAAACTATTTCAAAAATATAAATACTCACAGATACTAATCATTCTGTTGATTATTTAAATCAATATTATATTTAAAAGAACAATATTTTTAATAACTAAAACAAAATTTTATTATTTGCTTCTCATATAATAAAATAGAGACGATAACACATGTGTATGCAAGAGAAACTTATTCCCATCGAACAAGTCATTATCAGCTATATTGTCACTACGATTAAATTCATCTATATTTTTTCAAATAAAAAATCTATTAGAGTAGAGTGGGGTAATTGCAAACAGCTGTGTAAAATAGCGTTATTTTACATAGCTGTTTGCAATTACCCCACTCTTTCTGTGTATGTATGCAACTACCCCACTTGGGGTAAATGCATAAAATTTTACTATTTTTTTGATTTATTATTTTAACTACTGTTTTGTCTATTTAATGACTTTTACAGTAAGATTCTCACCGATTGTAGAGAATTACCAGCTCTATCTACCTGTCAAAAAATGACTAATCAATCTGGTATGGTTGATGAGAAAACTGATTTTTAGTGGTTCTATGTAAAATTGCTGGGAATTTGCAATTACCCCATCATACACAGCCGTTGTTTGCAATTACCCCACATGGGGTAATTGCAAAAATATTCTAGGTGCATCTAGAAAAGTCGCGATTGAACGACTTTGAACAGGTATTTCTTGATAATTTTTAGATGAGTTTGTAGAGAAGACATTGCCCTACAGGTGTAAAAAAAAACTAAAAAAAAATTCCAAAAATTGGCCGCGTTATGATAAGTACAAATGAAAAGAGTGATTTTTTGTTTGCAATTATCCCACTCTACTCTATCTAATGTCCGCGCCAGAATCAAACAACGCGGTGAGTGTAAGCTCAATAACCCGATCACGGCAATAGATAGCGACTTGCAGTTTTTACTAATACAAAAAAAAAAGAGAACTCCGGACGTCTTTTTGTCTGATACTATATAACACAAAATTATTTGACAATCTATCATTGTCGAAAAGTATACATAAAAATTATATTCTATTTTTGATTTTGACATGTGCTTTAGATCTATAATTCAAGAAACAATTCAGGTGATTATCTTCTCGCATCTCAATATTAAGCATACAAAATCACATAGATATTCAGTCAAATTTTATAGAGTTCTGCTGAGTTTTTATCAAAATTTCTTTGAAACAAAACACCATTTTCATGTATGTTTTTGAATTGTTTGCAAAGATGATGGATTTTAATATAATTTTGTTTTATATAGTATCAACACAAAAAAGACGTCAGGATTTCTTTTCTTTCGATTGGCGAAAATCGCAGATCGCTAACTGTTGCCATTGTCGAGTCATTGAGATTACACTTACCTCTTTTTAATTCTAGCACGAATATTAAAAAGAATTTTTTTTCAACAGATGTAGTATCTACATGAATCAATAGCAGTATGCACAAAACATTAAAAACAATTATTTCTTTCCTATCATAAATCATAATACGAGCAGACAAGTCGAATTTGCACATGACATTATTAGCGAGAAATTATAGTTCTTTTTTTGAATAATGATAATCTAAATTTTCAACATTATTTCACAAATAGCTTGTTTATTTTACATATTATCATTCAATCTTTGAGATCAATTTATAAAAAAAAAAAATTAACTCATTCAATTATTTTCAATTCAATATAATCACACATAACAGCATATTTTCTATATGGTATTTGCCATATTCTTAAACCAAAATAAACATGTGATAATTCATAAACAGTAATAATTCCCATTTGTTCTTCAAACCATTGAGAATTTCTTTCATTATTATCATTTCTACTATTATTAATAACATAATGTAAATCAAACCAATCTTGATCCCATTCAAATGAGCTCATAATACCAAATTCTGGTATACATGTAAATTCACCTGTAAATTGATCTTCATTATTTGGTTGTTCATAACGTAATAATTTTAATTTCATTCGACAAATAATTGCATATCGACCGGGTATAATCGATTGAAATTCTCCACGTGTTGCTGCTAACCATTTTGAATCAAGTATTGCAATAGAACCAAAATCACTTGTTATATCACTAATTCTATTTGGATGATGTGCATTACTTATTCTTGCTATATCAAAACAAACATATGTTTCAAATGCAAATGATAAACGTATTCGTTTTGATAAATAATAATAAATAAGTTTTGATAAAGTTGTTTTATTTTGATAATGAATTAAATTACGAAATATATTTTCATCAATAGCCAATTTTAATTTTGATGAAAATTTTGGTATATAAAATTTTGCTCGTTTAGCAGCTGCAAAACCTTTCATGTTACCATTTTGTGCACCAGTTACAATAAGATTCCAACCATTACGTAAAATTGCTGATGGTAATTGTGAATATTGTTTTTCAAATTCAATTAAATATTTATCTGATAAACATAAATCATCATAACTATTTTTATTTGAAAATATTTCATCACAATAACGTTTTAATAATATTGAACCATAACGTATTCGAATTAAATGTCTCCAAAAGAAATCTTCTTCCAGAATATTATATAAATTATGATTTGTTCTTAATAAATGAATAATATCAGTTAGTTCTGGTAAATATTCACAGATTGAATACCATACTATATCAGGGAGAGTAGTCCAGTCGAAACTCATTATGCTAGATTATTCTTCGTTTTTTTTTATCGTCTATCATTTTCCAGATACATATATATATATACATATTAGTTTACTAATATTCTTTTAGTAAGTACAAACAGAACAAAAAAGAAAGAAGGAAAAAGAAGAAGAAGAAGAAGAAGAAGAAGAAAAGATTTGTTTTCTTATTCTTAGCAAAGTCAAAAGCATTCTTCGTTGGTTGGAGTATAATAACACGTTATTTGCGCTTTGTGCATGCCAGTGCGTACAAAACAATGTTCTAAAGGTCGATAGATGTGGCTATGAATCGATTTATGCTACATAATATCATTTCGTTGACCATGATAAAAATATTTAAAATATATTATTTCACCAATTAATATTATTCCAAAAAATGTTATACCCAAGCTCATACCAATTTGTGCTGAACGAGTTGGTGGTGGTTCAGCTACTCAAAAACATTTTTTTTTCTAGATATGTAAAGAAATTTTTACCTTTTAAAAGTGTTCGCAAAGAACTGCTCGATGGTGTCGTGTCAGTCACATCACTAGAACTATCATTGTCATCAGTTTTCGTTGTATCAATATTGATAGTTGTTGTATCAGAAATTGTTTCTGATTCGACCGAGACGACTTTTCTATCAACTAAAAATAAAATAAAATAAGAATTGTTTTCATTGATCTCTTTCATTATTACTTTTAATGTTAAATTCAATTGTATTAGTTAAAATTGTTGTACTTGCACTTTCATAAATAAGAGCAATATTCACATGGATAGAAGTAATAAATATATAGAAAATCGTAATTCCAAAAAGATTCATTTTTTAACAAATAGAAAAAATAGAACATGATAGTAATATTTAACAACACAAAAATATATCCAAGAAAATTTTC
>CAJNOL010000030.1:252826-361746 GCA_905250125.1 Rotaria sordida | reverse complement strand
CGAATGAAATTCCACATATAATACAAGCATTTGGAGGGTCAACACAAATCGCGGAGCGAATTCGGACAAAGTTTACGACCGAAACAGGATAGAAAACTTAGTATTTTGGGTCAAAGTCTCATTGTTCGTCAATAAGTCCTTTTGAAATTGGTACTATTCTATAGAGAATGAAAGATCTGCATCCAAAAACAACCAAATTAGAGATTCAACACAAGTTAGGAAACAAATCCGGGCCAGAAAAGGTCGCATACAACGCTAATTTTACTTACGTAACAAAAGACTACTTCCTTTTATCGAAGAGTAACATCAGAACGGAAATTATCTTTTCTAGACCGATTTGTTAAATGATCATTATCGAAATGCTGTTAAGAAACGTTTGAACGAGGCAAATATACCGTTTATCTGTCATCAAGATAATCCTCTAAACGAGCGTCAAGCTCGTCCAATTGAAACTAATTATTTAGATTTTAGTCGAACAAAGAGTATATGAAAATAAGTAGGAAATAAAAGCATTGGATGCATTGACTCGAAAAATCAAATAGAAAGAAAAGGAAATTTGATCAAAAAAATGTTGCAAGCTATAATTGAGAATGTTCGAAGAAAGTTTCGAACTATGTGGCAAGACGAACTATATTCAATTTGGTAAGTACAATTTTTTGTAGTGTTTTTCGTGTTCGATTCTAATTTAAAAAATAGCTCTGTAGCTTGTAAAATGGTTGAACTGTGAAGATCGACATTTCTGCAAAGACTTTAGCATAACATGTTAGTACAAAAACCTTCTATCCTAATATTAGATACAGTCGTTCCAGTGGTTGTGATTGTCATTATCGATTTTGTTATTTTATGGAGAAGATCATCGAAACAAAAATTTTCTGACTGATATTTCGCGTCTATTTAACGATATAAATGAATATAATGATAAGATGTGTACAATTATAAACTTGACTGAATACACAAAGATTTGTAATTTTCATTTTCATTGTTAAATTTTATTAAAAATTAATTTAAAAAACATATATATATATATATATGAAGTGAACTTAACACGTCTTTATACTGATGATATGTCAATAATTGAGCCTATTACATTTTTATTCTAAATATAGAAATTAATATTTAACAAAATCTGATGGAACTGGAAAAGGCGGATGAATTGAACGTGGATGAGAACGAAGAGAAACAATTGACATAAATGCTGTATAAATATAAGCAGCTAAGAAACTAAATGGAAAAATAAACATTAATACTGCCGCAGCTAATTGACCTCTAAGAATTTTTATTTTAGTTGGAGCTGTTGCTCCCATTGTATTATAAGGAGTAACTGTATTTGCATCTAATCCAATCAAAATGCAAATAAATACAAGTGCAATTAAATGTGTTATAAGAGTATAAGTTGACCACATGCGTGACCTATGATAAATAGATACTAAAGACAAACAAATATTTATTATTGAAAAATTAATTTTTGAAATTACCCAGAAGATACATAAAAATAACAGGTATTACAAAGAATATTGAACACCAAATTCCAGCTCCTGTTGATGCTGTATTAGACAAATTATTTGAAGGATCAGATGCTAAACTTGCAACTTCAAGACTAAATATAATTATAATAAGTAGAAGCATCACTGATGCTAATACTACAGTAAATATACGTGGCCATAGACGACGCCAGATAATTTCTTTAAGAGACAATCGTTGTCGTCGATCATAATTGACATAGGAATAATGACGTGCATAATGGTATGGTGACCATTGCTGATACATGACAAGACGTTGTTAAGTGAATAAATGAATTTGATTTTATGTATGTTTCAACTTGTTATACAAACCATTAAAGAATAAAAGTGTAAAGATGGGTCATCGAAACAAGGTTTTTTATTGATATGTCCTCTAAAAAGATATCATTTTTTTAAATGAAGGTTTACATTAAAATAAATGATACTGTAACAAGAATGTACGATTGACAAATAAATATACATTAAATGAAGAATAAGACAAAAGAAAACGATATTCAAGATATATTTCAATGAAATTTCATTTATTTAATCATTAACAAGTGACATCTATTTCAATGTAAACAATACACATCAAAGCGGGTTTTTTGTTATAAATTTCTTTTCAAATTATCTTTGAAATTTTAAAATCAAAGTTTCAGAGTTTTTAGAAAGTCAAAATGAATGGATCTTTCACCAATAAAATCATTTAAATCTTACTATCTATCTATTCTTAAAAATATTATCCAGTGTTTCTTTTCATTTATTTTGTCTATTATTTGAAATTTTCATTAAAATATCTGATAAAATCTTTTATAAATCTTCGAAATTATTTATAATTTTTGAAAAGAATAATGTAATGAGTTCTTCAACGACGAGTCGATATCGAGAATCAACTGATACTTCAACACCAACTAAAATTTATGATAAAATCAATAGTTCATTTACTGAAGAATATGCTCTCGATGATATTGCAAAAGAAGTTTGCATTTATCTTTATCTTTATCTTTATCTTTGATTATTAACTATATTTTTATAAAGGCTGAACTTCGTCTTCAACATGAACGTGAACAAAATCGTGAAGCACGTCAAATTCGACATAAAGAATTAGAAAAAAATGCTCAAGATGTAAATTTTTTAATCTTCTATATTTAATAAACACTAAGTAAATCGATCATTTAGGACGATGATGAAGATCTACTAACGATTCCACTTACTCCATCGACATCAATAGGATCAAATAAAGTAAAAAGTCAAAAACAAATTTTTTGAAGGAAAAAAAACCAACCTAAAAATTATTCTTAGTCTGAAATGATGAATATGAATGGTACACTAGAAACAAATACAAATTCTTTGTTACTTCAAAAATTTCTTAATGGTGATATTGACCTTCGTTCTCTTGAACAACGTGATCTAAGAGTTCGTATATTTCATAATTGATGTTTTTTTTTTCAGAATGTTTTTTATTTGAATTTCTACAGCGTTTATTAAGTGAACTTGAATTAAAATATAAATCTTTAATGATTATTAATTCAAGCATGTATAATGAAAAACAAGCATTACATTATCAAGTTGATACATATAAAGATATATTAGATGAACATTATGAAACATTCAATCAAATTAAAAGACAATTAAAAGAAAAATGCAAAGTAATATTTATTTATCAAATTATTAAAATAGATGAACTTTTGTTTTTTATTGAATAAGGATTTTGATTTACAAAAACAAACATTAATTGATTTACAAGAGAATAATAATCAATTAAAAGAAATTTTAATTAATTGTGAAAAATTAATTCAAGTAAATTTATTATTTAGGAAAAGAAAAAGATTTTATTACTTTTTTTTTTACATATGAGTTTTTATAGGAATCAGATATGAAAATTTATACTGATGAAGAACAAAAGTATTTATCTATTTTACCAATTGATTTCAAATGTCGAGAAACATTTCTATTATCTAATTCTCTTCTTAATAAATCGATTAATGAAAATTTAAAAAGAATATTAAATGAAAAATATGAACAATTTGAACAAATTATTAAATTAAAATTAGAATTAGATGAAGCAAAAAATCGTTTAAAAATACTAAAAGAATCAATACCAAATTCAATCGATTTACATCATCAAAATATAAATAATGTTTGTGATTGTGAACAACAAAGTATTCAAAAATATTTTTGATGAACAGAGAAATTAAATTTCTTTTATTTTTTCATAGAACAATTAATAAGACAAATAACTGATTTGAATAATCGATTACAACAATTAGCAGCTGATAATGGATCATTACAACAAGAAGTAATATATTTAACATCTATTATTCAATAAATCGAGGATATTATAAAATTTCTCTATCATTGGACATAACCATGGACAAAGCATTCATTCGATGATATATGATAAAAAAATCTGTATAACCATGATATTTTCGTTCCAGAACAACCAATATACCTGAAAATTTTAGCAAATATGGTCCAGGACCTAGGACGTTTATAATAGCAATTTCAGCCCAAGATATTGACTTCTTCAAGAATCATCTCTATATTAAGAGTCAAAAAATAGATTTCCATGCGTCTCAAATTTCTCCTCCAAATCTAATAATAAAGATCTCGGGTTGCCGTTTCTGGTTAGTAAACCGGTAGAGAACACACATCGATCGTAGTCTACCATGTATTATCGACTGTGGCGAATCAAACGAAGACTAGCGCGTACTTATACAGCGTCTAAAAGTCTGAATCTAGAAGAGAAAAAACATATGAGGTGTACGTATTCATGTCATCCATCCAAAACTAGCCCTATTCATTCATACCCCCATCATAAATCCTGTGAAAAACCATCAGAATATCGATAAATCTTACTATTTCCGAAAGTAGACAACGAGGGCAATCCAACCATACAAAAGTCTCAAAATTGATGTTTTCGATGAAAATTGTGATTTTTCATAGAGAAATCTTTAAGGGTGTGGATGTTTGTACCGTTGTCGGTGAAGATAAATTATATATCCACTCAAATTTCGTGGAAGATATGTTCAAAAGTTCTGAAATTTTTATATAAGCTACTCTAATCGGAATTGTTGATATCAACAAAGTTTCACATTAAAACTAGAAACTATAATTTAGTTGAAAAAAACAAAGACCTGTACATTGAAATAAAACAAATGTACTATGAAATATCGAGTGATTCTTTACTTGTGAACGAAATAAAAGCTTTGAATCACTTCAGGCTGTTCCTTCATGAGATCATTCAAAGAAATACAACATCTTGGAATGCATTCATTGAAGAGATTATTGTATGAGTAATATATTGTGAACTATTAGGAAACTCTTGCTTTAATTCATATAAATTGTTTTTCATTGATGAATTTTTTGATTCGAGACAATCTTTATCTTCTATTGTCTTTCATTTCCTTGATTTCTTGAATAAGTGTTCTTTTTAATTAGAATATACGTTATGAAGCTCAACTTACACGATATAAACAACAATTAGATGATGCAGAACGTGTTGAAGATGAATTAAAACAAGAACGAAGACAATTACAACGAGAGGTAAATTTTCTTTTTATTCATTTCTTAACACATCAACTAAATATCATAGAATTGTTGTTGTTCTTAATTAAGTAAGGGAAAAATAAAAATAAAATTGTTTCTTTTTGCAAATATCATTTATTGTTTTTTTTTTTGCAATAAAGATAATTATTAATAGTTTTAGCAGATAGAAACACGGAAAGATGATACATTAGACAAAACTTGATATCTACGCCAGGTAAAATTCACCTGCGTCAGGATTTTCGATTAGAAAAGAAACTTTCTTCGGCAAAATATTCGACTTTCAAGGTCACAGCGAATTTCTCCTTCTTCCCGACTACTTCTAGTATGAAAGCATTTTCTGCCGAATTTTTACCTTCTTCCACCTCCAAAAAATATCACACACCCTAATCTGCATGAGAAATTTGATGTGCAATTTTCGATTGTTTGTTCATTCGCATTAAGTTTTTATTTGAAATTTCTTCTTTTATTTGTTTATTGTAGCTTCGTATTATAAGTGATAAATTAGAAAATGAATGTACACGAATTGATGTTTTACAACGGGAGAATGAACGTTTACGTGTATTACGTAAAAAAGATTTCCTCAATAATAGTGATGATAAACTTGGTATATCAAAATCACATTCACCATTATTACCAACTAATTCCAATGATATACAATCAAATTCTCCTATAGAAGATTCTTTTTAAATCTTTTTTTTTTTGTTTGTCAGTTATGATGTTCGGTATTAATTATTTTTTAACTGATTAAACATGTATTTCTATTTTTATTTTTGTGTCTATCTTTATTTTAATCCATGTTAAAACTTATACACAGATGGTCTCGTTTTTTTTTTTTGTTCTTTTTGAAAGAAGTTCTGCAGATAGAGATATAAGTGATATATTTCGTATTTTGAAACAAAAAAAAAACATGGAGGAGAAAAGAAACTGAATAAAGAAGTTAAGAACGATGTCTATTTCGATTTGTTTGACGACTACCAGAACCATTTAGATTTAGTTTTTGTTCAATTGGTTTTGATGTTGAACTTGAACGACGATTAAATTTTTCATAAGCAAAACTGAAACAAGTAAAATTAATTTAATTTTTTTGAATACAAAATACAATGATTATAATTAGCAATAACATATTGAAAAATTTCTAATTCATAAAAAAAAAATGGATTCATTGTATTGAACTTCATATCAGAGTATAACGAAATCGTATAAAAAAAAGTAATAAGATCTAATTTTGAATACAATTTCAAATTGAAATATTTTTATCTCATTTTGCTGTCGAAATCTGTGAAAATTTACTTAGACGATCGAAACTTTTAATCAACAGATTATAAATATCGATGGTTTTAAAGCTGCCTTAATCTTATCGAGTCCTACTTATAAGCAAAATATGAGATCAAAAGCAAGGAAATAATTAGGATACTTTCATTGTAAATTATTTTCAAAATCTTTTAAAATTATATTTGGTAGATGCTATAAACATACGTGTTTTGAACTTCTTCTATCATATCAATAGAAATTAATTAACAATATCAATGCATTTTATTAAATGTATGTTAAATATATGTGAAAACTATGAAACTATAGGAATGTAAATGTCTTCGAAATCTTTGCGTTTTGTAGAACTTATATAAGCATTCGAATTTCTACAAAATCTTTATACATAAAATTAATATGAATTTGTAGGTAGTTGCCAAGTGTTCAGATTAGTTCCATAGACTAATATTATTAATATATTCTAGCAACTTTCATAAGGTAATTAAAATGGTTTTTCAGTTATATGGAAATATCCATATAATGAAATCGAATGATTTTCAAATTAAGACGGGCTGAAGATATTAGAAATAATCAAATGATCGATAGAAAATTAGGTATAAAAATTCTTATTTTCATCTTGCTAAAAGAAATTATTTAATTCTTTGAAATTGATCAGTTATACCCCTCATAGATGTCCATCGGGACCGCGCTGTGACACTCTATTAAAAAAACTTGCCGCTGCCGCAATGGTATTCAAAAAAAAAATGTTTCGATTTTCAAGGTCATGACTGGTTTGAACCAGAACTGCTGCTGCTAATCAACTAGATATGCTAAGTCTTACAGTATCACATATATGAACACCGAGATTTTGTGAAAATTCATGTATTTTTGAAATTTCTTCCGAAAAAAAACTTCCGCCGACGCGACGCAATCGCCATAGCGGCAGCATTGTCATGGACATGTCTGATACCCACGCAAAAAAATCGATTTTGGTCAAACTTATCAATTTTGTAATCCAAAACTTGTCGACGACAATCTCACTTTGTGATTATCGCCACTATCAATAAAGCTACAACAATTAAGGTTGTTAATCTAAGTTTAGTTTCAAAATAGAAGCAAACACAGTCGAATTTTTCAATTTTATGTTTAATATCCGGTGAAGTCAACGATTGTCAGAGTGTACCTTGTGTTTTTTCTATAGTTATCAAGAAAGATTTTTTTAAAGATTCTAATAAAAATATATTGTACTGACGTCATTTGTTCTTTAATTAATGATGTTAATTTTGAATTTTCAGCTAATTCATGACTTGCTGTTAACCATTCTCGTTGTTGTTCATAATCTAATTTATTCCATCGAATTCTTTTAAATAAATTCATTATAATTTGACTATTTTCTACATGATTTGATGTAATCCAATTTAAAATTCGACTTAAAACAATTGTTTCATCACGATTTTGTATTGTTTCATCAGCTAATATATTTGATATAGTTGTATATGGTAATTGAAGAAAATTTTTCATATTAATACATTGATTAAAATTTTTTGATAAATAATAATGTGATTCATAAAAAGATTTTTTCATTCCATAATGTCTTGATAATTCAAGCACACGAAATACATGACGTTTTTCAAATGTTGATAAAAATTCTTCACATATTTCAAAAATTTTTCCAATATCAAGTTCTTTTGCACAATTTAAAATATCATTTACATTACGAAATGTTAAAGTTAATTCACCTGAAGATATATTTATATATTTGAGTTCTTTCTTTTTTTTTTCTCTCATAAAATGAATACCAGTATATAAAAAATTTAAAACAAGTTGAAGACCTTTATGTGATGTATGTCGAAGATGAGTACGTGTAACAAAATCAGTACGACGTTCACGAAAAAATGTCCTAAATGAAGAAAAATAAAAATAAGGAAGGAAGGTGTTCAACTGATAAATCAATTTTGAGTCGAGACTATGTGCATCATGTTGAGCTACGAGTATCGCAAAAAGAGTTGATGGTACCCTTAACTTAACTTATTGCTGCGTTGATATTTGTATTTTTATGGTATTTTTGTGAAACTCACATATATTATCGAAGAAAATAGTGAGTGTAAGTTTAAATCGAGGTCTTTATGGTAAAGGCGAGTCAGTAATAACAGTGCTTAGATCATTCTGATTCTTTCTAGAATCTTCCAATGAATTTTATGCATCTAAGAAGTTCTACTGTAAATTCTAACTAGCCTAAATATTGATGGTTTTGATAGTTTATGTAGCGAAAAGATCTTATTGTAGGTGCCAATCAGTAGAGTAGTGGAATTATTGATCTACTAGAGTCAGATTAGGGTGTACATAGAAAAGTATGAATTAATTGAATTCTAAGTTTACGTAAAATTCAACGGTATATGTCAAAGTTCGTCGAGAGAAAGGGTAGTGTGTTGAGAAATTTACTTAACAAATAAATCAATGCGTATATCGGATTTATATAATGATTGAACCGACAAAACGAAGTATAAAATGATATTTGCCACTTCCTATGTCATGTGTCATATATAAATACTATTATTAGAAGAAAAGAAGTTATGTGTTGAAGATATATCTGACAATACAAATAAATTTTTTCAGTATAACGACGGTAAATGAATCAAATAAATTCATAGAACAGTAATTCTACATGCAAACATTTTCGAAATGATAAAATTTCAGAAGATGCATATCAACCGTGAGAATTGTTAAAATTTTGATTGGTTCGACATTATTTAAAATAAATTATTGTAACCCCACTGGCTGTATACCATAAATTAATAAGAGTCAAAGATTATAAGTTTTACTTTTTGACTCTTCATGAAGTCGCACTGACAAGTTTGTGAAATGAATGCCGTCGAGCCCCATGGAAACATCAGAAAAATTATTTTTCAAATTTCGACTTGAAACTTTATATAGAGGCATGTCTTAACGAGAATAGTTTTTGTAAATGTTTCAGATTTTGTCGTTGTTCGTATCCTAAGATACAACTATGATAATAGTGTGTCTTTTACATCACTTATATAAATCGGCAGATTTAATGTTCTTATTTCAAGACAGAAACAAATCAAAAAATCTGAAACTACTTTCATTAAAACCCATCCCTATGCAAAGTTTCAAGTTGAAATTCAAAAATCAATTTTTCTGAATCTTGGTATTCATTTAAAAAATCTTGTAAAAGTGCAGTATCTCTACAGCAATATGTTTAGCGTCTGAGCTCATTTGAGTCTATATAATGCACATACCCTTGACTCAAAAGCGATTTATTAGTTGAAAGAGTTCTCTTGTAAATGATAATTATATGAATTTCTCTTACCGATATTTTGGACTAAATGCAGCTGAAACAAATATTTGATTGTAAGTATAAAAACCAGTATTTTGTTATTAAATAAATCCTACCAAGAACAATTCGATGTGCTAAATATTCACTTCCATCGACAACAAGCATTAAATCACAAAAACGTGATTCTTTCCACATTTGTACTAAAATTTTTCTTGCTTCAATTTCATTATTTGAATGAAGAAATCGTTGAATTATTTCTCGATCATTTATATCTCGATCTGATATTGCTATTGAATCATTTTTTATAGTTGTATATTTATTTTGTTCAATAAGAAATTCATTTAATTTAAGTGTAAGAGGATTATTAATATTTGAACGACGTTGTGATGATGATAATGATGGACTTATAGTTGATGTTTCATTTGTATTTGATGATTGAGATGTTCGAAGATCTAAAATTGATAAACGAACACGAAATGGACGCACAAGCATTAATGGTGATGAACGTTGAGAAGACATTTAGAATTATACAATAAAAAAATACATTATCGATTAAAGAAAAATTATTTCGATCATCGAAATAATAGGAAAAACAAAGTTCAAATTTTGTTTAAGCAAAAAAAAAATCAAGAAGAAATTCATGCGCCAAACTTATTCATTTTTTTTTCTAGTATAATCAACATACTTTAGAATTATTTTTATAATAATAAGATTACAAGGATAAAAGAAAACTAATGATTATTTTAGAAATATTTCTGTTTTTGTTTTTTTGATAAATTTCAAATGAACAATTCTAATTTGATGTCATGTTTAATGAACGAATTTATTGTAAAATTATCAACAAAATCACAATAAAATTTTCCGATGTTTGTTTTTGTATATAGTTAACATATCTTATCCTTGGAAAAAAAAACCAGATTTCGATTTTATTAATAATCAATTATACGAAATAAAAAAAAACCTTCAATGATTTATAATAAAAAAAAAGTCTAATTAATCGTCAATATTAAATTAAAAAATACATGAGTAACTTTGTTAAAATTTAATTTTACTTCAGACAAACTTTTTATTTATTACTAAATAGTCCATAGAAATGTCTTCTATAATACAAGTGTCATTTTAATTAGGTTAACACTAAAATTCCAAACCTATGGAAAAAATAATAACTTCGAAATATATCTGTCGAAGTTGACTTTAAAATATAGCAACATAAAAGTCTTATAAAATAACCGATGATAAATAATTCTTTTAGTATCATCATAATCTTTAATAATGAAGAAGGCATTCTACTCAAAACTAGATGCTTATCTAAAAGCATTGAGTATCAGATGGCAATCAGAATGTAGGTATGAGTATCAGGGTGTTGTGAGGACACTGACATCTTTATGTTTATCAAATAAATAAACATCTATTAATTACTTTTTAAAGTCAACATATTTTAAACTTGAAAAACTTAAATTATCTTTGTTTTTCTTACGCACGTATACATTTAAAAGAATTGAAAAAATACTTAAAAAAGAAACAGTACGTCAACTTGATAGACTATATTACTAATAAGAATACTTTAATAATGTCATAGGTTAATACAAAAATATAATGTAAATACATTATACAATGAAATTTCTATTAATGAACATATCTTCCATTTTGAATAAGATCTTTAAGAATAAAATACATATCACTAGAAAAAAAAAATATATATAATAAAATCAAATGTTAAATAAATAAATAAAAATATGAAATATCTTGAAATAAAATTTTATTATTATGAAAATCTATCATAGGAAATTAATGGATGTTATTCATTGATTGCATAATGATATGAGTATATATTATAGTGTTTAGGTTCATGCTAATACAAAAGTTTCTTTTTTGTTTTTTATTATCAACATAATTAGATTAAGAATTGGCGTATCAAGCTGAAGATTCGTGATTTCATACAATAAAACTTTATCGAAGAAGATCTTGGTTCATTGTAGTGATTTAAATGCATCTTCTATAGACATACATTTGTCTACTCTGAACTTGAATATTTTTTTTTTGTTACTATTTCCTCGATTGCTATTTTAACTGCTTTTTCTCACTCTTCTCTTCATCATTTCTGACTAATGAACTAAAAACTACTGTTCATTGTTCGTTATAATTGTACATATCAGTTAAAACAATGACATCACAACACCATCTTCCCTTAAGTTCAAAAGAAAAATTACAATTAACTAATTATAATAATGGATATAGATTTCGACTCTCGTGAGACTAAATTTTATACTGATAATCTGATAATTTGCATATACTAAATTATACTGAGCGTTTACTTTTGACATACTAAACCTTGTTGAATATATATTGCGATAAATTGTTCATCAAATTTACAATATTAATATACAACTTTGTGAAACAAAACAAAGTTTTATATTTTTTTTTGAAACATTTGAGAATACGTAACTATTCAAATAAAAGAAGACGAATAATACAGAAAATGACCTTTGATTACTTCAAAATTAAGTTGAATAGCTTTTTTTCATTTTGTTGTAGAAAAAAGTATATATATATATGTATATGATAGCCCCCATAAACAAACACATTTCAAATGTCTCGATGATGTTCACCTATTAAAGAGAAATTTGATTGTGTATATTCATAAAATGGATGTTGTCAAGGTTTAAAAGAAAAACAAAATAATATTATATTCAATCGGAAAACTGCTTTTTTTTTTCTTGGAATTTCTATTTTCCGTTAATTGTCAACATTGTTCTACTTATGTTTTCATTTCAAAAATTTAACGCTTTAATAGTATAATATAATTTCAACAGTGAACTAACGATCAATAAAATCATATTTTTAAAAGAGCAGGAAAAACTTTGAAAGCTTTTTGCTCTCCGTTGAATTGCTCGATTGTTTTGATTTCTTTTTTTTTTCTTTTATTTGAATTTGAATTTTAGACTTTTCTTCAATTTTGAATAGTTTATTATCTATCTAAGGTAGGTTAATGTAAAACACATTTGACTTATTGCCAAATATAGATACAATCGAAAATCAAATTCAATGTTCATTGAAATTCTTCATTTCTCTAGATTAAATATTAGTCTTATTTTTTTCTTTGTATTTATTGAAGAGTTTTATAACTGTGGTATCAATTAATATGGGTTCAGGTTCAAGTCGTAGTAAAGTACAAAAATTCGATAAAAGTATTCAAATGCCATCGATCATAGATATAGAACCTTCACCAAAACCATCTTTATTACAATCGTCATCGAAATTACATAATCCTCCATTTTCACGTGTTCTAACAGAAACAATTAGACCAAGAGTCTCTATATCAGAAAATAGATTTGAACTAAACGATAATATCGAAGAATATTCAGCAATATGGGATGATGATACTAAGGTGAGTTATTATTTAAAACTTGTTTCTAGATTTACTATTCTTATTTTGAATATTTTTCAATGTATTGATTGATAAAACATTCATATAAATTTTTTATTTTTGTTTTTCCTAAATTATATTATTCAGTTCTATGCGTCTTCATTTCCTCTATTCGAATGATAAAAACTGTAGCTCTCGATCTTCTTCCTATCAAAAGTTATTCGCAATCAAAGACTGCCGGATTACTTTTGGATCATCCTGAATATACATAGTTCATTATTATTGACTAATAATTTCAAAGTAATAGTTTATTGTAACTTATCAAATAATATGATAATTCAGTGTTCTATTTAAGAAAAGTGTTTCAGTCTATGTCTGTAGACCTAAAATGTAAAATATAATAATGGATTTGTTAATTGAGCATTGTGATGAACTTAATTGTTAGTCAACAAAGAAACTATTTCTAACGAAGGAAACCTTTCCATATGTTTATTTCCAATTTCAATGATTTTTAGCCAGTCGGTATTACATTATATTCTAATAAAAATTCTAAAAAATTTTAAGTTTCAATTGAGATTTGATGAAGGTATTGAATTTTTATTATGTCTATTTGCCTGAATCCTCCAGGCTCTTTCAGAAAAATTTTGTATTGAAGCTTTCTCCATATGAAGATTTCACAAACAATAGCTTTTATGAAGAGTGAAAATAGATACTTGTCGCAGCGTCATGAACTATACAAAAATATTTTGAAAAGTTTGCTTTTCGAAGATATAAAGTCTACATACTCTGAAACTTTTCAGACAAACTACTACCTATGAGACCTTCAAATGGAGATAGCTACAAAACAAAATTCAATACTCACAGTATTTCCGAACACCTGAGGTCATAGAGAAGGTTTTAGCAAATAGCTATATTAAAATTTCAATAGCTCCACCAATTCTCAACTGTTAAAGATTTTTATTAGAATACTATCTATAGTATCTATAGGCAAAAAAAAAAGAATCATTGAACTCAGAAAACGACATCAAGAGAAGGTTCCATTGTAAATTTTAATACTAATGAAGGAATGTTTTCCACTAATCGATTGCTTGCTCACTGAAAGTTAGTGAATTGTAGGTTATTAACCATGCTGATTTCGAATATGATCATAAGAAATCTCTTTAGATCTTCCTATGCTGGTTTTCTAGACGAACAAACTTTTTGATAAAAATTTCTTTTAATGTTCAATAATTTATAATCTAGTAGCTTTTGTTGAGAAAACGAGTGATCAGTTGCAAATGTTTAAAGACAAAAAAATTCAAATTTTTCAATTTGTAGTAAAATTTTCATTATCCTTTGTAGATTTTCTATCTTGATTTAATTGTTTATATTTTTATAGTTATCATCAATATTTCAACAATCCATAAAATCTAATTTAAATAAATTTAATTATCATCAAAAAGAATCATTCAATAATAAAGGAAATAAAAAGACTTCGGCTAGATTTGATTCAATTCATGTTGAATCAACAGTAGATACTCAACTACATTCTTGTATTAATTTATCTTCATCGGAACAAATTGATGAACTTATGAATAATCTAAATCAAATTCATACACAATTAGATGAAAAAATAAAATATCGAACAGAAAAAATATCAAATGAAACTGAATCATTACTTTCATATATTCGTAATGAAACTCAACAAGAACAACAACATTTATTAGAATATGCTAAACAACAAGAAATACAACAAGATGAAAATTATCAAAAATTATTACAAGAATATATTTCTAAATTAAATGAAATGAAAACAAAAGAATTAATTGATTTACAAGATCAATTAGAAATCTATCGAGAACATATTATAGAAAGATCACAATCAAAAATAATTAAAGTTAATGAACAAGCTAATATTATTAAAACAAAAATTGTTCAAGAAGAACAACATTATGCAGCAGAAAAACTCGATTCTATTATGTCACAAATATATAAAATTTCTACTGATGAAAAACTTCAACATTTAGGTAGTGAAATAATAACAAAAACCAATGTAATAACAAAAGCTAAATTTGGTACTAAACCACCTGGTCAAGTATGTGCTTTTGATTTCGATCAAAGTAAATAAACAATATACATTGACAAATATCGTGTAAACTTCGAACAAGAATAAATTGTAAATTAATTGAATAAAATTATCTTTCTTATACAAAAAAATAAAAAATATCAGGAATAAAATTTAACAGAAAGAGAAACTATTAACTCTAATATTATTACCTATGAAATAGTAGCTTGGTTCCCATTTGGGATGCGGTAGACAGCTGTGGGTATAAAGTTTTGTTTTTTTTTTGTCGGGTCCGGATCCATAATTTTATTTTTATCGGGTCTGGCTTCAATCTCTTATTTTTTGTCGGACTCGGTTACATGTTTTTGTGGACCTGATGCTTTCCCTAGATGAAAAATCCAGCAACAAGATATAACTGTACGTTGAGTATTTTTTCTGAGAGTAGCAAATAAATAACTAAAACCTTGATCTTTTACTTGTTCATGCACATGAAGGATACTGGGTACTGATGGAAAAAATCTCGGGTTTGGATCCAAACTTTAAACCTTTTTTGGGTCCAGGTTCATGGAAATGTGAACCCGTAGATCTCCACTAAGTGTAGGTTTAGATATGTGTGTTCTCTTCACTCTCACCTAGCTACATTCAAATTTACAACCACAATGAAAGTACGTTAAGTACAAGAGTATGTTGTTACCTACTCGGATTTCGGTATAGATTTTTCTGAGTTATAAAACTATACTCTCATTGTATTTCGAGACTCCGTATACTTTCCTTATACTCCAGAAGTACGTTGTTTCTCCCTTTAATCTTTGTCGAGAAGGTTATGGATAGATACTCTCTTAGGATTTTCTTAGTCTCATTCATATCTATGTTCTATCGATGATATGGAGTTGTATCTTGTGAGAAAGGTTTATTTATAGGATTTCTCTCTTTATAAAAGAAGTCACATTAGTTCAAATTCTTTTAGGCGTTTTCTTATACACGCAAAATATCAACAAACACAGTGTGGATCATTCGAGGATCTTCCCTTGTTAGTGTAAATAACATTATTTTGATTGCAATCCACCAACTGTAAGTCAGTTAAAAATTCTGAATTTATATTCTGAAAAAAGCATTAAATTTTGATTCTAATCTTCTTCAATGACATCTCAATGTCCAAAAGAAAAAACAAACAAATACATCAGCATCTTTTTTTATTTAGTATTTTGTGCAAACATTGATTGTGATTACTATCAAGGAATTGTTTTTGATAAACTAATTTTTAAATCAGAAAAAATTTCTAAATATATAATTAGTAAAAATATGAAACTTTGATTATTTTTAATTCTTTTCAATGAATAATAATTGCTCCGACATATTGTACAAAGACTTTTTTACATGTAGGTTAGGTTTAATTGATGGAAATTTCTCTTAAATATTTAATATCTTTCTTTATTGAAAGATAAAATGAAAATGTATCATTGACACACAACATATAAACTTTTATATTTCCTTTTTAAATATACACACAATAACAAAAACAAAAATGAAAGTTTATTTATTTATTTTTTGTTCTAATTATAAAAGACCTTGTTTTCGAAGATCATCATATGTTCGTTTATTAACAACATTTCCCAATGAATCTTCAAATTCTTCCTACAAACAAATAAAAAAAGAAATTAGTCGAGATAAATTTTTTAAAATATTCAAATCCATACTTCCATATCTGGTTTCCATCGTTCATCATCTTTATTATTTTTTAATTTATTCCATAATGATAAAGCATCTTCAATTGATATTATATTTGCAAAATGAGCTGTATTTGGAATACCTAAACATCGCATTCCATGTGCATGACGCCATTCCTAAATTTATTCATTAATTAATTCATCCGAAAAAAAAAACAAAACAACAACTTACAGCAAAATGACGTTGAAATGCTTTAGGTCCACGATATGTATGATTTCCACATATTTCACAATTAAAATACATATTAAGACCATGTAATTTATAAAGCCAATAGGGAATTGGCTAATAAAAAACAAGAAAAGAATTTTTTTTGATTTATTTTCTAATTAAATAAATTTAAAATTTACTTTTCCATCCCATCCAAGTGGTAAATTTTTTGGATTATAAATAAGTCCATCTTCTTCTGGACCTGAATCATCATCTGATATATCACCTCCACCTATATCATCATCATCTTCAATATCTTCACCAGCTCTTGCTTGTTTACGACGAACATTATCTAATGTTGCTGAACGTTGTTCACTTAATAAATCAACAAGACGATAAATTTGTGCTTCCATTCCAGCTATTTCTTTATGTCGAATTATTTCTTTACTAAAAAAAAAGATTTTTTTTTTCTATTTATTAAAGGAGAGAAAAAAAAATCAATACAAACTTTTCACGTTTTGTTTTATTTGTATCTTTCATAAATAATGATGGATCAAGATCTTCAAATGATTTATTTTTTGTTGCAAATAAACGTTTAGCACGTTCTTCTAATGTTCTATAACAATCAATATATACATTTATTACATAACAAAAAAACAATTCTTTCGCTTTTTTTTTACCCTCCACATTTCATTCCAAGCGCTAATAATGCAGATTTTAATCGATCAAGACCAACAGATGCTAATTCCTAAATATAAATTCAATCAAATTTTACATATCAAAAAATGATTTGATGACATGTTCTATGTTTCGATTCTAACGAGAGAAGTTTTTCAACTGATAAAAATGCTTTAGCGTCGAGACTATGTATATTTTATATTCTATCCTGAAATAAGGAAAATCGAAATTTGAAAATCAATTTTTCTCTTACAACGGCATTCATGATGTTGAGAAATACCGTAAAAGTATAGTATCTCAGTAGTAATAAGCTAATAGCACGAACTCGTTTCAGACATTTGGATCTACATAATGCACATAGGCTCGACTCAAAAGTAATTTAACAAAATGTTTCTTCATTTTTTAGCTTCTTGAATGATTCGGTAATATTACATAAGCAAAAAAGAAGACTATTACCACAAAAAATAATCCATGAATTTCGTGTCTCTAAAAGATCGAATCATAATTCCTAAACCAGAAATTCTAGAGAAATATTGATTCTATATTTAAAAGCAATACAATATTTCAATTCAAACTCAAATATTTTCAAATTTCTGCAGTCTTCTTTTAAGAGACTGAAAAATGAATGAACATATTATTAAATTACTTTTCAATCACATGTTATTCGATAAACACATAATAAACCTAATCGAGTTTTCGTGAAACATGAACTAAAGGAAATATTGAAATAAATTACTAAAAAAAAGAAACTCATATGCTTATAGACAAACTAAAAAGTTCTACAATCATACTATTTTAGTTTTGCTTGATGAATCGAATAGAGTATTTACACAGTATTCAACTAAAAATGATTTGTTAAACATGTTTAAGTGATAAGCATGTATCGAATTCGAACTCTAGTTCGTTGTTCCAAAATGAACAGTGTGACGTTTCGGAAACTATTCGATTAATTCTGACATTGTCGAATATTTAGGTAATTGCTCAAGCATTTCTTAAGGCATATGGATAATCCATTGAAGTACCATAAGATTCGCTCAAACGTAAGTTCAAATATTTTTGAACATCGTTGACTTTTTCTCAGGATACTCGTAGCAGAGATGTGCACCGCCTCTAAAAATCGACGAGCGAGCGGCGGAAAACATGAGTTAAACTTTCAAATAGTGACAACGATGTTGGCCGCTTCGTATGCCTTTTTACTGAGCGCGGAACGACCGTTCAATAACCACCGAGCGGTCACTCGCGGTTCACTGAAGTTGTTTTTTCATAGATTTAATGTAACAATATTCTTAATGAATATTGCTTAATATATTGATCGTGTAAACTCGTCCCAATGTAATTCAATAAATATAAAAATAGATCGAAAAAGTTATTAAAAATTGACGCAATAATAGCATAGAAGATGATTCTTTTTTCTTATACCACAGAGAATGTATAGCAAAACGATAGCACAAATCCATACGAAATATATATATGATAAAATACAGAACATGCATAAACCTGATTGAGAATGACAGAACGAAAGAGAAGATAATTTTTATCTATGAAGTATGTCTAACGAAAGGAGTAGCAGAAACAAGAAAACAATGTATAAATGACTCGATAGAACATTTAGTATAAAACAAACATATTTTATTAATCAAAATTTATCTGCTGTAGAATTTTAAAATGATATTTATATAAAGTATGAGTACGAAGTTCATGGTTTGCTATTTATTATTATTGAATAGAAAAAGGACGCCAATATTGCTGTACAATATTAAACTCGCCTTGAGTTTGTCAGTTTCAATTTCAAAACATATTCCAAATTAAGATTATGCGGCCGCACGAACGTTTCACATCTCCAACTCGTAGCTCTTGAATTTTTTATTCAGGCCTCCCCCCCCCCCCCTCAAAAATCGATTTCAGAGTCAAGTACATTCAAATCGTGTGAAACCTTCAGAATATGTTGGGACTGAAGGGCTCCTCTTTCAATATATTTAAATCTTTTTTTTTGTTTGAAAGAGCGTTTCAAGATGCAGTGCCTACCAGAGGCCGTTTTTTTCAAATTCTTATTTTTTAAGCGGAAGAAAGGGATCACAAATTTAATCACTCCAAAAACCCTCGAAAAATGCGCGCCAATTTAGATACCTGTTTGTATATATAATAAAAACCAAGCTTTATTTAAAAAAATAACTCTAGTAGACACTGTATCTTGACATGGTCTTTCAAACAAAAAAAAAAAAAATATAAATATATTGAAAGAGCCTGAACAGTGAAATTTGGGTTGCATGATCAAGAAAGCATAAACTGAGAAAAAACGAAAAACATTTTTTGTTTTATCTGAAAAACGCATACTTTTCAACGAAAATCATCAAAAATTTTGGCCAAAACAAAGATGTCGAGTGAAAAATTATATCATTTCTGAAAGATCTGAAGACGGACTATCTTCTCATGCATTTATCTCAATTTCGAAATTTCTGACAAAAATTGACTTTTTTTGATGGAGAGGTGGCCTTCCCCTATTACCTTAGTTCAACTTCATTTTATTATTCAACTGAAAAATAAAACTGTATATTACCTCCCATGATGAAAATCCGCTAAGATCCAAAGGAGCTCCACCTTTGGCTAAAGCACCACCTGTTTCTTTCTAAAAGCAAACAATATTATAATAAAAATTCTAAAAGATTTTTTTTTCTTCTTTGTTTAATTTACCGGCCAACCAGGCAAAATTCCTTGTTCCCATTTTAATTCAAAATCTTGTTTAACATTAATTAAATCTTTTTCAATATTAATTAATGGTTTACAACGTTTAAGAAAATCTAATAAATAAGGAAATAAATGTTCAAATAAATATTGTCGATATTCAAAATTTTTTCGATCTTTTGAAATTTCATGTAAACGATCAAATTTTTGTAAATAAGTTAAATAATCTAACTTCTATAAATATTCATTTATAAGATTAAGATAAAATAAAAAAAAACGTTTTTTTATTTTTTCTTACTTCAAATCCTTTAATATTTAAATAAATTTCATAAGATTGATGTAAATCAAGAAAACGACCATAACCTTCTTCATCTGTAAAACTTGCCAATGCTAAATAAATATATTCAATAAATAAATAAAAAAACACAAGAGAAATAATTAAAATATTTCTTTACCTAATGGTTCACCATCTTCAGTTTCTTGTAATTGTCTCATAAATTGTTCATATTCTGTTGACATAGGAACAGCTATCTGAATAATAAAAAAAAAAAAATCAAAATTAAATATATTTCGTTTTTAAACAAACTTCTTCGGATGAATTTCTTGGATAATATTGACGAATATTTTTAAGTCGTAAATAAAATTCTGTAAATTCATTTGGACCTGATAATGCTTGAATTTCTTCTTTACGAGATCTATTAAAAAAAGATTTCGTATTATATACAAAAAGAAAAACAAAAATCCATAATTTATTTACCCATCTTTATCCTCATACATATCTTTCACACGACTTGATGTTTCACTATAACGCTTTACAAGAAAAAAAGATTTTTAAATTATAATTTATTAAAATTATTTACTTACATCAAGTAATAGTTTAACCATATGTTCAGAATTAATTTGTTCACGATGCTAAATATATCAAAATTTCAAAGTAAAACAAATTGAAACTTAAAAATACAAAATCAACTAACTGTGGCTTTTTTACGTAACATTTCTTTTGTCATTGTATCCATTAGTCGTTCACGTTCTTCATGATAACGACGTTGTTGTTCAAGAAGCGAATCAATTGACATAACAACAGAGGTTTTTATTGAAAAATTTATCTTAAAGAATATAACTTATGATTTATTTCAATAAATAATTACTTTTCAAAAAACTAATCATCTTTAAATAGACTTGAATATTAAGCTCAATCATATGGATCAATGTAAAAAGTATCATTAAAATAAATTATATGTCGATACTTTTTTGAAGAACTATTTAATAAAATTGTTATTCTATAATGGAAAAAGCATTCTATGATTCCTCTTAAAAACTATATGTTTCATTCTAGACTAGAAAGAATCTACGAAGAGCTCAATCGCTTACAAACTTTCTTTTGATAACATCACTTGTTTAACAATGGAACCGTTATTATACTTAAAAGTTGCTATTTATTATTGAAGAAATTCTGACTTAAGAAATATATTTTTCTAGCAATATCACAAGTTTGATTATCTTACAACATCAATGAAATAATATAAAGTAGAAAATAGATTGATTGCAACAATATAAACCAATCATTATTCATTTGAATATTTCAACATAAAAATTTTCATAAGTTTTCATCTCTTGTATTTTTCTTAAATATTGTAAAACATAAATTTCATAATAAAACATAAACATTCTTCGTCAATATAGATGTCGCTATATTTAATATTATCGTTGTATTATATGCACTTGAACTTAATTAGTTTTATTTTATTTTTTCTCTTTTAAAAAAAAATAAAAATATTGACATAAAAAGAAAAACAAGTATTTCTATTAATTGTTTTCTTGCCTCTATAACGGTTTCTTTCAACATCAATATTAAAATCGTCCGATAAAAATAAAAGAAAAAAAAATTTGTCTTCTATAACTTTTAAAATAAAATTTTCGAATAAGAAACTTTTATATTAATCATGGTGAAGGCGGTCTAACATAAAGTCTACTATGCCGTCTAACCAATAAAAATCATTCGAACGAAAAGAGAAAAATAATTCTTTGTTTGACGTATTTCATCGTTCTTTCTCAAACAATACATACACTCTATTACTTGTCGAACGAAAAGAACGACACAACAACGAACCTCTAAACCACATTTCTTTTTTGTTATTCTTCATCTTTATTATTTAGATAATCATATATTGTAGTTTTTTTTTTCTTACTCGTCATTCCTTTGTTTTTTTTCTCTCTTTTTCTTCTTCCTATCGAATAGATTATTGATCTAAAATAATGTCGACAGAAACTGAAACTAAAGGCAAAAAGGTATAAATCGTTTTATTAGTTAGATATTTTAAATAAACAAATATGATTTTTCTTTTTTTTTTGTTGTACATAATTAGCGAACACATGATGAAGATGATGAATCTAATGGTGATGTTGAAACAACAACAACAACTGGTTCGAAAAAAAAGGCAACACCAGTTAAAGCGGCAACATCAACAACAAGAAATAAACAACCAATTAATGATGATGATGAATCACGTGAAGAAACCAATGATGATGATTCAAATAGTGTAGAAGCTGGAGCTGCTCCTAGTAATGTTAAAGGTATATCAAAACGAAATGGAAATGCAACATCTACAAATGCTACTGCTAGTGGTAATCATTTAAAAAAAAAAAGAAACATATAAATACAAAATATTAGTTTTTTGATTTTAGGAGATCTAGATGAAAGTGCTGATTATGATGATGATGATGATGATAATTCTGATGAAGAAGGTTTTTACAAAAATTTAAATATATATATATGAAAATTAGTTTTTTTTTTAATTTAGATTATAAAGAACAAGGTGAAGGTAGTGAAGGTGAAAGCGATGAAGGTAAAATTATTTATACGAAAATCTATTGAATATATATATATGTATATTCTAGGTGGTAGCGATGTAGGTGCTGGTGGTGGTGGTGGTGGTGGTGATGATGATGAATCGAAAGAAGTAGGTGATGATGATGAGGAAGAAGGTGATGAAGAATCAAGAGAGTAAACGTTTCATTACCATCCGTGTGTATATACATATGTATATATACACTCACACACACATATATTGACTTTTTCGTTTTTTTCTTGCGTGTAACGTTTAACGTCTTTCTGTTTATCACTACTGATGCCTGACTGATTATATATATATATCAGTAAAATTCAGTTTCGTAGGTATTAGATAGACGTTTTTTTTTTTCCTTCTTTTTTGTTTGTCTACATGATTGTTGTGTAGTTTTCTTTCTTTTTTTTTTCTCTTTTTGCTTGTGTCTCATTCATATGTGTTCTTCGTGTATTTTGTATTGTATTTGAAAAATGAGAAAAAAAACCATTTGTCTATCTGTCTTGTTGACAAATATACACGAAAGAACTGTGTCAATAATTAAATTCATTATTTTTCTTCTTGCATTTATTCAATTGATAGCAGATATGTTCGTTTTTTTTTTGATTTTTCAAAAGAAACAAAAAAAAAGTATTGATTGAAAAATTTATAAAAAAAAATTGAATAATGAAATTTATTCAATTTCTCATCTGTTTATTTTGTACAACTTTCTAAGATATTGAAAGATGTTAATAAAACTGTTGGCGAAGAAGAAAAAAAAAGAACTATATTGATTGCTCTGCAGGAAATTCTTTTAATATACTTCTACTTGAATTATTCAATTGCTTAAATGGTAGGTCATAAGAGGTACTATTATTCGAGATTTGATTGATTCATCTTTGGAAGAAAAAAAAAATTTACTTATGTGGAGAATGTAGAGTTTACCAAAGTATTAATACTAAAATTTTAAGACTGTCATTTTCATTGACGAATTGTTTGTTAATCTTGTTTGTGAATGGGAGCTTATTATCTGATGGTGAACGCTGTGTCTTCACGAAATTTAGTAGGTATGTTCAGAGTGAATTTCGTTTTTCTTCAGCGGAATCCCAGTATTGTTTCTTTTGCTCACCAATTCCTCCAAAAACGTGCAATCTCCATACCCGAAATTTGACCAAGTTTAGCAAAGATCTTCTAATTGGTCGCCTAAGGCATTGTCCTCCTCCCTTCCAAATCCTGGCGGCCTCAGGATACTTCTGTTAATTAGTAAAAAAAACATAAGGTCTCTTCAAATTGTCGATATGTTTTTCATTAATTTCTTTGAATATTATCGTTTTGTTAGGATTAACATAGTGATCAACTATTTTCTCTGACATTAAGGATGTATCATTGATAATTTCTTACTCGGTTCTTGACGAAATATATTTCTTTTAATTTTTTGATATCATTATAAATCGAAAGTCCTCATAGGTATCATTTCACGATGTTAGCTGATCTCATCATGATTTTGCTTCAATAATATTATATATGAATATAGCAGTGTTTTTAAAAAAAGAGAACAGAATGATATATTCTATTTATATGGGGATGAACAGTCTGGTCAGGTGACCCATTAATATTTTTTTTTTATTAGAAAGATAAAATATACTATTGTCCGGGTCATATGAGCGAGGATCACAGATAACCCTGGATTGGCTCGAATAACACCATGTTTTATCCTTACAATAATCGAGAAAAATGACTAACTTACCGTGTGAGCTGATAACTTTTCTCTACTATTGTAAGGATAAAACATGGTGTTATTCGAGCCAATCCAGGGTTATCTGTGATTCTCTCTCATATGACCTGAACAATAGTATGTTTTATCCTTACAATAGAAAAATATATTAATAGGTCACCCAACCAGACTGTTCATCCCCATATATACGCAAGAAAAGAAAAAGAACAATCGCACTTTTATAAAATCATTTCATTGTTCAAGTATCGTATAAAACATAAAAATATTTTTGTACATGTTTTTATAAGCAACTATATTTCAAAATTCGATAGATTTTTGTAAATTGATTACACACAGTTATTTACGAACATTCTTCAGAGATATTCGTAGACGAAAGTGTTTCACCTCGTTTTATACATTGTTTTTGAACTTATGTGACCTTAAGTGAATATTATTCGTAAGAATCATTTAAAGTACTTTATTTTAATAGATTCTATGACTCATGATGAATAACTTCAATACAATTGACCGATACAACCAGTAGAACAATTTATCATTTGACTATGATCTGCAAAAATGATTAACTGATCTCAAAAGTAGATGATTCAGCAATGAATCGTTTTACTAACAGACTCATTTCGAATATGAATGAATAGTACTGGAATATTTACATTTGTCAATCGTGCAATTTATGACTAGTCATATAAATCCGACATACTTAGAAAAATTTTTATCATCAATATCTATAAATGAAGAAATCAATATAACGATCTGTGGATTTTTTCAAATTGAATTCGTGAATTTCTAGATATCTATTTAAACAATAAATGATATAACTTGTTTATTCTATTATTTATTTTATATAATTGAAAGTTTCGTATATATACTTTCTAATAATGGCATTTGCACGTATCACATTTAGTTCTATCAAAGATTGATAATCTGAAGCATTCAGTATTAGATATGCTATAAACATAATAAAAATTTTTATGCATTGATCCACGAAATAAGTAGAGACTATAGAATGCAATTTAATAATTAATGAAAAAATTGTTTAAGGTAAGTTTGAAAGAAAACTTCAATAATAATAATAATATCATAATAACATGCACATTCACATCACCAAGTGACGTCTTTAGTATTGATGATAATGGTACTCATTAATAAAAGGTCAAAGTTTCTATATTGATTATAAAATTATATTAAGATCCAGGTCCCCCGTTAGAAACCTATTTTTGCTCTAGAACAATCGATCTGGCTGAAAATTTCAAAGAATATATGTTCAGATCTTAACAGTTTATAGTAAAAATTTCGGTTGAAAATGTTGAGCTATCATGACATCAAGGATCAAAAAGTAGACCTCCGTGTGACAAGAAATTCTTCCCGAAATTCAACAATACAGATTCCGTGAGTTAATTTTAAAATGCAGTCAGGATCTGTCGTTACAACATAACAGAGCTCGATATTTCAAAATATTGTTTGTTTACTTCTGATAAAATTTTCTTTCAAAAAAAAATCAGAATGCGTCTACGGAAAAAATTTCATTTTTTTTTTCAAAAAGTTGAAAATGAAAATTTCGGTTCTGTTAAGTTATAAAACACAATTTTCTCTTCAATTAAAATCCTTCTGAGCTTTCTAACATGTAAAACGACCAAGAAATTTTTAACATAAGAAGAGAAAAAAATTTTAAAAAAAATCTCCTTTGAGAAAAACGTGAAACAAAGTTTCACCTAAGAATTCAAGGTTGTTTACTAATAAAACAGTATAGAAAACATAATAAATTCAGTAAATTATATTAGACAGTAAGGGTTATCCAATCGTGTCAAAATCGAATTTTTTCTGACAAAAACCATGCAGGAATGAACCTTATATCGCATTATTATTATTATTATTAATTGTTTAGGGTGTTAATGAATAATTCGAAGATAAGATTTATAAACGCTTACGAATTTTATTATTTGAAATCAATATAAATAAGTAAAAAGAAATTATTCAAATTGAACAACATGTGATTATAACTGATTAAATCAAGTACAAAAATTCATCATGTCTATTGATCTACATTTGTTTTTTATGCTCTTCATTTTGTATTCACTATTTGTGTTAATGTATTCAATAACCTATTGATTTCTTGAATTGATTTTCTATTTTGTTATATCAAACTAATGAAATTCATTCATAATAAAGTGAAGCACATGACAATTGTATTTATTTGTGTCAATATGTCTAACATAGAGCAAATCAATTTCGTTGATATATGCAGAACATCTTTCGGATATAAATCATATAATCAAAGACAACAAAATTCAATGATTTATGAATACTCCCATCAATATAATAGGTCTCGTAACGACATTATCCTAGTGAATGTACTGAATTCAGGATGCCCTGCTGCAAGTATGTCATAATAACCTTTGGGTACTATGTGAGTATTAGAATATGTCTATACGATTAGGAAGCGTTCTGTATTACATTTAATCTATTTCGAAGATTTTTACATATTATATTTGTTTCATAATTAGTTTTCAACAATTTTCATCATGTTTAATTTATTGAAGTTTTGAAGCAGTTAGTTATACATTTGACGATTCTTATTGATGTAAGTTGAATCATAGAGAAAGACGCTTCTCACTTTTCGTTATTATCTAATGTTTTCATCGTTTCGGACCAAATGTTTCATATAAATTTATTTTCATTGTTCAATAAATGTTGTCTCGTTCATTTTTTAAATTTAAACATAACTTTAACAAACTATTGAATGTAACTTTGAAAAATTTTTTCAATTTTATTTTTATAGAGTTCATTTAGTTCTCTCCTAATATAATTCTTAATTCATAGTTTAAAGTACGTTATCAACAATTAAGCCAATTACTACGAACTAAACTATAATCATGAAAAAGTTTCTTGAAAAGATATACGCATATGTTATATTCAAAGAGATATGTGCAAAGAAGGAAAACCCGAGACTGGAGTACTCTGAAGTAAGAGTAAAATATTATATTTCAGACTATTTCAAACATAGAAAAAATAAAAGAGATTTTACAATATTCTGACTTTTCTTATCGAACTACCCGTCTTTTTTTCTGATTTTAAAGTATAAGTCGTTGTGACCTCAGATATAGTTCAGTGCTTATGATAACAGAATAAACTTGATCGATCAAATATGTGTGACGTAATATTGTGTAATAAAATTTGTCAGTAAATATAACATAGTTTTAGCATAATCTAAATTTATTAACTATGATTGATGTGTTGTGTTGTCGACTCTCTCCAAATATTGACTAGAGAAAAAAAGAAAACATTCTAGTTATACACATTCATTAATTTAAGATTCTGTTGTTCATCTTCTAGTTATAAAAATAGCTCGATAATTATTATTATTATTTAGGATTTAATTACAAAGTCACTAATTATTTAATATCCTATTTCCTGATTATTTCATGTAATATTGTTTCAATATATATATATTTACTGAACGACTAAACATAGTTCAGATCAAATGAAAATATATTAAATGTTTCTTTTTTTCTATCTACTACAATATAGATATTTTATTTATCAAGGTTAAAATGTACTTATACAGATAGACGATGTTCTTCATCTAGGTTTAAATAATTCATAAGATTATCTGGAACTAATCAAGAATTTCTACCATAACATATTTATGATAGAGAATGAAATATTATTATCGCTGTGTTACACTCTCTGACTGAAAGCGGTTCTAAAGAGACGATTCATCTGTTACAGTAAAATTAAGCTTAAGAGAGAATCAAATAGATTGATATCTACCAATTATTTATCCTATTATGACTTAGTATTTTATAATCATAAGTCATAGTCGTTATAGTTCTATTGAAAAAGTGTTTTGATAATTGAGAAGTAGTTTTATTCTTTTTTTCTGTTTGTCTAAAAAAGTCGTTTTTTTTTTGTTTGTTATGAATATATGTGCCTCTCAGCGAAATATATCATAAGATGGGAATGGTAATAGAGAGAAGCTTGATGAAGTTGATTGATCCTTGCATATTTTCTTAGGGATGTTTAAAATTATCTATAGTTACACATAGATGCAATAGGAATGAGATATGAGCAAGCATGTATGGATTCTATTTCTACATCTCTTCTTCTCTTTTATTTGCCTTGATCTCGACTTTCTATACAATATTATTCATTGAAACAATTAACGCTATACGCATATGTTCTCTTATTAGATACACAAGATAATAATTCAATATAAGTCAGACAAAAGGTCAATGCCTCTCTCGACTTTTTTGTTCCTGAACGTTTTACAATCTTGTTTTATTTTTTTTTTGTTCTCCTTTGACATGTCTAACCATATATCTGTATATATAATAATAATAATCATAATAATAAAGAGAGGCAATTTAATTTATCAAAATAAGAGACTTGAACAAAAAACGTCTTGTTTCTGTTCCGTTCATTTCTTTTTTTTTTGGTAAGTTACTGATTGATACAATGATGTGGTTTTGTTTTCTTTCTTCACTATGAAATCATACACCTATATTTACTTGATAATAAAAATTTTTATTCTTATTCTTTCGACTTTCATGTTGATAATAAAATTTATTCATTTTTCTTTCTATTTTAGTTCAAAAAACAATCAAGCCATATTGTTCCTACATAAATGAAGGTCATTGATCGCATATAAATAAACAATAAGAATTCCTAGTTCTCAATATGTTCTTTTCTCGAAGTGTGTCACTTCTTTTTATATGTTTGTCTCTCTCTCTCTCTCTCTTATTGCTTTCAGCTTATATCGACATAACGAGTAGTAATTATGTATATGAAGAGTACAACTGTACATTGAACTGTTTCATGTTTGTCATCGCTTGTAAATTATTCTTTATTTATTGATAACACAAAATGTCGAATATCATCACTCATTCATAATAAAAGACATAATCAATACTTGTCATTTAGTCTTTTTTTTCTTTTTTTTTTGTTTGTCTATATTATAGAAAATGGCTACTACTGATAATTGGATTAGATTCTATCGATGGTGTCAAGAACATTTAAAATCACATTTTATATCATCATCAATATTTAATAATAATCGTCATCGTTTAGTACATCGTCGTTCATCATTAACACCATTTCGTTCAATAAATAATTCTCCTTTAAAAAAGATCAAAAAACGTGCTTCATATGGTGAAATCGATGTACATCGAATTGATAATCATAATTTTCGACATGTGCGTGATAGTATACGTGGCAATATTTCTCATGCAACACGAATAATATCAACAACTACACATAAAGAAAGGTTAGTTTATAAGAAAGTAAAGATTAGATTAGATTGTCATGACTTTTCTTTCTAATTTGTTAGATAAGGATATAGGTAAATGTGTTTAGGTGTGTTTTTTTTTGCAAAACGGATGTATTTTTTTTAGAAATAAAAGGGTTTCTTTCTTTTTTTCTTTTTGTAGAAGAAAGATATGCTTGTGCATTTGACGGGAATACAAAACATAATTTCGAAAGAATTGTATATAGATAAGCTATAATGATGAACATTGGGCATGCACACTGAATTCATTCTAATGAAATCGATAATCAGATGGAATTTATTAGTATGATTCATCAATTGAATTTATAATAGAAATTCCTTTTTGAAAACAAAACGGGGATTACATTAATTAATATAATAGAATTCCGTTTTTTTTTTCGAGTGGGGAAAAAAAAAGAAAAATGCTTGTTATTAATTAAGAAATAGAAGAATTTTCTCGAGACTCATACAATCACGTTCGATGATCTTTATTTAGAATATTAATTGGATTAGTTGACATTGTGTAATTATTTTCGCTTTTCTTATTCTACAGATTGATATTAGTAAGTACATTGAGACAATGAACAATATTATCACGATGACATGATATGATCAGATGCTTGTGTCAATCGAGACAACAAGTGTTTTCGAAGGTCTCATTAATTTTGCTAATTATATCTAGGTAGTCCACCATCCTTGATTATAAGTCTAGTCATTTGATTATTATTTGCTTATGCACATGTTAAGATAAATCCTTTGATAGATGTACAAAATGGCACGTAGACATGTGTCGATTTAATTGACTGTCTTAAGAATGACGTAATTGATGATTGAAAGTACATATTGCCTTGATGCAATGATGAAACAAAAAGAAAACCTTGACTTATCGACACAAACTGATATCGATCTTATCTTAAATGCAGAAAAACGATTGCGTAGTATTGTATATTTCTATATTCATAAAATATAAGAAATTCTTTCTAAAATAATTCTTAAATAATAAAGAAAATGAAAATGATATAAGTTTTTAATTTCTATTCTTTATTTAGATTCTATTATATATCATGTTAATATTTTATTCAGCAAGACAACGAACGAATATTTTGAAAACATCTATAGCATAACTAATGAGAAAAAAAAGTGCTCGATTTCAATAAACCACATGTATAGACATATGTAGATCCTTGCTTTTTTTTTTCGATAACATAAACATCAAAATATAATTGATTAATTTTTTTTTCTGTTGTTGACATTCGTAATCAATAATCAGACGATCTTAGATCAACCTTGATATTTATAAGTGTCATAGATTAACTAAAAACAAAAAGTAGAAAAATAATTTCTCTTTTTTTTTTGTTTGTTTGTTTGTTTGTTTGTTACATCGTATTTTACTGATTTCATCAAAAATAATATTCTAATAAAGATATAGAATAGATAAATTTCTAAGAGTAATCAGCACTTCATCACTTCTTTTATCAGATGCATTTTTTTTTTCTCTTAATCAAGATACACATATATTAGAATGAATTATAGATTCATGTCGATATCTTATAGCTCTTTCGATCTTCATCAGTCTATTTTTTAATGAAAACAATAGATAGAAACAGTTTTTTTTCATGAAGTGTTTTGACAAAAGTACATTTTTATGATGTATTAAGAATGTTCTTGATAAATTATATAGAGTAGATGTTTAAGAGAACTTTTTTTTTCATAAAGAAAACTTCATATTAATCGTTCATAATCAAAAATAGTCTATATACTTATATTATGTAAGAGATGTGTGCTTTTCTTTTTCTCTTATTTTGATCTTGGGACGGATTCTTCTTTTATTTTTTTTTTTTTGTTGCATACGAGAACACGTTCCCTTTATTAGGATACACAAGAAAAATAATTTCTTATTAATACTTATTTATTCCACTCGTACATATTTGTGATCGATTCAATTTATTATAAATAATTGTTTTCCTATTAATATGTACGTTTTCATATATTTTATTTATTATTTGAATAATTGATGAACATTATCATATCGAACGCATTTACGGACAAGAAAAAAAAACCATAATAATAAAGAAAACATTCAATGAAAACAACAAATTCTTAGAAAAACATCATTTAGATTTTCTTGTTTCTTTTATAAAAGAATATAAAAAATGATATTGATCATATGAGAGATCCATTATCTTTTGAGAGTAGATATAAAATAAAATGATATGTAAGTATAATTCATTTTTATCATTAATGTCGACAAGTGTTAGATTCAATACATGAACATAGTATTTTAAAGTTAGTTTCTTCATCGTTTTTTTTTCTTTACTATTATCGATAATTAATTCAATTTGGGAATTAATATTAATCTATCGAAATTTGAGTCTCGAGAGACATTTTTTTTTTTTAATTAATAGATTAAACACTATGAATGAGTACCTCTTAATAATTATACCGATCATAAATATATATATATATTCTGTAAAGTATATCTATTTATGATGAGTACCGTTCTTTTGACATTATTCATTGAAGTGTACTTAAAAGACTTTTCTTTAGTATTACTGTGAACTCTTTCATGTTTTTAGTTGGCGTAATACGCATCCATTTACATATTAGAAATTTGAGTTGCCAGTAATAGACACAGATAGAAATGCATGAAAATAACAGGTGTTTACAAGTATACAAAGTTGTTCTTTTAACATAATTTCATCCAATCCTTCTTGTAAGTCATAGACGTCTCCCATATATATATATATCGAAGCAATGATTTATATTTTTCCTTTGTGATATATTGGAAAAATATTTTGGTCATCATGACACTCATAAGATATTGTTATTAAAATATGTACTTATATTCTTCTTACTAGTCATCTGGAAATGCTTTTTTTTTCTTTAATAATCGAATTTGACCTAATAGAAAGACATTATGTTATTTGTTCGATGAAATAAATGACGTCCTATCGAAAAACAAAAAAAAAAAAGAACGATCGATTTATTATCCATAGGTTAACAGTATTTATAGGATAATCAGATAGACATAAGATATTTGTTATTAGTCTTCATTCGTATAGGTTTTCTTTTCTATATATTAAATCAACACTTGATGAGTAAATAATTAGTCAAAGATTTTATTTGATTCTTATCTATATATATATGATTAGTAGTTGATTCAACCATGTAGAAGTATGTTTGCACAATGTAATCATTGAGATTTGATGACGATGATGTTGTCTAGTTAATTGTCCTTTTCTTTTTGTTAATTCAACATCAGTAAGCGTAAGAAAAAAGACAACAATAATTCTATAAATATATATATATTTTATTTCATATATTCTTAGATATCAAGTTCAAAAATCAACAACGTGTAATAAATCATCAGAAGAAATTTTATCTCATGAATTTAAATTTATACCTACAAATTTAATATCAATGAATAAAAAACGTAATAATCGATCTCGACGTTTTTCACTTGCTAAAGTTGAAATATTAACTGTAAATTCGAATAGAACAAACGGTTTTCATAAAAATATTTTATAAATTTTAATTATTATTATTATTATTATTTTTTTAATTTATAAAGATGAACAAAAATCAACAGCACCATCTACTAGTCTTAATATTATTCAAAAATTACTTTTTCGACAAATTAATCCTAAAACTCGACCTTATTCAAGAGGAACATCTGTAAAGAAATTTTCTTATATTATCTATTTCTATTTTTTTTAATTAATTTCTTTTTAGTCTGATGGTAATGTGGCTACAACAAAAGTACTAAATGAAACACCCACGTAAGAAAATAAAAATCTTCTGAATTATCTAATAATTGATTCCACATCGTAATTATTTTTCCAAATGTCATCTTTGTTGGATTAAGCTAATAGAAATCCTTAAGATAAATATAATCATATAAAAAGACAAAATCTTGAAAAGATTAGTTATATATGAGATAAAAGTTTGCTGATTAGAAATTATAATAAAATTTTCGTTCAACTTGTCAGATTTTATAGTTATTAACACTAATAAAAAAGAAGTAAGGTTAACATAGTTTTGCCTTTTCAAGTTTGTGTCTCAGGATATTCCTGTCTTTCAACTACCTTGCTGTAAGAGTGCTGCCTACCGACAGATTCATTAGCAGAAGGTTCGCCTGATGAACTCCCCGTACACACTGGCTAACCACATACTAGCCAGAAGATCAGGTGTATGTTACAATTTAGTCAACATGCTATCAGACGGATGGTCCACGTACGTGCTGAATAACGTCACCAATCAGCTATGATGAACTCATTCTAGGAAATAGTAGGACCACCTTTTTTCAGTCCCGATCTCAGTTAAAATCCTTTTTATTGCTTCTGATCCTGATTTCGTTTCTAGCAAAAAAGTCTTTTTTCTTTTTAATAATCTGTATGATTCTTTGAATACATATAAAATCAATATTGATGATTATGGTAAATTAATAGTATGAACATAAAACTAGAGAAATAAAAAATCACTTGTTTTATCTTACGGAAAATTTTCCTTGATTTTGACCGTATGACTTAGAAAATTCTTTCAGAGCTTACAGTTCTTGCATAGATAAATAATCTTCAATCGGTATTTCCTCAAGAGTCACCTTGATACTTTCAAAATTTAGGATATATAGAACTATAGATACTATTTTTAATAGGGATCTCCAAGATGGTTCCAATCCAGGATCAAAAAAAGTGATTTTGCAGATCTATGCTTTTATCACAATCATAAAAAAAAGGATCGATTTGTAGATTTATAATTAGAACGAAATAATAAGTATGACAATATATAGTCTAGTTCTTAACTAGAAAGTATACTGAGACCAGTTTAGTAAGTTTTAAGTCCTGACGGAATCGGGCTCATTTTGCAGATCTCTAACTCATTCAAGGAAATTATTATACAATTGAATTAGTTTTAGAAACTAGTTATCCAAAGGAAATATAAGATGAATTCTCCTTTGTTTTACTCTTATGTTTATAAATATCTGTTAAATATTTTTACTTACAATACGAGAAAGTATAGAAAAGCGTTCTAATTCAGTGACTTGTAGGAAAAAAAAGTCAAATCTTAAAAACTGTTGCATTCTACAAATTTATTGATTGTATAATACCAATTGCTCTAGAACATTTAAGATTTGTCAACACTTGTTGTTATTAGCGTCTTTCGTCGAGTTCTTATATCCTTTGTTAATATGAATTGTAATAAATACATATTATTCATAATAATAATCTAAAATTCTATAAAGTTTGAAAAACAAGACTGTTTTTTTTGTCTATTTTTCAATTAGTAATCTTCGAGCGCCTAGTCCAGCATTTTCAAAACAGCCAGGAACGAGTTCATCATCTTCTAATATTTCTAAACAAAATATTCGTCATGGAAGAGAACCTTTACTATCATTACCACCTAATAAAATACCATTGAAAAATCATTCATCGGATTTAAATCCATATTTATCTAAACGTCGTAATACAACTGGAAGTATATCGTTGAATAAAATTGTTGATACTAAAAATACATTAAATGGAAATACTTTATTAGCAACAGCTGTTAATGCATTTAATAATTCAAATAATAAAATACAAATTGAAAGTAAAAATTATTTTCTTTTTTTTTTTTTGTTAAATTTTTTTTCTAAATAAAAATAATTTTTAAAAGAAGACATTTTTCAAACGGTCGAAGATTCAGATTTTCTTCTAACAAAACAATTTATTCAAACAAATGAAAATATTATTAATTCGTAAGTCAAATTTACTAAATTCTATTACACAAAAAAAACAAAAATGTGTGTGTTTTTTTCTATATTAAGATATAATGAATATGATTGGCGTCCATTGGATATTGCTATAATGCTTAATAATATTCTAATGGTACAATTTCTTTTACATTATGGTGCTGAAGAAAGTCCGAAACGTATATTTAATTTTTAATATTTTTTTTAAAAATAAAACATCAGAATGTTTTTATTTGAAAAGTTCAATCAACAGATTCTCGTTATCAAAGTGTTTGTCACCAACTATCGATGCTTAGTGAACAACATTCTGATGATTCGATTAAAAAATCTCCATCAAATAAATTATCACCTGATGATATTCAAGTAGGATTTTATTTATTGCTATACAAACAATAAAGAAGAATTAATTGAAATCTATTTTTTTCCACATTCTATTTGATTTGGAAGAAAATCTCGAGATTATTCTTTTCATTTGTTTGAATTAGAGATTCTCATTTAGTTCAATTTAATAGAATGTTCAAGTGAAAATTACAAAAAATAACACTAGATCAAAGTCACAGACATACTGCAAAAAGAAGTTGAACGATAACCCTTCCCACTTTCTCAACTTAAAGTTTTTGTTTTTTTCTGACGATTATATACTTCGAAGTAGTTTCTATCTACTAATCACATTTTGGGATTTAAAGATTGTCTTAAAATATTAAAAAATCAGAATAGTAAAAACTGTACATTAATTCACGTTTTCCTCAAACCAATCTTTTCTTTTATGAAAAAGTGCAAAAGCGTTCTCGTTTCTTCGACCTGGTACATTCGATCGAGCTGAAACTTTTTACACTTAAGCTATATACTTTTGGATAGGGATCTTTTTTGTTTCAAAAAATATTGTGCTACTGAGTTTTGGTAACTCCTACAAAAAAAAAAACATGCGTTTTTTAGGGTACCTTCAATATTTTGACTTTTTTATTCGAAGGACAAAAAATAGCAAGGTACCCATCCTAAAGAGTGTCTAGTGCCTGTAAAAAAAAATTTCAGCTTGATTGAATATAACATCGGAGTCTATGACAACTTTTGCTCTAATCATTAAGATCTACTTGACCTAAAAATTTCAAATGTCTCTGATGAATCGTTTCCCGGAAACAGTGGAACTTTAAAAATAATTTCGCTATCAGAAACTCCTTTTTTTCGTAGCAGAGATGGAATCGATTCCATCTCTGTTTTCTATAAAAAAAAAAGTTTTTTTTCGAATCGAGGAAATTTTTAATAAAAAACAAAACATCATATTCATCATTCATGCGACGAGACCTGTTAGTAGAGCCTATCGGGTTGTACCCGGATCCAAAAATTCTTGGACCTGATGAGCTTTACCTGTCAGCCGAAATATTAAGTCAAAATTCGAAAATGTTTTTTGATTTCTACAGTTATCAAAAAAAAATCCAGGACAGCAAGCATAGCACCTGTTCTTCTTTTACATGTTTCTTCAAATAGAAAAAAATTGAATACGTTTGTCACTGAAAAGTATCAATATGTTCATTTTTTTTCCTTTTTTAAAGTTGTACGGAGTGCAAAAGTAACGGACTCCTCTAGATTAAAATGTAACTAATTATTTATTTATAATTACAAATGAACTAAATTATATACCAATAGTAACTATAGTGAATGTACAATATAGACAATATGTACAAAACAATTTTATAATATCTTCCAATTAAAAAGTTTCAATGAAACAACAATTGTTATTTTCCATCTATGTAGAACTATGCTTTATCATATATTTGAAAATTTTATTTTAAGTCAGGACCCATCAGACCACTCACCAAACATGCATAGGAAAAATTTTAATTTTGAAATAAGTTATATCATTCGAAAGCCCGTAAAAAGTTTTGTTCAAATCCAAATTTTTAGTTCTCTCTGAAAATCCTATGAAGGCATCTTTGAATCCACCCTCAAGTATTATTCCAGAAATTTAGAGAATTTTATTTAACACTTTATGACAACATATATTGCCACTAAAGATTCCTCCTTTTTAGTATTAATTAACGTATCTTGATTAGATCTGTTAAATGCATCATGATAGAACAAGATTCTCAAATACAAATTGTGTCACCAGAGCAATTTCCTCCAAGAGTCTTTTAACATTAGGAGAAAGCGCGTCAAAAACTGCATCTTTCTATATACAATTCAACAAGATAAAATTTGAGGAGGTCATTTAATTTTTGAGCGCAAAGAAGATCGCTACCATGTGAAATAGTTCTACATAGGTGGAAAATAACAACTATTATTATTTCATTGAAATTTTTCAATTGTAGGATTGTGTAAAATTGTTTTGTATATATTGTATATTCACTATAGTTACTAGTAATATATACTTTAGTTCATTTGTAATTATAAATAAATATTGAGTTACATTTTAATCTCGAGGGGCCGGCTGTTTTTTGTAGTTCGTACTACTTGAGACATCCTTAATAAAAATAGATTGATATACTAGAAAATCTCATGAAGTGTACTTTAATTAATATTCAAATACTTGAAATATGAAACAACTAATCAATTTTTTTTGTTCTAGTCACGACGTTTATCACCATTATGTGACAAACAACAACGTCATCGTCGTACAAGTAAAAATCAACAACAACAACAATTCAATCAACAACGCTTATTAGCATTAACTCAAATGAAAGATAATTATGAACAAGCAGGTAAAAATGACAAGATATATAACAAATGATGCCGGTGTTTTTTTAATGTTTCTATTGATCCTAAAAGAATATAATTAGATTCATGACAAATAAAACTAAATGAATTTTCTTTCGGTAATAAATAAGGGAATGTAAATGATAAGATACTATTGCATTATTAAATTAATCAATATAAAATTTTTACTTTTTTTTTGCACTTAAATAACATATATTTGTAAAATTCGGACGAAAAAAAAAACTATGAGTATTGGAAAAAAAATTTCGTTCTTCTGTATTCATTGTTAAAACTTTAGTTCGATTGATAATAAAATCTAAACGAAAAAATTTTGAATTTCATTATCAAAGATGTAAATTTTTTTTGTTATTAATAAAAAATTCTATTTAATTTTAATTCAGTTGTTCCCGATGCACCAACAAATGTTCGTTTAATGGTTACAGGTTCAGATAATATAACTGTAACATTTGATGAACCATTACGATCAAATGGAGCTGTGGTTATTAAATATAAAAGTAAAATTTTATTATCTCAAATATTATTATTTTTTTTATCTCTTATTATTATTATTTTTAATTAGTTGAATGGAGTACAGATGAATATTTTAATCAAATATCATTTGATATAATTAAAAATTGTTTTTCAAGAGAATATATTATTCGAAATTTATCTGTTGGACAAAAATGTTATGTACGAGTATTAGCTGGAAATATGAAAGGTTTTGGTGAAGCAAATATTGCTAATCCACCTTATTGTATACCATCAAGTATATTCTTATTATATTATTTAAATATAAAGAAAAATATTTTTTTAATATTTATTAAGATTGGCGAGAATTTTCTAAAATATCACGTACAAATATGTATGATTTACGTTTTGAAGAAATTCTAAATAAAATTTTCAATGAACGAGAAGGAATTAGAATTAGTAAATCATTAGAAGGAAATGGTAAGTTTTATTTGAAATATTTAATAAAAAAAAAACAAACAATTAATTAATTATTTTTCATTAATAAATAGAATCATCTGATACATCAAATAGAAGAAATCCTCGTCGAAATTATGGAAATCTTCGAAAAAATCTTCGACAATTATTTCAATTTTATCCTAGATTAGCAAAAACGATAAAACGGTAGAAAGTTTTATTCGAACGAAAAAAAAAACCGATTTTGTTTTTTGTCAGAGGGCTTTATTTAGTATCAGTTATGTTAAATGGTGATCGAATATTAGTAACAAATGAAGATGTTTTACCTATGGTTGAAGTTGATGAAAATTATGGTCATAATTTATTACCAGATTTTCAATGGTTTATGAAATTAACATTTGTTTGGGATGATTTAAAAAGTTTAAGACCTAAATTAGAACGATGTTCAAGTGCAACTTCATTTTATTTAAGAATGAAACTTGTTCAAGCAGCTATTGAACTTCAAGTAAGATAGAAATTCAAATAGAAGTTTTCAAAATTGAATTGAAACAAATTTTCATAAAATTGAGATGCTTTTATTAGGATATATTATCAAAGCTGAACAAATATGGATACGTACTCATACTCGAGAAAGTCCGTCCTTGTTCAGTTCTTTCTATTACTGATAAAAAGAATTGTAATATGCTGTAAAACTAAAATATGATTAAGGATATTCCTTTGATTTGATCATTTCCACAGATAGAGCATTTGGAATAAGGAGGTACGTGTTTGTGGAAAAAAAGTTTTGGAAAAACTCTGGTTTTCCATAGGACCGCATCTTGATGGTACATTACGATCCTTCTCAAACTTTATGCCATCTGGCTGAGAATCGTTTTAAAGGTACCTCAGACTATATCTCACAGGTATTTTTGAGCGTTTTCGAAAATCTACTTATTTTTTAATGAGAGAAATGCGTAAAGGTTCGGAGCCAAATCTGTAGTGGTGACTCTCAAAATCCTATAAATTCAGATAGGAAAGTTAAAAAACAGAAACGGCTAATTTTACCTCTGGAGAATACTTTCAAGTATCTATGGTTAAAATTTCAAAACGATTACAATGAAAAAAAAAACATTTCTCAAAATTCTGTAACAGTAAATTGTCTAGAGTCGAATGATGTTTTTTAATTGCACATAGCATTTGAGGTTATGATATCTTATTAAGCCATATAATCACAACGAAATTGAATGTTCGATCAGAGTTAAACATTTCTACTTCAAAATTTTTTGTTTTGATTAGCATCTATACTTCATTTTGTGCCTATGAGAATATTTCTCTAGTGTTATTTTTTTCTTGAAATTTAAAAGTCTATAAACAAGTAGATATATTTTTATTCATTCATTATTTAACATATGAAAAATAAATTTATTATTATGGAAGAGTAAAAAAACAAACACTTGACTGTTTGATTGATATAGTTGCGGCATTGAGATGTAAATTTATAAATTTATTTTTGAGAAATTTTCTCTGATAAGTTATTATTGTTCGATTGAATTATTTATTTTAGACATTAGAAGAAATAAATAATCTTGGTCGTCTTCATTATACATATATTCGTGATAATGATGGTAATGTTGTATTTGTATTAATAAATGATTTATCTTCTGATATACGTACAAATATTTCTCCATCAAATTTAAAATGGATGACAATGACAAAATTTTTTGAAATAATGAAAGAATCTCCATCATCAACAAATAACTCTTGTCTTCAACAAATAATTGAAAAACTTCCAGTATGAAAACAAAAATCAAAAGAAATTTCTTAGTTTTGTTTTTATTTTTGTTTTTAAAAGGATATGATTGAATTTTATCATGCATCAATGCGTTGTCTTGAGTCTGGCTTATATGTTGCCTATTTAAAAATGCAAAATAGTGTTGATTCAATACGTGTTATGGTTAATAAATCTATGCCCGGTTCATTACCATGTACAAAAATTCGTTCTGTAGCTAATGTATCCAGGTAATCGATTATTTATCTAGTGTTCTATTAGAAATGTTTTCTTGTATTTTTATAGAGAAGAATGGGCATGGTTACATAAAAGTAATGATGAAAATTCAATTGAATATGAATCTTCAGATAATAATAATAGTCTTGATTTATTTAAAATTCAATTTCGTAACGCAGCTAAAGACTTATTCATTATGCTTAGTAAGATTTTGAAACTAAAAAAAAAAAAGCAAGATAAAATTATATAAAAAATCTAAAATTTATTTAGATCTTCCTGAAACACATTTTTCAAATAGTCGAATATATAGTTCACAAGTTGTTGAAATTCGTGATGATTTATCATTAATTATTTTAATGTCAACTGCTGATGAAATTAATTTTCTTTCTGCACCATCAAATTATTCTCTTACATCATTTATTTATTTACCTATATATATTTTTGAAGTTTGTAAGTGATTTAATCAAATTTAGACAAAAAGAAAAAAATATGATTCATTCAAATAATTTCAGAATTCTTGTTTTGAATTGATCATCGTTAGATTTAGGATTTCACTTGTCGAATGATATATACGAAATATCAAAACGATGGACTTTGCCGATGTAAAGATCACATTTAGGGGTGGACCATTAACATTAATCTTAAATTAATGTTAATATTTTTCATTAACATTAATATTAATGTTAATGTTTTTCATTAATCATTAATATTAACGGTTAATGTTTTCCTTTAAAAACTTAATTCATTAATATTAATGATTAATGAAAACATTAACATTAATATTAATGTTAATGTTTTTTCATTAATCATTAATATTAATGTTAATGTTTTCATTAATCATTAATATTAATGATTAATGTTTTCTTGAAAAAACTTAATTCATTAATATTAATGTTAATGTTTTCATTAATATTAATGACTTAATATTAATGAATTAATGTTCTCATTAAACATTAATTCATTAATATTAATGACTTAATGTTAATGAATTAATGTTCTCATTAAACATTAATCGCCAATATTAATGAATTAATGTTCCCATTAAACACTAATTGCCAATATTAATGAATTAATATTAATGAATTAATATTAATGAATTAATGTTTAATGAGAACATTAATATTAATGAATTAAGTTTTTTCAAGAAAACATTAATCATTAATATTAATGATTAATGAAAAAACATTAACATTAATATTAATGGTTAATGAAATACATTAACATTAATATTAATGGTTAATGAAATACATTAATTAATGTCATTAATTAAGTCCCGTTAAATTAAATGGTCCACCCCTAGATCACATAGTGGTCAGAACGTTCTAAAAGCTTCAAATAAAACAAATGCATCCTTCCTGAGACATTGTAAAATTAGAAAATATCGTCTTTATTCAATGTTGAATAACTCAAGCAGGACTCATCCATTTCGACTAAAACTTTGACAATACTTCAAAATCCAGTAGCACTATTGATAAGTGAAATCTCAGTAAGATGGTAATATCTTAGGGAGAAAGTCACATAGATAAAAAAAACCATTTTAAAATTTTTTTAGTTCTCATTAAGACCTAGTTCTACTTGTTGACTCTCTTCTAAGCTATATTTAAACATTTAATAATATCTGATTATTTTTGTTAATTTTAATTTTTAGTACAACATATAAGTAATAATTATCGTTTTATATGTCAATATAGTCGTGTATCAATTTGTCTTGATTTTGAATTAATATATGCACAACAAAATCAACGTGAAGCATTTTCAATAAATGAATTAGATGAAACACGTTATCGTCTTAATCATTTATTATCATGTCAACAAGATCTTGATGATATATGGCGTTTATCACGTTGGCTTGTACATGTTATAAATTGTGCTAAAGATAAAACATATTCTGGTATATCACTTAAACCATTTCAATCATCAACAAATTTAAATGAAATTAAAATAAAACAATCATCATCAACATCATCTTTAATATGTTCATTTGATTCAAATAATCATTTAAGAATGAAAAATTTAAATAATTTTATTGATTTTGAAGATAATACAATTGAATTAACATTTTATAATTCATTATTATCATCAAATACATATATACCATTTAAATTACGAATAAATAAAATGACAAGATTAAATGAAATTTTAAAAATTATGTTAAAACAACAACAACATGATATTTTTTTAAAATCAAATTCATCATTAAAATTTATTTGGATACGTTCAAATCAATGTGAATATATAATGGAAGAAAATTTAACAGCTTATGAAATTCAAACACGTCTTTTACGTTTTGGTGGACAAATTCATTTACGTTTAAATAATTCATCATCAACAAATTCATCACCAATATTTAGTAAAACATCAAATTTATTTCCACCCACAATAGATATGATTTCAAAAGGACCTGGATCAAGTTTAAGCTTGAACATGTAAAAAGAAAATATTTGTTTTTGTTTGTTTTTTCTTTTTTCTTTTGATTTAGAATATTAATAAATGTTATGTGATATCATTTGAAGTGAATAAGTTACTAAGAATCTGTTTATAAGATTTTCTTTCATATGTGTAAAAGGAAAATAAAACAATGAGAATATTTCTTATTGTATTATACTTTTGTTCTATGTAAGATCGATTAATTATTTTCCTATTTCTATCTGAATGTATTTCTGATTGATATTTATCTATGAAATTCACATAGATGCAAAATAAATTCTAACACCATTTTTATCAACAAAATGAGAATCAGCCAATGCAAAAACATACAAATTAATTCGACTTTGCATTGTTAACAACTAGTAAATTTAACAAACAAAGAAACCAATATTTTCCGTATTATTTCAGAGATAGAACTGGCTCGACCGGAAGGTATTGGGAGTGTTATACACCTCCCAATCATGAAAAGTTTTTGCTTTTTGCTAGAGAAGCTGGAAGTTTTGTTGAGTTCTCTTAGGAAAAAAATGTTTATATCCTTCAAAGAAAATCATGACTTCCCCTACAATGTTACCTGTCTCGGATCAACCTTGGTCCGAGTTTATTTAAGAGTGTAGGTTTTGAAAATGAAAATCATAGTTGATAATGTCTTCTGATTGATGCTGTCTGTTTATGGTTTCAAAACGATAATTTTTTGAAAATAGAGATTTGTTATTATCATTTTTTTTACGTATTCTTTATATTAAAATCGAGGATATTCTAATGGATGTTGCAAAAGTTCTGCATGAGTTTTGTTTTCAGTATAGCATGACAACAACTTGTCGTGGAAACTTTATAGTTTTCTTATTAGAAAGAATAAAGTTTCGACTACAAAAGCTATGTAAAAATATTTTATTCAAATACTTACCGAAGGCTGAAAACTTTTAAGAACATGTTTGGCTGGAAAATTGCTTTGTAACTTAACACAAAATCAGTGATGAGAAATGTATTTGATCGATTTAACGAATTTTTTAGGCAAGGTATGTGTGAATATGACCAAAGCGACGTGGACTTTCTAATCGTATTAAAATATTCAAGTGAAAAAACTATAAATTCTATAGAAAATAGTTTTATTAAAAACTTGATTTACCCTCGGTAACACTCAATGAAGTTTTTTCTCATGATATCTAATAGAAAAATTGTATTCTGTTCTATACAATGTGTTTTTGTAGAGAGGGCTCGCTAAACTCTAATTGCACCATCTGTTGTGACTATTTTTTCGAAAAAATCAAATAAAAAGAAAATATATTCTGTTACTCAATTATTAATATTACACCAAATCTATTTGAATAATTTATCAAAAGGTTGAGCAAGAATCTATTAAAATTTCTTTTACCTTTTTTAATTTTGTGATATGTTTATTATTGATTATATATTCGTATGCAAAAGAGATAAAAATCTACATTCATTTTTGTATTTGATGATTTCATTACATTTTTTTGTTTTGATAAAAGAATTGAATTATTGTGATTTATTACTGATACAATCTATTTGTTACAAGTATAGTCAACTTTTTAACAAAATAAAAAAAAAGTAATAATCTAACATGTCCATCGATCATTACTTCTTACAGTGATTCTTATCTTTTCGATTGATATTAATAGTATCGTTGTGATCGTCTTGGTCTAGGATATTGATTATTATTATTATTATTATTAAATATCGGCTTTGGTGCTGTCCTCAACATTCTACTAACAGCTTGACTTAAGAAAGTACCTATATTGTCAGGTAATGGTTGTATTCGTTCAAAAAAATACGCATTAATTTGTGCACCCAAAATAAGAATAATTGAAAAATAATAAAAAAAAGTTATTAAAATAACAGCAAAACCAATAAGACCAAGAAATGAACCCATAAATCTTCGAATATATAATGGAAATAAAACAATAAATATATCAAGTAAAAATGATGCAATTAATGCACCAAACCAAATATGTTTTAATTTCATTTTTTTATTTGGTATAATTAAATAAATTAACATAAATAAAATAAATGCAATAAAAATTGACACAATTATTCCAGCTACAAATATTCCAAATTGTGCATCATTTCTATTTGGTAATGTATTTATTACAAATGATGGTATACTACTTGCACTAAACATAATTATAATAAGAAATATAAATAAAATAAGCATTGCAATAGATAATAAATTTTGAAAAATAAATGAACGACTTGTTGTACGATAAATTATTGTAAGTACATTATCAATAGTAACAAATAAACGAGATCCACCCCATATTGAAAATACGATACCTATTGCAAGAATTCCACCTCCATCATCTGCAAGATTATTAGCAGCTATAACAGTTACCTTAAGTTATTTATTAGATTTTTGAAAAAAAAATTTATAGTTTTTATCTTTCTATACCTCTCGAACAGCTATTTTTGTATTATTCTCTGGTAATGAATTGATAATTGAATCAATAATTCTTTGTTTTGCTCCTGGATTATCGCGTAGAACAAGTGCAAATATACCAAAAGCTGTTACAGCTATTGGTAAAAGAGCTATTATGAAAGTATAAGCAAGTACTGCAGCTAAAATCGATGACCAATCATTAAGAAATTTTTTAATAAAACCTAAAGCAGATCGAGGAGGAGATATTGATTGACCAAAACCAATTCCTCGTTGAATTGGTCTCCATACAGAATTTATCATTTTTGTTTTTTTTATTAAATATTTGTTTAATTGTGTCTCAAGGAAGGACAAGTATCTATCGTGTTGCTCTTCTCATTTCCACACACTATAGTGAATAAAAAAAGAAAAAAGTCATTAAATGTCTGTCATAAAGTGTCTCTTTTACCTATGCTGTTTTATATGAAATATTCAAAATTATTACACTTGAAAAGTGAGACGAAGGTCTCTTTATCAAATAACGAACAAGAAACAGAAGTATACTTCACAAGTGTATACTGCCAAATGAGATCGGATAATATTCATACATATAGATTTGTCTTTCTTTTGTTAGATCAACTTATCTAAATATTTTAATACATGACATATATTGTAGCAAATCATTTTTTTTTATAATATAATGCAAAAAAACTAAGAATGAAGGAAATTATGATTAATCAATTATGCCATTATTTACATGCCATCAAATCAAATAGACAATCAGCTGATAAGAGAATAATACATCATAGAAAACATCGTTCTGCTTATAAATATGAGATCACTGAAGGACATTTATATTTGACCTCTATAAAAAAAGATTGATTAGACAGATTACATCTAAATTATTTTGTTCCTCTTACCTCAGTCATAGGTTAGAGAAGTGTTAAATTGTGATTGTTATAAATTTATGATATCTTATCAGAGGAATTAAAGTAATCTATTTGAAAAAGTGTCAAATAAATGAATAAATCAAAATTATAATTATTTTTACAATTGATACAAACCATCTCCAATACATAAGTGTCTTTTCTCCTAATAATAACATATACTATACATGTCATAGGAAGCAGGAAATATCATTTCATTCTTCGTTTCGTCTGTTCAACCATCATATTAGCCTGCTATAAATATTGATGTAATCGTTCAGTATAAGTCTCTGCACACATCATTCTTTCTCTCGATGAACTTTGACATACACTGTTGAATTTTGTTTAAAGAGGATGGTCGAAAATCATGAATCTTTTCCTACGATGGAAATGGTATAAAATGAAAGTACTTGATGAGTATAGAACTGCTCCAATGTCGATTTCTTTAGATCTTGTCCGTTTTGTGGATAAAAACTTAAAGAATGTTATGTCTATGTCCTATAAGCTCCTGTAGGATCCCAGATTTCAGAAAAATCGTATTTTCGAATTTTGATCTGAAACTTTATGCATATAGAGGCCTCAACTAGACTAGCTTCCATACAAAAAACTTGATAGTTTTTAAGAAAGTTTCTTCGAGATATGAAGCTTTCAACAAATCCGTGTTGTATAACTACTTATGGACAAGAGCTTATACCTTGAAAGCTTCATATCTCAAAGAGACTTTCTTAAAAACTTCTAAATTTGTTTTATGGAAGTTAGTTTAGTTGAGATCTCTATATGCATAAAGTTTCAGATCAAAATTCGAATATATGATTTTTCTGAAACCTGAGATTCCACAGGAGCCTATAGGATATAGGCATAATATTCCTTAAATTTTTATTCACAAAAGGAACAAGATCTAAAGAAATCAACATCGGAGCAGTTCTATACTCATCAAGTACTTTCATTTTATACCATTTCCACCGTGTGAAAAAATCCATGATTTTCGAATACCACCTTTACAAGAATGGACTCCTACCATCAATAAAAATATGATTTGATGATAATAACTATAATTGGAAACTTTTCGAAGATAATGATCCGAAGTATATTTCAAAAATGAGTAAAACATTCAAGGTCAATAATGGGATACAATCATTACCTTGGCCATCGCAATCTCCACACTGTAACCCAATCGAAAATGTTTGGGCTTTAATGAAGTTCAAAGTAAATACACAATCACCTACATCAATTAATAATTTCTTTGTAAGAATAAAAAAAGAATGGAAAAATTTATCTATAGAATTTTCTGAAAAATTAGTCGATTCCATGGAAAAAAAGAGTACAATTATTAATTTAAAGAAAAAGCGATTATATTAATTATTAGGATGATGTACATATAATGTAGATTTTATAAATAAGATATAATAAAAATAACTTCTTTGTTTTCTCAATCGTGTCCACTTATGGCGAGTACTATAGGTTCTTCTAATGGATATTCTTTCTAATAGAAAGTCAAATTTTTGTCAATCAATCCATTGAAAACTTCGAATAGGAAATTTTCAAGAATACTCATGATTTTCATATCATTTAGAATCATAAGAAAATTAATTTTTCCAAATTGAAATTTGTTGCTTATATTTGTAATCAATCATCTATTTAATTCATGTTTTAAACAATTCTAATCATCAATCTATTTTAAATTGACATATAATGACAACATGTTCATGAATAATTATATTTAATATTGAAAGTAACATTTTGAAATTTATCAAAGATCTTAACCGATTATTTAATAATCAAATGGAAATATCTGATTTTCTTTTTTTCTATTCGAAGAATTATACAAAAAAAAAAAAAAAGAAAGAAAACATAAACATACAGTTCTTTGCAAAACAGATAGAACATAATATTTAAATATCCGGAGAAACAATAAAGTTAGATTCATAGAATAGACACACTGTTAGAAAAAAGAAAATTCTAATCAAGATGTGTTTGTTGTTGATAAACGTGAAGTTTTTAATGATGGTGATGAATGAAATGTATCAATGACTTGTGTACGAAGTTTTTCAACAACATGACAAAATTTAACAGCTGGACCTAATTTAAATTCAAGTAAATCTTGAACTTTAGGTAAATCATCAAGAAGCAGAAGAGCAGCACCATCAATTTCCTATTTTTTTTTGTTATTATAAAGAAAAAAAAATTTTTTAAAGTTAATAAAAAGAACAAAATATTTTTTTTTTGTCTTTACTTGTTCTTTAATTGTTTTTAATGCAAATGAACATCCAGATTGATTTAAATATGAACAAACATCATTAACATTCCATGTAACTGGATTTCGTGTATCAATTGGTGGAATAGGAATTGCTGATTGAATAATTGATGATGTTGATTGTTGAATTTCTATTTTTGGAATAGTTACATTCGAACAAGAAGAATTAATATCATTAATAGTTTGTGAAGAACGTCGTTTTTTCTTATTTTTATTCGATAGAGAATAAGAATTTGATAAAATATTCATTGTTACTAATGGTGATGATGAACGTTTATTTTTTCCTATACGAGAACTTTTTAATTCTAAATAAAAATGATTTTTATTTTTATTTTTGTTTCTTTTAATAAAAAAAACAAACCTTTAATTGGAATTTCTATTGATGATGATGGTGAAGGTTCACTTTTGATATTATTATTATCAATTAATTCTTGTTTAATTGTAACTGTTGATGTTAATTTTTGTTTTTTATTTGTTCGTGTTACAGTATGTGTTCGTGGTTCAATATGAAGACGAAAACCACGTGTTTTACGATCACTTCCAGGTATTGGTGTTATTACTGAAGAAATATCATTAGATAGAGTTTCTTGTGATCGATCTATTGATGATGATTCTTCTACAACATGTGTAGAAACAGCTGGAGGTATTGTATTTGATTTTAAATGACATAATAAAGATTTTTGTCTACGTTGTCGATTTTGAGCAACACGAAGTTGAGTTCGTTTATTTTTAGAATGAATTGAAAGAGCTAATTAATATAAAACACAAATATTTAAAAAAAAACCAAAATAAGAGAGAAACGACGAGGAGAGAGGAACATAAGCTATTGATTTTGGAATACAGAATATTCCGTAGAATAGAAATCATTTTGAAGATAGAATGCTCACAGATAGCAATTAGACACTCATTAAGCGCCTGTTTTTTTTTAGTACTAATCCAAAATGTAGAATGTTTTGGTTCACATTGGTAACAAAGACCATTTTATTTTGGGTCGTTTCATATAAGAGCTACTATTATTTTATTACAAAAATCAATTATAAGAAATACTATTCTCCTATCAAGCATAGTTCGATAGATGACAATTAAAAAGTAATTAGAGTTATTTGACATAATTATTTTTCCTTTCGAACTGCTCTCTGTTATATATTATTCAACAGATCAAAGCCAAATATATGCAATGGCGTATAATCCATTCGATTCAGACTTTATTCAACATGCGTAAAGTATGTATGCGATGTTCGAGGATACGAAAGAGCATTTTTTTACTGAACTCGGAGTCGATTCCATGAGACATAAGTAGGCTTTTGATAAAAGTAAGTTGTATATTTAAAATCAGCATGAAAAGCTGAGTCGATCTATATACTTTTGAAAAATCTTTCGAATGCTTTTATTTTCGTCCATAAATTTTGCTGAAATCTCCGTGTTAAGTTGAGTAAAAAAGTGAAATTGATTGAACAATTATTTTTATAAATTTATTTATTTTTCTTATTAGCTTTCTTAACTTTTCTGACGTGCAGAACTTGTTTTTTTTCCAGTCAGGCAGATGTTTTAATGGAGTTCATTTTCACGCCTATCTTCTGAAGGGAACTTCAACTAAATTTTAGGATAAAAATAAAAGTACTTGAAAGATTTTGAAAGGTATATGGATCGACTTAGCTTTTCATGCTGATTTCAAATATACGACTCGCTTTTATCAAAAGCCGACTTATGTCTTATGAAATCTACTCAGAACTCAATAAAAGCAGTACTTTTTTCGTACCCACAAATATTGCATACACATTTTATGTATGTCGGACTAAACCTGAATCGAATGAATTATATGTCATTTTGTAGCTTTGGCTTTGATCTGTTGAATAATGTATAACAGAGAGCAGCTCGAAAGGAAAAATATGTCAAACGACTCTAATTACTATTTAATTGTTAGCTGTCGAACTATGCTTGATAGAAGAATAGTATTTCTCATGATTATTTTTTGTAATGAAATAATACTAGTTCTTATATGAAACGAAGCATAATAAAACATTCTTTGTAACCAATATCAACTGAAAAATTCTACATTTTGGACTAATATTAAACAAACAGGAACTTGATGAATGCCTCATGACTATTTGTAAATATTCTAACCTCAAAGTGATCTCTATTCTGTGAAATTTTACAAAAATCAATAGATTATACGTCTCAATCCTTAATGATTGTTTTTTTTTTATCTTGAAAAATAATTTAAACATACCGAAAGTATTTATTAATATATGACATTTATCTGGACAATTAGTTTCAATACGTTTCATACTTATTAAATTTGGACATGCTTCTAATTGTGTACATATATGACGAATATATTGATATACTAAATAAGGATTTGTTGGTAATGATATAGGACGTATTAATTTTGAAGATTTTTTTGCTGCTTTTATATATTCAGTTTTAAAATTTGACGTCGAATCACAATTTGATGTTTGTTCAAGTCGACGTAAAGCTCGAAGAGTATTTGTTGATGTTGATGATGCTGATAAAAGATGATGAAACATATCAATAAGAACATGACGATAAGGTCCAGGACCAAATTGAGATGGTATACGTGAAAGACGAGATGAACAAAAATGAGGACCAGAAAAACATCGAATATTTACATATAATGTTAATTGATAGATTTCATTTAAGTATATTCGAGGAACTTTAGGATAATGAGTTACTGATGAGAATATACTAAGAAAAAACAAAAAACAACTATTGATTTTTATTAATAAGATATTTTTCATTTAGTTTGTGGCATATCCAGGAACTTTGTGAAACATGATCTAATAGGAGTGTTGAAGTATACGGGTAAAAATTTTGACTCCCAACTCGTGACACATGCTAGCGGTGGTGTCCCGAAATCGTCAGGATTGGAGAGATACCCTGAACGCTAGTCACAGATCGTATACCAATAACGTCTCTTTATAATATGTGAAGTATTTATCCCATTAAGTAAAATGATGGTGAAATGTGTCCGAAAATAGATACAATAAAATTATCTTCCTATAAGTAGTAAGATCAGCTAAAATCGCGTGTTTCACTTTTTAATGCAGTAGAAATTGCACTAACAACTTTTTCACTCGTAGACAATTTATCAGTCAAATGTTTTTGAAGAATAGACAACTATGGCCAATTGTCATTATTCTCAAACTACAGTAATAATTCTCATAGTGAACACCTCCATATAATTCTATGGCGAATACTTTTGAAAAGTTCAGAAGGTGCTCAATAAATAGAAGTTATACTGTATGTTACATTAATCCTCTAGAAATTTCCTAGATAATCAACTATCGAATTTCTCAAGTAGCGGCTTCTGGGATATTTCTATCAATCCCATTATACATTATATCGTCAAACCGAAGGAATTAAGTTGAGGAAGGGTACTTGTCTGACACTTCAGAATTATGGCTTTCTTTTAGTACAGTTAACATGTATTAATAAATAAATTTCAAAAAACAAAATAAACATCGATTCTCTGAAGAAATTTGACTTAAGAGTTATACTTCAAAGTCGTTTTATTTTTCTTATGAAAGTCAACAAATGAAGACATCTCTATCGTTCTATCTTAATTAATAAATTCTAAAATTCTTACTCATATCGATTTTGTTCATAAGTTTTTATTTGAATTTTATATTCAATAGGTGTTAATAAATCAAAACCATTAAATTTAGCCCATCCAACAGGAAAAACATCTAAAGAATTAATTGGTAAAACATGATAAAATAAATAATCATCATTAGATAAACTTGTATTATCAATTCTTAACCACATAAGATGATCAACAACATGAATAAGTGTTACAGATAAAATATAATCATTATTATTTAATGTATAAATCATTTCCATTTTCATTCCTGGTTCAACACGATTATTTCCATTAGAATTTAATGTTATTAAATTAAAACAACGTTCAGATGCTAAATCATTCATATGAGTTTTTTCTGTATAAGAATTCCAATAATCTTCTGATTGACGAATACCTTTGCCTTTCATTAATGCAAATCTATGTTCAGTTGCCCAATGTGCTGGTAATATATATGGATGAGTAACATGTGCAATAAATGAATATTGATTTTCATTATCAATAATTATATCAAAATAATATTCATTATGTATATGACCAATTTTACCAACATAAATATTTTGTGTTTTATTATCAAATACTTCTAATTTCATACCTTCTGTAAAACGATGTTTACGTATTTCTTCTTGATCTTTAAATAAATTTAATGGAAGAAATTGTTTTTTTGATTGTATTAAACACATATCAATAATTGGTTGTTTATCAATAGAAAATAATTTAAAACATGTTGGTATATCATAAAAATAAATTAATGAATTATTTGAAGTCCAACCAATAAAATGAAGACGCCAATCAAGATAAAATATATGAATATCAGAAGAAAATAAATTTGAATCTTCTTCATTTGTTGTATTAATAATATATCGTAAATGTAATCGTCCACCTCGATTATTTATTATTCGAACAAACCATACTGTCCATGGACGATTTATATCTTGTAATTCAAGTAACATACCACATTTTAATTGTTCAACGGGATTAAGACCAATATTCTACAAAATAAAAACAATATTTGTAAACTTGGAATTTATTTCAAATCGATTTAATTCTATTCAGTATGAAAGTGGTGACCCTCCAAACATTCAGTTGCCTCTCCCGAATAGTGTTTTGCAACTGAATCGGATACTTGGAACCCTACCCTGTACTATATGAGGTTTCAATGTTTCAAAATATTTTAATTTTTTCAAACTGCTATAAATATAAAAGCCTAGAAATGAAAACCGACTTGCTCATGCTTGAGCAATTTATTGTACTTGAGAACTGGAAACACGATATTGCTTTACCAAGAGAATTTGTTTTTAATGAAAAATCATCTACAGATGATGACAAACCACATGACGAAGCAATTGAATGCGTAGGGAGGAAAATGAATTACCAAAAAAGTGAATATATATTGTCGTGATGAAGAAAGTATTCATGTATGTATTCACAATTACAGCGTTTGGTATAAACAGTGAGTTTCATTCCAGCATTATTAGCAGCAAGCAAACACTTAGCGAAATTGATTAGATTTTAGAAGCAGAAAAACACCAAATAAATCCTGAATCAGAGGCCGAATCGAACAGAGTTTTACTGGTTTGATTCGGCTCCATTTTTGAAAAAGCAGATCGGGTTGTCTTTATGTTCTTAAAACCAGTTTTGAATCCGGTTTGGATCGACTCGAACCGAAGCAAAATAGGTCGGTTCGGTTCGTTTTTGATCTCTATACTGAATCACTTTCTTTTTAGCCGAGTTTAAGATGATCTCGTTTTGTTTTGTTACTGTTTATCGAAGAAATTAAATAGTATATTTTTTCATATAAAATAAATCTTTAAAAATTATACTATGATTGTAAAAGCATCTGTTGGATGGTGATTAGCACCAATCTAAGTTCGGACGCGAAAACTCGTACCCTTGCAGAACACTACTCCGAAAGAGATGTGTCAGTAAAATACTGGTTGTATTATTATTATTTTTCTACAAGAATCTTTTACTCAAGTTTTGACAATGACTATGCAAGGTAGTTAGACTTTATCGATATTATAATGGATTTTTTGATTGTGTCCTATGAAATCAAATTCAAGATGATTTTTCAATGGTTTAATTTTATGGGTAAAGAAAATCAAATAATTTATTATGAGTCTACTAGATAGAACTATTATGTTCATTAACAATGTTTTCTATAGTTTATTTTTTTATTGATAGTTTCATTATTTATTTTAATATTACATAGGTAAGATTAAGATAAGTAGAAGTTCTATGGACTATGAAATTTTTTGGATTAATCTAAAAATTAACTTCTGATATCTTCTCGTTGCAACTAATATGAAATTGATTATTTATGCGATAGTTATCAAATTGTATCTTAATGATGATTTATAGAAGCTATTTGTTATCTATTCGAGCTTGACAACAAATCGATTTCTTATAAAATAAATAAACAAATTTCGATCAGTATACAGAGATTAATACTTCAATTATTTCGAACCAAATCATAAATTGAACGATAGCTACATGCATACGAAACAAAAAAAAGGACACTGCGATTTTCATACAGTTGGATAACCCTCAATGTCTAATTAGGTTACACTTTGTTTCGCATTTTTCTCAAGGTAGATTTTTCTATTTTTTCCTGTACTTGCGTCTAAAATTTCTTGATCGTTTTACATACTAGAAAGCTTAGAAAAGCTTTAAATTGACGAGAAAATTGTGCTGTACAACTTAACATAGTCAAAATTCTCATAAGTAAACAAATAATATTTTGAAATATTGGATTCTGTTAAGTTGTAGTAGCAGATCTTAGCTGCATTTTAAAACCAACCTCCAATCTTCATCATTAGATTTCGAGGAGAAATTCTTGTCACACGAACACGTAATTTTTCACCCTCGGGTGCTTATTCTGATTTTGTCACACAAAGGGCGTTTTATAGGTCGAGTCGAATTTACATGTAAATGAATAAGAAGAACTTGATTCACGCTAGACATAGATGAATCGAAGATCATTATCATGATCTTTTCAGGTACGGAAACATCTTTATGGCTTCTGACATATGAAAATATTCGCCGCATCAAAGATATTTTTCTAAGAGATTATGATAACAGTACAATGTTAAAATATTATACTTAGCGTTGGTCAAAAGTTCTCAGCCCGGTGTTTAAAGGACCTTGTCGGATAAGGTAACCTATTCAGAAATGAAAAACCAAATATTCGATGTTGTAGAGCTTTTTGAGGCACGTCAAATAGTATATAGTAAATCCTATTTTCATAAGACTTTGAAGAAACCAGAGTCAATTTACTGATAGATGAGTATACACCCACAAGATGATTAGAGATTCTACATATATGAAATAGGCAGTAACCTACCATGTTTAGGTGTGGATGTGTAGTCGTTTAACAGTAAATTGACTCTAGTTTCTTCAAAATCTTATTGAAAACAGTATTTACTATATACCATTCGACGTGCCTCAAAAAGTTCTACAACATCGGATATTTGGTTTTTCATTTCTGAATAGGTCGCCTTAACCGACAAGGTCCTTTAAACAACGGCCTTAGAACTTTTTATCAATCCAAAGTAGAATTCAAGATCTGATTAGAACACAAGCGAGTAAATGTATTCGTATGTATGGATATATTAATCCACTCATATTAAAAACAAAAGAAGTTTCTTATTTGTTTATTTTTTATGTTCTACAATCAACATCACGCTTGAATTGTTTCATGTGGATTGATTCTCGAATTTGTTTTCTTGTAATGCTTATTCACGAAAGTTAATATGATCTAACGATTAGAAAAGAATAAGTATTAATGTAGCCAGAAACAAAAAATGACGTTGGGAGTTCAGTCGAACTCATAAAAAAAAGTGTTCGGAAGTTAAAATCAAAATAAAATCTCATTCCAAAAAGATACAATTCGTATTTTTTTGTTTTCAATTCATTTAAAATATAATAATCCAGATAAAAAGAAAAAAGGTTTACTTTATCAAATAAATAATCTGGTGGTGTTTGTAAATGATCATTTTCTCCTTTAATATTTCCATTAATAATTATATTTGTATTTATTGATGTTTGTTGAATAGCTCGTTTTGTAACAATAGGTGGTGGTAACATTAATTTACTATTTTCTTTACACCATCCAATTGGATGACAACGTTGTCCATAAATATATGCCCAAAAATCATTTGATGTATCATCTTCTGGTATTCCAATATAATGTAAAAGAACTAAACTATGAGAAACTAATTGTATTTGTGTTAACCAATATAAATCACGTTGTGTATCATAACAATATTCAAGTTTCATATGAATTTCAAAACCTGAATTAATTGATGTTAAATAATGATCAAAAAATTCATCGGAAACTGGTCGTTCATTAATAATTGAAAAATATTTTGACCAAAGAAAATTTGATAATGATAAAGAAGAAGAATTTAAATATGGTTCAAGTTCATGAATAATTATTCGAGATGTTGATGAACTAGAAAAGAAATTTATTTTAATAAAAAAAAAATGATAAAAGATTGTTTTCTTTTTTGTTTTTTTACTTGATTTTTTTAATGGAATTATAAAGATCAAGTTTTGATTTATTTATATTTGTATTATCTGACATTAAATCTTCGTTTATTGGAATATTTTGATATTGATCAGTTAATGATTGTTCAATATTAAAATCATTTTTAGTTTCAACTATTTGAATATCATTATTATCAATTGTATCTGTATAATTACATGAAGAATTATTTGTCCAATTATCAATAATAATATTTGAATCATTTGTATTTATTGTTGTTGTTGTTGTTATTCGTTGACTAAGATCAAGTATAGATAAATTTGAATGAGATATATCACAATTTGAATTAATATTATTTGTCGAATTCATAATTTTATTTTCGATTATATTTTTTTGTTTTTACATAATTATCATCTTGAAAAATAAGAGAATCAATGAATAAAAACTAGTTTATGTTTTTGTTGAAAATAATCAAGGTCAATATAATTTAAAGAGAATTTTATGAAAAACCTTAGTTAGATCTATTCAATAAAAGATTTAGTTATATTAACAATAAATAATATGAAGTAAAAAAATATCTTCTCCCTAGAAAAGAAACTTTGGATGGTAACATGGAGAGAGACAGAGAGCGAGAGAGCGAGAAGGAGAGACATAAGAACAAGAAGAGAAGAACGAAAAAATACCTTTATCATTCTCAATATAATTGTTGACTATTTTGTTAACCATTCAGAATTCATCTGCGATCCTTTATTACAACTCGTATTTAAAACAGATGGCGTTGATACAAAAAAATTTTTTTTTAAAAGCTATTGATGAGAACTATGCATACTATTATAGTTTTTCTATTAGCAAATGAATTTTTCACGGAAAATTATTATTTTTTTTTTTGAAATATTAAACAGGTGCAACACGATTCAGTTCTAAAACAGTTTTTGATGCATGTTTTCGTTTCTTTGAACGACGACGACGATTTTTGAAAGTTGACTTTTTTAACCATAAAATGAGGATAATCCATGCAATTGAAACAGCAGGAATGACAGTAGACAAAATAATAATTAAAGTTTTATTATTGGAAGCAGCTACGTTATCATCACTCGTAGTCGTAGGTATCTAAAAATAAAAAGAAATTAAGAAAAAAACTTGATTAGGTTAGATTATTCTTTAAGTAATAAATTTCATTTGATTTTATCTTCGAATATTATTGTTATATTCTATATTACCATTGATAGATCAGTTTTCGTACTGGTAGATGTTGTGATACTAACAAAAGAAACTTATTGAAGAAAAGAAATAATATTCGAAATATTCTAACCTGGTTGTATCATTAGTTGTCGATAATATGGTCGTAGTACTGTCCTATGAATAAATATTATCTATCAGTGTTCATTTTAAGTTAAATACTTACTGTTAGAGTTGTAGTTACCAATGATATAACAGTTGATGTTCTCATTGTTGTTTGTAGAGTTGTTATAAAAATACTATCAACAAAAAAAAAAAGGATTTGGAATTAAATAATTTGAAGATAGACTATTGACATAATAAACTCAAACCTGCTCGAAACATCCGATATTTTTAATGTCATTAGATCGTTAGTAACCAATGTATTATCTAGATACAACTTAAAACTAATTTATCTTTTATCCATATTTTGCATACCACAACTGCCTTGATGAATCGAAATTTCATCAAATCCTACATAAGGTTCTCGAACTCCAGATGTTCTCTGTACTTCAAAATATATCTGAAAAAGAATCATCGTTCAATAAAACATTTTCTAACATTTCTATTCTCAAAAAATATCGCACTTTATAACCAAATGCTTCAGCATTGAAAGATATTTTACGTTGTATCCATCCATTGAACGGACTCCTTGTTACCGAATCAATAATCTCCATTGTACCATTCGTTTCCTCCTTATTTATGGTGATAATCTTGTCATTTGTGGCGTCCATGTAATAGTAATAAATAAGACATTGTTGACCTATACCATTGATTCCATCAGATTCAGTTTTAAGTTGAAAAGATTTTTTATCATTAGTAAGTAATTGCACAAAACCAAATTTGCCTAAAATAAATAAAAAATATTTAAAGAAAAATGAAAAGATGCAATTTGTTTACGCGTTAAACCAACCTGATTTACATGTACTATTTGAACTAGTTTCTGTTGGACAATAACCTTCGTTACAAAAATACATGTCCCAATCATATGTATCAATTCGATAGGGTAATTTGCATACTTCTCCGTTATCTGTCGGTTCCACTAAATAGACATAAATATTTAGTATTTACAAAAGAAATGATACAATATAATTTTTTCGTACAGCTTGAAGTTACATCTGACAATGGTCCATTTGGTGCTATGACATTCGAATTTCCTATATTTGTAACAACAATTGTTCCTGGAGTGAAACAATTGTCAATTAAAGAAGCATTATCAAAGTCACATTCGTACAGGACTTGATTTGAACTAACTACTGTTAAAGTAACAGTTTCTGCTTCTGTGGTTTCGAGCTTTTTAGTTGTTGAAATATCAGGTACAATCAACATTGATGTGTGGATCTATTACAATACAAAAAATTTTTTTTTTATATATTTGATGAAAAGATTCATTACCATTGGTACTAAGGAACTATTTGAAAATTTAACAAAAAAAAAAAAAACAAGAAAATTTAAATAGTACGAAGACGTGCAATTTCATACCTGACAATATCAATAATTGGAGTTGTTATTGTTGTTAAAGTATCAGTAGTTACATATTCATCATCTGAAACAACATTGATATGCAATTCTGTTATTTTTACAATGTTTTTTTTTTGAATACATACCACGACTGATTTGTCGAATTGATATTTCATCCAATCCAATATCAATTAAAGACATTTCCGATGATGTTTTCTGTAGATCGAAATAGAGCTGGAAAAAAAAGATTACAACATTAATCAAATAAAGTATGGATTAAAAAAAAAAAAAGAAGATTTTTCTACTTTATAACCAGACATTGTTGCATTGAATAATATTTGACGTTTGATCCATCCATTATATGGACTACTTGTAACAATGTCAATTATGTCATTTCTACCACTTACTTCTTCTTTACGTACTGTAATACTTTTTTGACTAATATTTGGCATATAATAATAATAAATAAGAGATTGTTCGTTTATACCATTAATACCACTTGATTCAGTCTTCAATTGAAAAGTTTGTATGTTATTATCAAACAACTGTAATCCAGCATATTGTCCTATAATTAAATATAAATTTAAAAAAAATAATTATTAAGTATTGTACAAACCTGATGCACATGCACTGTTTGTACTAGTTGCTGTCGGACAAGAACCTCTGTAGCAAAAGTACATATCCCAAGTATAATTACGTACTTTGTACGGTAAATTGCATACTTCTCCACTATTTGTTGGTTTTACTAAATAGACAAGTGATCATCTAGAATCTTCAATCTTCAATCTTACAGATCGATGTTGCGTCAGAAAATGGACTATCTGGTGGTTGATCAGAGACGAAGCCAAAGGTTGTGAGAATTAAGATTGGTGTAGTAAAACAATGTTCATCTAGTGTAGCATTGTCAAAATTACACTCGTATAGTATTTGAGAATAAACATAAGATAGACAAATGAAGATTGAAAAATTGGTAAGTAAGTAGAAATACATAATAATTTTCAATTGTTTTCAAGTGTCCTACAAAAAAATATACTGAATAAGAAGTAGATTCTATTATTTTATTATTTTAGACAAAAAAAAAGGAATTTCTTTAGTAATGATCACACCATTTATGATAACTTAAGGTACAAAACAATGACACATTTCTGTTATCTATAGGTGAGTTAAAAAATTCATTTTTTTTCTTTCTTTCTCCATTATGATAATAAAGTCAAGGTAATAGCAGAGCAACTTGTATTAAAGTTGAACATAACCGATATTAAACAATTTTATGAAGCATCGATAAATAAGTTTTTTTTTTTATCTAGATATTCTTATTATAATATAATCATTTATAAAAATAAAATCTACTATTGAATTAACAATCGATAGGTTTTCTTCTTCTTCGTTTTTTACTAATAAATTATGGAAAATAAAAGTATGTTTATTTATTATCAACAAACGATAAACGCATTTGAAATATCATTAGTAAATATTTTCCATCGAAGAAGTTAGATTTTATTTCTGAACTTGCTCATTTTCTAAATCTATTAACAATCAAACTAATGAATACTAACATCGATTTATTCATTCTTGATATTGCATTAACATCAGCCTGACGAATTAGTTGTGTACCTGTACTACCATTCTCCATAATAATATTTATTGAGCTACTTCATCATTGTGTTTATACAACTACAAACATATCTTTATATATCAATCACACAAGACAAGAGAAAGAGACACACACTTTGCTATAGTCAATACTATGAAAGAAATCATACAGTGATGAGAAGGGAAGGAATATTTAACAGCCCTATACTAATACAATGAGTATCAAAAACGTAAGAATGTCTAAATAGATTATTAGAAATACTTTTTAATTCCATGAATCGAATATGTTGTCCAATTCTACTTGTTGAATCTTGTTCAGTTGGATATTTAAACTTAAATATTCTTTCTGATTGATCATCTCGAAGAAAATGTCAAACAATATTACGAAATTTAATTTGTGATACATTACTTCATATTAATGATTCCATATAATTGACTATCATCAACAAAGTCTTTTCTTATTTTGTGAAGAAAACTAAATAAATTACCTGTTAAATAAAATTAGCTATCAGATTATCTGACAGAGTGATGTGATTCATTTCGTATTTGCTTACTTCTATCTTTTACATATGAAATAGGAAGAATTCATTCGATTATTTGCTCATAACTAACAGAATTTCCATCAAAGTCAATAATATTAACAAAAATTGGCATCATTTTTAACAAAAGTTGCTTGTCAAGAGTATATCCAAACTACAGATGGATAATAATCAATCGATAAATTAAACTTATGCTCAGCAATCAATGCAAGTTGTACAAATCATAAATACATGATTACTTATAGAAAAATTATTATGTATAGATTCGATCATGTTGATTAATTCATTGTTTTAGAACTGAATAGAAGAATGTTATTTAATGTTCAGATTCGTTGTAAGTATCTAAACGATATATTTTTGTGATTGATGAATTGAAAAAAAAAATATCAAAATATTTGTTAATAAGAAATATTACAAATTGTTCAGATGATAAATAAACTCGATTAATTTAGCTATTAGATACTATACATTGATTTTAATCATGCAAAATAAAAATATTTCGTCGATCTATAGTGGAAGTACTTTGGATTATAGCTAAACAAGATTTATTTGAAATCCAAACATTTATACTCAATAATAGATAATTGCATTACCAGTAATTAATCAATTTATTAAAGAATCTTGGAATAAAGAGCCAACTGAACGAAATTTTGAATTATCAATAGTAGACTTTGTTGATGATGCATACAGAGAATATTTTGAATGTTTCTTTTCCTTGTTTGAAGTCAAAAAAAACAAAATTCTAAATTAATTATTTTCTATAATGAATAAGATATTCATACTATTGATAAATTAGAGACCAAGTAATAATACTAACGAAATGTTGGTGATAGTAGCTAAAAAGAATACTACCATTACCATACAGGTTTTAACTAAAAAAAGATATTAATAATAGTCGAGAAAAATATCGTATAAAATCTTGATTGATTAAAAAAATGTAATTTTAGTAAAAGTATTTTTTTTTATTTCGATGGTTATTGAATTTGAAGAAGTTTAAGTTAATGTTGGCAACACTTGAGTATCTTCAAAATTAGATGGTAATATTTTTCTGTGACAAGGAAACTTTATTATCCAAATGATCAAACCAACAGCTGTAATCAAGATAGAACGATGATATATGCATTATTGAATTGACCGTATTGATTCTTAGATAAGGTAGTTAAATCTGATGAAGGTCTAATTTTGTTTGAAGTATTAATAGTAGCCAAAATTGATGATGTCATTTTTACTGTAGACGTGTTCGCAGTTATCGACGACCTTAGAGATATAATTGTTGTTATCATAGTACTAATTGTCATAGAAGAAGATGCAGTTGTAGTTATGGAAGAAACATCTTTGCCGAGCACGATAAAATACATTTTGTTTGGCGAAGCATTCAGTTCTAGATGTATCAGAAACTCAAATTGAATCGATTATGATTCTCTGAGTTTTATTCATTGACGATTTCCATATGTTCTCACCAACGATGTTAAATAAATGTCCTTCAATGTAAAATTCAGATTCTTCATGTCGAGCATTTTTACAAACTATATTGATATGTTCTCATCAGTACGTATGAGTTTGATCTCAGGCGCGTCTTCATATTAATGTTTTTTCTATGATGGCTAATTCTGAAAACATATTGATAACTGACAAAATTTGCTAAGTTTATGCGCTGTAAGGAGATAATCAGTATATTGTTAATATTTTACAGCATTCTCATTCAACACATCCTATGCAATTCTCATTATAATCATCATTTGATATTTTGATCGTATATAATCATGAATACGTCGCAAATACACTTTTTCATTACTGCTCCGCGTATTTTTCTTAATTCTCTAGTTTAGATGATAAGCGATCTTGAGAGTGTGGATGCATGTGGATATGGATTGTAGGTATGACGAGTGTTGATGTAGATATTGATTTCACTCACAGTGTCCAAAGCATTCTACAATGAGAATGTTTGAAGCACTGCCATACACAGCTTCACTAACGAAATTATAAAGACTGGCACATATAATCCTGATGTGGATACTTCAAACATTGAACCTCACTTGAATTCTATGAATATCCAATTTCTGAACGGTGAGTAAATCTCTCTAAAATTCATTATTTTTGAAAAAGAACCTTTAGTTAAACTGAAGAAAGAGGCGAATCGCTATTCATTCATCGACATTCGTCAATAATTTATCTAATATTTCCAATTCTGATCGAAATATTCAATTATTTAAATATCGACATTTATTTTCTCATCACATTGAAAAACTCGAAAAGAAATTTCATCTTATATTGTTATGTGTATATATTTATAATTTTTCATTCATTGCTCTTTCCCAACACATTTATAATATACACGAAACAAGAAAAACAAATCAACATAATCGATGAAAACAATGCAAAAATGCAAGAAAGAAAAAAAAAATAATAATGTACTACAGATAGGAATGTTAAAATGTGTATAATGAAAGAAAATACTTTAAAATTAATAAATTTTGTTTTAAAAATAAAAAAATTGAAATATACATCAAAAAAACAAACAAACAAAGAAAAAAACCAAATGTTTTAATTATCAATTTGTTTTGTTCAAAAAGAAAAAAAAGAAAAGAAACGAGCAAAAGACCGGTCAAAAATGAACAATTATTCATTCTCACTGTATGTAAAATGGACGGACAATGGAAAAGAAAAAGATATCACATATATGAATAAATCAAATATTTATCGATTATTAACAGGTGTAATACTTCCACAAGCTGAATCATCACGTGATGTTGGCGTTGGTGTTGGAGTATTATTAGCTGTATTTGCTTGTTCAACAAATCTTGCATACATAACTTGAGCTATATGATTAACTTCAGATATATCTGGTCGTTGTTCAGGGTCTAATACAAGACATCTTGCAACAAGATGACGAAGCTATTTAAAAAGAAGAAAAAAAACACAAAATAAAGCTTTTACATTAAATAAAATAATTGAAAGAAAATACAAACTTCATGTGAAAATATATTTGCGGGTAATGGTGCATAGTCAAGTGACAAGATTTTTTTACGTAATAATACGAGATTCAGATTTTCACCATAAAATGGAGAACGTAGTGCTGCCATCTAAAATCAGACAATTCGAAAAAAAAAATATCTCTAATAAAGAAAAACTTTATCTTTACTTCGTATAAAATACAGCCAAGCGACCAGATATCAGATCGAAAATCATAACCAAGATCATGTTCATGAATACGTTCTGGAGACATATAATATCTATTATTGATTTCAACATAATTATTTATATATTTGATTAATTATTAAAACTTACGGTGTTCCAACCATTGAATGAGCTGAATTTGTTTTTGAACCAAAAAAACGACCTTTTATAAAAATTTCAATAAAATCATAATGAAATAAAATTAAATAAGAAATTAAACTAACCTAATCCAAGATCACCTAATCGAACAATACCTTCGGCACTCACAAAAATATTTGCTGGTTTAATATCTATTATTTCAGAAAAAAAAAAACAAAGAAAAAAAATTTTTCAATGAAATGAAAGAAAAAACGCTCGATTTTTTTTTATACCTCGATGCATAATTCTTTTTGAATGCATATGTTCAAGACCACTACAAATTTGTCGAAAAAATTTCCATATTGTTTTTTCCGTCATTCTTTTATTTGTTTTAATAAAATGTTTTATCATTTGAGCTAAATCACCTGCACTAGCTAATTCCTAAATTAATTTCAATAAAAAAAAATTTTCTTTTTAAATCTTATTATGAAAATAAATAAAATCTTACTAAAACAATATATAAATCATTCTCTTCTACAAAATGAGATATGTATTTAATTACATTTGGATGATTAAGTTGCTAAAATAATGTAAATAATGTTTTTTTTCTTTTTCGTTTTTAAGGTAGAAAAATCCATACTTGAAGTAAACTTATTTCACGTTTACAATCTTCAATAGCTTTGGCATCAGCCATTTGACTCAGCTAAGATGAACAAATAAAAAATTTCATTATGTTTTTTGTTTTTGTTTTTGAAAAATAATCTTACTTCAACTTTTTTCAAAGCAACATAAACATTATTGAAACGATTTCGAGCAGAATAAACAACAGAAAAATGGCCATAACCAAGTTTTTTAATAACCTCAAAATTTTTTAATGCTCCATATGGATCGGATACACCTTGAGCTGATAATGGGCCAAGAACATTCTGCTGAATACTCATATCTTAAAAGAAAAGAACAAAAAAAAAAAGAAATTCATTAATTGAATTAAACAAAAATAATTTGGTTTTTTCTTTTCATTTTTATTTATTTATACATTGAGAAAAAGAAAATGAATATAAATTTTTATGTTTTATACTAAATTTTTTCGATAATTTTTATTGTATTTCAGCAGTAGAATTAAGAATAAATCGAACAACAACAGCAAATACAGCTAATAAGGCAACAATCATTAAATTTCCAATAAAATTATTTAACCATGATGTTGATGATGAATCACTATTTGATGTTGATGATATAAGTGATTGTTGTTGTTGATTATTATTATTATTAGAATTTGAATTTATTATTGATAATTTAGCAATTCGTTCATCTAAAATTTTTTTTATTTCATCAGTTATATCAGGAAATAATTCACAAAATATTGGATCTTGAATATTAAATGCTAATGAATCATATGCAAATTTTCTTTTTTGTGCATATGTACTTTCTATACTACCAAATGTTGCACTTGTATCACACATAAAACTTAAAAATCCATTTAATATTGATGATATTGACCTTAAAAATAAAAATTGAATATTTTGTTTTTCTTTTTTTAAAATTTTATTCTATTTAAAAATTAAATTTACCAAGATGGATTCCATGAATCAGGATGAAATGATGTTATTGTTAAACATAAACTTGTATTAGTTTTAAATCTTCCATTAGGTGTTAACATATATATACCTAAACAGCCAATTAATATTAAACATAAATGGAATAACAAAAAAAAAATCGTTACTTGGTGGTTTATAAGGATATTCAACAGGAAAAACAATTTTTCCTTGATAAATTCCACCTTCATATGGTGTATCACTTGGTCCTCGTACAACATAACGCCATTCTAATAGATTTGATGATAATGGTTGAGCTGTCAAATATGCAATTGGATCTTTAGCTAAACGACGATATTCAGCTTGAAGACGTTGAAATGCTGAATTTGATTTCATAGACATTTTTATGACAATTATATAGATATAACAAAACAGAAGTATTTGTACTAAAATTTGATAACACCGATAACGAGAAAACAAATTAAACGGAGGAGTTTTTGCTTTTTGCCGATTGTTACTTCCCACGCCCTATTTTTTTGCAACTAATCATTAGACCATATTTTATTAAACATGTTGCCATTTCGAAATTATTTCATCCTCACAAAAATAGGCCAGATACATCCATTAGAGGTCGCACTTCGTCCAAGCTCTTTCATATACAAAATGTGTCATTAAAGTATCATATATGTTGGAAAAATATGATAAAGTATATTTTTACTTTAATTATATCTTCATACTGATTGGTGTGTTTCATACATGCATACAATACTGCGTGAGGATGAGGACGCGATGACTTAAGTGAAAATAGTACATTGAAGTAGAACTATATCAAATTCAGATGATTTGGCCCATTAAAAAAGAAACGTTTCATGGTATCCAGAGATTTTATTTTTTTATTTTTTTATAAACTGGTATGATTATCAATATAATTTATACTGTAGTAAACTTATGTATCATCTTGTTTTAGATTAAGAAAATATTTTGATGTTACGTATGTAAAAACTTACATTTGATGAAAAAAAAATGTTGTTATACTTTTGACGGTAAAAGTATTTATTTTAACAAACTTTGATATATATTATCCGATTAGAATGAGATTAACGTCAAATGAGTCATGACACTTCGTTAAAATACATATTTTTGAATACATTTTCATAGTCACCAAGGTTACAATTTTTTTGTTTTCGTTAGGTTTATATGAATTTTTTCATTGGTAAACAAATAGAGAAAAAAATCTTCTATCGATTATTACAAAAGAAATATCTCAAGTTACTGTCGACGTACATACTTGAACGAAGGATTAAATTCAAAAATATTTAATACGTTCGAAGATTTATGAGTCATCTTCATGCAACACAATTATTTAATAGTTAGTGCAAGAGAAAATGTTCTTAGATAAATAGATTTACTTTCCTACGTAACGAAAGTCTATGAATTGCGTCATAATATTTTATCGTTTGAAATGATTTATGCCAGAATTGTAAACGGTAACGATAAAAGATCGATTGGTATACCGGTGGTCTGAATTTTCTTGATTTTTTTTTCAAAAAAAATTGATCATAAAATTTTTTTTTGACAAATCAAACATTTTTTAATGATATCGAAGTGCATTTCTATGAAGAAATATACATTAGACGATTCTATTAAATCAAAATTCATCATAATATATTTAATCATTTTAATGCAATTACTTTCTTATCACATTATGTTATCAAAATAAGATTGAATCATTATTTATCAGTGTAGTTCACCATAGATTCATTTGTATTCCCTTATTATATATAGAATATATTTCGTATTGTCATAACAGATAACAAAGTGAAACAGATTATATAGTTAATTAATCATATCCGTATCTGGCGAACAGTTGATCAATATACAAAGCTAATCTAGAATTTAAAGTCCTACAAAATTTTTCACATGTTCTGATAAGATGTCCAGAGAGAAATAATTACTAGGAAGCACTATAATAATAAAATAGGATTCTTATATTATTCTTGTAGTGACTAGAAAGCAGATATGACTAATCGAGAGCTTTGATTTGACTGTGATAGGATCGGAAAAGAAACAAGAATGACTCATATGCAAACAACTACATGAATATTTTTGATAAAATTTTTATCTACAAATAAGTCAGGTTTTCTTTTTTGTTTTATTTTCAATATTTGCTTCGAGTTTTTTTTTCTCCGAAATTTCAAATGACATATTAACCTAAAAATATCCAAGTCAAAGCAAAATATTTTTCATCATATTGAATATTTGTATGTTGTTGTATTCCATTAATTGGAATAAATTTAATTTGATCAATATTTTTCAAATTAAATTGAAGAATAATTCTTTTTGAATATATATCTTTTTTAATTCGTTTTCTAATAACATTCATTTCAAGATTATTATGTCAAGCTGAAGTTGCTTCAAATGAAATTAATGTAAATATTTCGATATCTTTATATCTTAAACATATTTTCATAGAATTTCCTTTTTCATTAAAAATCACACAAGCGTATGATCATTTATTCAGGCATTAATTCAGAATTAATTCTATTTTTAATTTCAATAAGTTTATTAAATATTGTTAAACGACTTGTTGAATTATGAACTAAATATATTAACTATATATAAAATATTAAATTAAAATTTATCTGTAAATTGTAAAATTTTAACATGATTTGTAAGAGTTTAAATTTGTTCTTTAAATTGTTGAGTTATATTAATAAATTGACTAAGTACAGATCATAATCATTCGTAATTACATATTAAAAGATGATTTTTAAATTCATCACGTGTACCTGACCAAGAACATTTAATATCAAATATTGTACAAATAATAATAGTTTTTAAACAAAATGATGTAAATTTACCTTTTGGATTGTTTTTGTTTTTTGTTGAATAATCTATGTTTTTCTTTTATTTTTCAAATAATACGTGAGATATTGTGAGAAAGGTTTACATAAGATTTTTTTCTCTTTATAATTACATAAAAGAGAATTAAAGATGAATGATTTCAATTGATAAAAAATTTTTGAAATGAGTCTTTCTTAGTTTTATTCTCTTAACTCTTCATTTTGTCGAATAAAATCCAATTGTCTAAATTTTTTAGCTGAAACTTTGTTCATCGAAAGGTTCTAATAGTTTATAATATATTAGATACTAGTAAAAATTTTAATATATTGACTAGATTGTGAAAAGGAAGATCATAGTGAACGAGTTATTCTAGACTTTGTCTAATCTTCATAGGATTCTCACTTAAATCGGTTCACTCATTAGTTACATAATGATTAAATATAGTTAACATAATTCTTTATTGTGTGGATACTTTGTCACTATACTGCAATATATATATATATAATCTCTATTTTCTTCTCTGTAGGAAGTACATTTAAGCATGACAAAAATGAGTTATTCTTACTGTGAATGAAGAACGGATCCTACTTTTCACATCCTTACTCATCATTCCGCCTCAGCATTAGTCTTCGTTCTAATATCTCCTCAATAGTTGGCTCATTTAAACTATGTTGAAGAATTTTTTTCCGATTTAATATATTTTCTGATTACTAGTGCCCTCTGTTAATCTAGATTTTCTCATTTGATGATATACAAAAAACCTGTTCCAAAGTATTTCATTTCTTCGTGTAATTAATCAATTCATTTACTTATCATAAAAAAAATTTTCTGATTGAATTGTATTTCATCATACATGGCATCTGGTCGTGGTCATGCATCATTTACAATTGATACATTAAAATTAGCTAAAGATAGTTTACCAGCTACTGTAAATGAACCACCACCTGTATATCCGGTATAAATTATTTTTGATTAATTATATGAGAAAAGATCAATTGTATATTTATTTAGTATTATTTTCAAAGGAATTACTTAATACACCACATTCATTAATTGAAAATCCAATAAATGATTATGATTATAAATTAAAATTAAAATTTAATTTTAATTCAAGTTTTCGAACTTTACATGATCCAACAAAAGATGATCATGAAAAAAATTTCATTTTAAATAAATGGATAGAAGGTTAAATAAAATTTATTAATTATTTTTTATTTATAAAATAATAAATTAATTCTTCTAGAATGGTCTATTTTACCTCGAGAATTAAAACAAGCATCTCGCATTAATATAAATTCATCAAAATTTAAACCAAATTTATTAAAAAAAAATATTATAACACAGAATAACAAGAAAAAAACAAGATTTAATATTGATCTTAATGTAGTACGTGAGATTTTTTTTTTTTTTATTCAATAAATAAAAATTTTGTTTTAGTATGAAGAAAAACCAATGGGTGATGGTGATGATGATGATGAACAAGAAGAAGGAAAAAAAGATGATAATGCTGATGTTAATGAAAATGATGATGATAATGAAGGAAAATTGAAAGGTTTTTAATTTCCAAATTTGATCAAAAAAAAAAAACATTTGTTTTTTTGGTTTTTTTTATTTTTCTTTAGATGCAGAAAAAAAGAAATTAACAGATAATGAAAATGAAGTTGATGGTGATGTACCAAATGAAGAAGAAGATATGGATGAAGATGAAGTATAAAACCAAAAAAATTAATTTCTAAAGAAAAAGCAAAAATTTGCTTTTTTTTTATTTAGGCAGCAGATTATACTTATTCATATTTTGATCCAGGTGATCGCGATGATGATGATTTTGATGATGATGGTGGTGATGGTATAGAATAAATTTTGTTTTTTTGTATTTGTTTAATAATAAAAAAAAGTCAAGGGATCGATCTTGTCTTATACATTCATGTGATATTATTATTTACTTCTAGATTCTTTTTTTCTTTTTGTTTTGTCCTATTGTCTTTTATTTATGTAATTATTAATGGCCTCATTAAGACAAAATGATAATCAAAATATTGAAGATGGTAAGATTATCAACATGATTTTCTTTTTTTATATATGATTAGTTAGTATGACGTATATGTATATATATATATATATTAGATTTTGATTGATCATTTGTAGATTTTCTGGTAAGAATAAATAAAATAAAATTCTGATCTTGTCTAATCATCTGTAACTAAAAGAAAAAAAGCGAATCATTTTTATTGCTATTTTGCACTTATCTCTCTGCTTAATAAATTATCAACTTTATCATATATGTATATCTTTTATTGTATTTAATGGTTCTTGCTATACTCTTAGTCGAAGAAAAAATTTGACATACATATTTAATTAGTATATATTAATTTATAAAATGAGCTTGAGAGATAGATATTATATTTATCAACAGCAAATCATCACATTCGTTCTTCATATTTTTTACAAAATAAAAATATATATGCTTCTTTTCTTTTTATTATTCTTATTAAAATGTACTAACATGTTTTATATATGTTGCATATTTATTAATTTATGAAAATGAAAACTAATTACTTTCTAGAAACAATCACTTCAAGAGAAAAAGTATCAACAACAACAACAACAGTCAATGAAATTTCATTAAGAAATAAACCATTAAAGAAATGTTTTTTACCACCACCGACGATTCTTGATAATATTATCAAAACGAAAAAACGAAAAAATAATATCGGAGAAAAATATTTATTTCAAAATTATTCTCATCAATATGAAAACAAAAACAATATAAAGTAAGTGGTAAACAGTCAGTTTTTTATTCAATGTTTGCGAAAGAACAGAAAAGTCTACGAGTGTCGACATTTAGTGTGCATGTTTTATTACATATCTAAGATTATAAAAAAGAAAAGAACTTGTTTGACATATTTTAAAAAGATTTTAAAAAAAAATGTGTGCATCTTCACGTGTTTGTAAAATGGCAACTATCAATACTTCTGAAGAGAATACGTAAGTTCTTTTTACTTTTTCTTGCTTTATTATACGCATTTAAGTTTTCATTATTTGCTCATTGTACATCTTTATTGTGTCGCTAAATAGATAAAACTAATCGCTACAATTGCTTATTATAATTGATTAATAATAAATAAATAAAAAACAAAAAACAAAAAATATTTTTCAAAAAATGATAAAATTCTATATAAATTATACCTAGCCATTCTAGAATTGCCTTATCAGATGATGTCATTTGTTGTTCTGTGCATTTTCTTTCGGCGAAAGAACAGTTAGTAGTATGTAAATATTTGTCTATAAGCATAAATTATTGTTCATTTTTTCTTTGAAAAATGATTCAGAAAGTCCTCCGGCAAAGCCAACAAATGTACCATATATAATTTATTCATTAATTTGAAATGTATAAGAAATAATGAAAAAAAATAATAATTCTATGACGCATATAAAAAGGAAGTTTTTAGGGTTGTTATTTCGCGATGGTATGAAAGTTTTGAACTCATATTAATGTTATCTTGCGTATGGTTGTGCTCTCAGATTGATTTATTGATTCTATATTAATAATAAGCAAAAATACTTTGATCTAATACTTGTAATTTATAGTATGTAAGATAGAATGCAACGAAGAAGGAAGCTTATCGTTAATTTATAAGTTCTTTTATATATTTCTAGAAATAATATTATTCATTTTTTTTTTCTCTAGTCTTTTAGATAATCAATCATCATCATCTACCGACATAAAACCTCCATATTTAATAAATTCTGAGCCATATTCAGTAGCCAAACAATTATTGTCAAAAATCGACAAGTGTTCATCTTCATCACAACGTGAATCTCTTAATTCAATCACCAGTGAAAAAATTTCGTTAATGACAGCATCAGAACAATCAAGTGTGGTTCAACCACTATTAACTGATCTTTATCAAATATCAATGGCATATGCTTATTGGAAAGCAAATAAACATCAAGAAATGGCAACATTTGATTTATATTTTCGAAAAAATCGTAAGTAAAATCAATACGAAAAATTTATTTAATCTATTTTTATTTAAAATCTTAGCATTTGGTGGTGAATATACATTATTTGCTGGTCTTGAAGAATGTCTTAAATTTATTCGTGATTATAAATTTCATCCAACTGATATTGATTATCTTCGTACGGTATTACCAACTTATACTGAACAAGAATATTATGATTATTTACTTCAACTTGATATGAATAATATTAAAATATATGCTGTACCAGAAGGTAAATATTTGTTTTTTTTTTTATTTTTTTATACTTCAATGATGCGTGGACAAGTCGGAAGTGTATTTGTTATTGAATAAGAATAACGAATATAATTACTATGAGATTATAAAATCTATGATGATAAAAAACTGATATAAAAACAATTCATTTACATATTCAACAATTCTTCTGATGATTTAGCGAGTAACAATGATTATTTAGTTAAAGAAACTTAGAATATAGATCGACACGTGTTATAGTAGTCTGAACAACTTTTACAGTATCATTCTCTTCATTTTATATTGTATTTTTTACATATATCAAGATAATAGACGGTTTTTTTTTAATGACATTCGTCGCTGTCTGTGCATTAATATAAAATACTATCATTCACTTCTATTTTATTACAGAACATACCAAGTAGAATATATGAATAAAAATACTCATTCGATCAAAATAAAATAAAAAGCTGATAAAAATATGAGTACACTTCATAAAATTCCAAAGTCTAAGGTGCTTGTTACTATTTATTTATGATAATCGATATCAAATGTGTTGTCAGCTGACGCATTACAAGTCTACACAGGTCAACGTGAATAGAACAAAAACGCAATTCGAACGATTTTCACTCCGTTCGCCTTGCCCTGAATAGTACTTATTACAAAAGTATCTAAATAATGCATAAAAACGAATTACCATCATCGTATATTTATTACAGCCAGGAAAATTCACAAACTAAAGACTAAATTAATATTTTTTTTATTGTTGATACAAGAAAAAATTATCTTATATATCAATGAGAACACAAAAAAAAAATTTGAAGAAATGATAAGGATAATAATGATATTTCAAGCTAGTTCATATCAATTTTTAGTCATTTAAATTCGATGATCGGACAATTATGAATGTGAGTGTGGATGTCGGTTTGAGTCAGAATGTTTTATGTACCCTCATCCATACATTTGCATTCGTCCTCACTCACACACTTTCAATGTTCTTTCAGAATACTTTAAGACTCATTATGTCATGCAATGCATGATCTCATAATAAATTATCCTAGCAGCTTAAATTCATTGCTTTTTTGTTCTTGTATAATCACCAGCATGTATGATCACTAGAGTTCAAAAGTTCACAGAATGTTATATGAAACCAAAATTGTTAAATTATCAAATAGATACGAACATTTTAAATATATATATACTGAAATCTTTAATTTCAAGAATGAAGTTTTTTCGATATAGATTTAAGAATTTTTCTGTCTATTTGATGATTTAATGATTTCAATTTTTTTGCTTTTGATATTACAAACGAATAATTATTATTCTCATTAAACAAAATAGATTGAAAATAATATTTATTTATTTATTTATCCAGGTACTGTTGTATTTCCTCGTATACCATTACTTCGAATTGAAGGTCCAATACTTAAAACACAATTACTTGAAACAACATTATTAACACTTGTTAATTATGCAAGTTTAGTTGCAACAAATGCTGCAAGATTTCGTTCTGCAATCGGAACTGAAAAGGCTTTACTTGAATTTGGTTTACGTCGTGCTCAAGGTCCTGATGGTGGTTTAAGTGCATCAAAATATTGTTATTTAGGTGGATTTGATGGTACATCAAATGTATTAGCTGGTAAACTATATGGAATACCAATAAAAGGTACACATGCTCATGCATATGTTAGTTCATATGAATCAATGGATGATTTAACTGAACGAGAATTATGTGATCGCAAAAGTGGTGAACGTCGTCCATTTGCTGATTTATGTTTAAAATATTTAAATGAACTTGGTCCAATACTTAAAATTCTTCCTGAACAAACAAATAAAGGAGAATTAGCTGCATTTACATCATATGCTTTGGCATTTCCAACAAATTTTTTAGCATTAGTTGATACATATGAAGTACTTAAATCGGGTTTACCAAATTTTTTAGCTGTTGCACGTGCATTACATGAATGTAAATATCAAGCTGTTGGTTTACGTTTAGATTCAGGTGATTTAGCTTATTTATCGTTAGAAGTTCGTGCAAAATTTCGAGAAGCAGCAACAAAATTTAATATAGATTATTTTAAAGATTTTAATATTGTTGCAAGTAATGATATTAATGAAGAGACATTAGTATCATTAGAAAAACAAGGACATTCTATTGATACATTTGGTATTGGTACACATTTAGTTACATGTCAAAAACAACCAGCACTTGGTTGTGTTTATAAATTAGTTGAAGTAAAAATTTTCATTGAAATTATTTGTTTTTGTTTTTGTTTTTTTTATTATTTGATAAAATTTTCTTATTATTTATTTAGCTTGATAGTTCACCACGTATTAAAGTTAGTCAAGATATTGAAAAAGTAACAATACCAGGTCGAAAAAATCTTTATCGAATATTTGGTCATGATGGAAAAGCTTTATGTGATTTATTAACAAAATATGATGAACCAGTACCACAACCATCAGTTAAAATTCTTAGTCGACATCCATTTTCTGATCAACGTCGTGCTTATGTTACACCAACATCAGTTGAAAGTTTATATAAATTATATTGGGCTGATGGAGAAATAAAAGAACAATTACCATCATTAAAAGATGTTCGAGAATATGCTAAAGACCAATTAAATCAATTACGAAAAGATCATATACGTGATCTTAATCCAACACCATATAAAGTATCAGTTACAGAAGCATTATTTACATTTATGCATGAACTTTGGATGAAAAATATACCAATTGGTGAACTTGATTAAATTAATATTTAAAAAAAAAACAAATTCATTTAAACAGGACTGTGATAGATTAAGTATATGTTGTCGGTAGAAATTTTTCTTGTTTTTCTCCTTTATGTTAGTCCTACTGAAATATATTTTTTCTTTCCTTTCGATAAGTGTATTATCCATGAATAAATATAATGAATCATTTTCGAGCCTATTAATCTGGATTTTGTTATTCATTATATTCTTTTTTTTGCTTCTGTTTTTTCCGTTTATATTTAAAATAAAAAAAAAACTATTATATTTTACTTTTAACGAACAATTGATTATTTTCTTTGAAACAGAAAGAAAAAAAAACATATCAGAATTATGATTGACTCAAGGTTATCTTTCACAGTGGATAACTAGACGACAAAATCGATTTGTAAGATCTGAACCTATATCGTAGCTAGCATTAAAGTTACTATGATCCTGCATTTAACTGTATCTTGAATTTTGATTGCAAGCAAGTAGTCGTCTTGCAGCAGCTACCACAAAGTAGGTAAAATAGGTGAATATCATTGATAGGGTACTAGAAGTAAAGTTTATCTTTAAATTTCAAGATCTAATTGTATTTATTAGATATTATGCAGTTATTTAATGTTGTATGTTTACTATATACTACAGACCTAGTCGACGATCTTGACATCGTTCTTTCTAGATTCTTGGCTATCAGACAGGATTCATTAGTCATTTCTTCTATACAAGATTCTTGTCTGAAAAATATGATCTTGACTTACTGGTAAGAACTATCTCGCTAGACAAGATTCTTGTATTCTTGATTTCAGGCTGATGCTTTTTTTCTCTGGACTTTCTTGCTAGAAATTATTTGGTGATGTGGGTCGATGCGAATATCGATATGAAAAACGAAGATTGCCAGAACACACTGACGCAACTGCGCAGTGTTGTTAACGATGTGAACGCATGTACCACGGCTGAAGAATGTATTGATAAGCTCCAGGAAAACAAAGAGGAGACATCATTTGTCATCTCCTCAGATTCATTTGGCCAAGCCCTTGTACCCGAAATTCATGGCATGCCAAAATTAGATGCCATATACATCTTTGGCAGCAACAAACAACGCCACCAAGAATGGGCCAAAAATTGGTCCAAAATTAAAGGTGTGCATACATCAATCAAGGACATCTGTGAAAAACTGACAATGACTATAAAACAATGTGACCAATACCAGATAACTATTAGTATTATTAGTCCGAGTGAAGGAGGTTCTAGCGAAAATCGCAATCAGCTAGAGCCTTCCTTCATGTATACTCAAATATTCAAGGAAATACTCCTTGACATGGGACATGGCCAAAAAGCCATTAAGGACTTGGTCACCTTCTGCCAAGAACAATACAAGGACAATACCAAAGCGCTCAAATTGATCGATGAATTTCAACGTAGTTATCATCCAACATTGACGTCAGGGTGGTATACACGCCAATGCTTCACCTTCAAAATGCTCAATCGAGCATTACGAACACTCGACTGTGACATTATCATACGAATGGGATTTTTCCTATGTGATGTTCATCGACAAATTGAAGATTTATACAGCCAACAGATCAGTCAATATCATGGCAAATCATTTCTAGTTTATAGAGGCCAAGGCTTATCAACAAGCGACTTCGAAAAACTTGCAAAAAACAAAGTTGGGCATACGAATTTCCATTGTGAAGACTCCGTCCTTTTAGGATGGAGAAAAACGTCTAGCATTGAACTTTTAAGGCGATTTTTTTTTACCTTTGACCCCGACAAACAAATAGACAAACGCATTTTGTGTTTTTTTCGTGTGACCCTCTCTTCAGTCGAGGGAATAACAATATCTCGGTCTGGAATTGTACCCAAAGATAGATCTACTTGTCCATAGAATACTTCAGAATTTTCACCTCAAAAGAATATTACACCTTAATGAAATATTTTAATTTCAAAAAAATCATTCATACCGCACGAAAGATGCGAGAATTTTATGGTTTTATGAAACTTCAATATCTCATCAAGATAATATTCTTTTGAGTTGAAATTTTTAGAAGATTCTATTGATAAATAGGTCTATCTTTGAGTGAATCTCAAATAAAAAACATCGTTATTCTATTTTTTGCTATATAAAATGTAATAGGCTAAAATTTCGGTAAAATGGCTATAACTCTAGAGGAAAAACATGCGGACACTTATCCATTTGGCGTTTTTCATATGTCACTAGGATTACTTGGAACAATTCCCCTTCGAGTGGAGCATTGGAACTAAAAAAAAAAAGGTTGGTTCCATTTACTATATTCTAATTAATTCATTTAATTTCTAATATTCTTCTTCTTGAAAACTGATTTAGACATAAAAAGGATGATTTCACTAATAAGTATTAAGATTTCAATTGAAGAAAAAACTATATCAAATAATTCTCAAGTATCAAAAAGATATGAGTTTCTTTTTCGCTTGTTAAAAAACTAAATTTATCTATTCACTAAAAACTATCCTCTAGTAATTTTGTTGAATTATAACAATCGTTATCAAAATTCGACTATCAAACATAATCATGTTCTCATTATATACAATACCTTCAAAGATCATACCGATCCAATAACTAGAACAAGTCGGTATTGTTATTCTTTGAATTAAATGTGTTTATAACTTTTTATTCTAAACAAAATTCAATTGAATTTCTAATCATTTCGAATATAATCGATTATTGTTTTATTGAATGAAATCAAATCTTGATAATAAATATTGATATATTTTCATAATTTCCAATTACAAATAACAATACATTCGATTGCTTAGCATCATATGCTAAAATAATATGTAAATTTTTTAATAAAAATAGTTGAACTTTTTAGAATATAATATCAAATAACTATTGTAAATCTGCCGAAAAAATAAACTAATCATCAATCTATCTCGTTTCAACATCTTTCGTTAATAAGCATATCACTTATCCATTTATCGTTTGGCGACACGTATTTTCTTTTTTGTTTTACTAATCAACAAAATTGCGAACAATAGAAACATAACGTTAAACACAGATGTCATTTGAGCTTTTATTTTCTTTAATTCGATTCTTCTCATGTTAAATGTAGGTGTATGTATGTACATTTTCATTTCTATACAATCCGTTTGACTTTAATAACAATCATAAGCATATAATTTGATATCGTCATAAAACGATATATATGTTCTTTTTCAAATGAATCGATGTCAAAAAAAAATCGACAAAAAAGACTTTATTATCATTGTCATAGTTGAATGACTGCAGATGTTTTCTATCATAAAGTAAATGAAAAAATAAATAAGGTACTTTTTTTTTTGTTTATATTCTTGAAAATATGATTCTTCAAATCAATTCGATTATTTCCGATTTATAATTATCATTGACATGTTAATCTGTTAGTTGATATCTAATTAAAAAAAAACAAAACGAATTCTTTTGAGAAAAAAAAGCTCGTCATGACATATACATGCAAACAAGCAATTGACACAATGCATGTTCTTCAATATTGGAAATGTCAATTTAAGTTGAGCGTTGAATTCAATCTATTGTTCAACACTGCTTGATTAACATTAGCCTTTCTTTTCTTATTCCGTATATAGAAAAAGAAAACAATTGAGAAAATGTCAAATAATTATATTGTTTTTTATCTTTCTTCACTTATATATTGAACTGAACAAAAAAAAGAAACAGACTAGAGTTAAACATAAATCAATGATTTGTTGCTGTTGTTATTATTATTAGTAAATTATAAATCAAAAATCATGAGTTCGCATAGCCAGAAATCTCAATTTTAACTATCCTTTCATTCTCTTTTATGTTTATGATCAACTTAAATTGACCCCTACGATACTGTTGAAGAATTTTTTGTTTTGAACAAACAAACAAACAAAATAAATAACTAAAATGAATTGAATTCATTAGAAAGATATTTATTCTTCAATTTCTTTCACTGACTTTATATATGCGTCCTTGAGCAACGAGATTCTTTTTATTGTATTTTCATTTCTCTATAATAATGATATTACTCGAATCATCGACTTTCCCTTGTCTTCTCCTGTCAATCATATAAATCTTAAGTACTTGGACTTACGTAACATATATATATATATATATATGTATATATTTCTATTCACCGACATAATAAGGAATCTATACAAAAAAAAATAAAGTTATTCTTTCTTGACTCTTTTATACATATTCTTTTTGATGACATATTCAATGATTGAAGTATGAGGTGTGACTAAGTGACAATACGTCCATCAAATCTTCTGTGGACAAATGTGATGATGATATGATGTAACAAGTGTCTCTGTTCTCTGCGTCTCCTTCAATCTATAATAGTTATTGACAAACGTCGTTTGTTTGCCGTAATTGTATATACAAAAAGCAAAATGGTCGAGGCAGCAGATGTGCAGAACCCATCAATTGATGAACAAGCAAATGCGTTTATAAGAATAACCAAAGAACATTGTTTCGCCGCATATGAAAAACGTTTGTCCTATTCTGTTAATGAAATTTACTCAGTAGATATTCAGCAAAATACGAATAGATAGAATTAATAATTAAATGATCTTTTTGAATTATATATCGTTGAAATAGTTTGAATATTATGAATAATTCCAATGCGCTTTATCGTGATATAACATTTTTTTTTAAAAAAGTTTCTTTTCCATCGATATAATTAGTCTGATGATTGCATTTAAAATGAAATAAGTTTTTCTGAATCTATTCATATAAGTATCAATCATTTTTTCTTTTTAAATAGAAGAAACGTGACTGTGACGAAAGAATTTGGCCATTCAATCAATCCGATATTCTTGTTATCATATTATTGAACTCATGTGCCTCGCCTTTTATTTCCGTATTGAAAGAAAAAGAAAAAAATATTGACTCAAATATTCTTCTTTCGTCTTGAACAACAGAATGCAACACGCTAGAGAGAGAAAAGAAAAGAGAAAAAAAATCCTCATCTCTCTCTCTCTCTCTCTCTCTGTCTTCTCTCTTGATACTTCATCGTGTCCATTTCGTAATTGTTCAGACATATGTGCTGTATTTTAGATTAAACCAGAAGCAAAAAAAAAATAAATACTATGAGGAGTCAATTGATGATCATCTTTTATCATCTTTTATTTAATGTTTATTCAATTATTGCTAATAATTCTTTCGATTTTCGTTTTATCTCATACAATGGTATGTATATATAAGAATTAATATTTTTTCATAATTATTGTTTATATAAAAAGAAAAATCTTATCAATTTCACTGATTATTTTGACAATAAATAAAACAAGAAATTATTTTATGGTTTTATTTATTTTACAATTTAATCAAAAGACGACTGTTTCATATTTCGATGTTATTATTAGATTATGAATAAAACGACTAGACTGAAATGTTTTTTCCCATTTTTATTTTTATTAAATTAAAATCCAAACAAATTATTTTCAAAGGAAATTTGATACTATCTCATTTTAGAATTATTACAAAATGGACAAGTCTATCAAAATGATGATGATCATGCATTCGATGCAATTACAATAGATCAACAAAGAGATCAAATTATTATTGGAGCAAAGTAAAGATATTAAGTTTTTTATGAGGAAATCTCTTCAACTTGAAAATCATTCTCTAGTTCGAACTCTATTCATAAGATAGATCTCAAAAACGATATTAAAAATACCAAAAGGATCAGAACAATTAGACCTTCCCTACAAAATTATAGCCGTTCTACTAAAAGAATGTTTCCTTGACGAGATATTCGATTCCCAAAAATGACTCATATTTCAAGAAATATTTGATTACATAATGTTTTTTGAAAATTCAATATATCTCGTCAAGGAAACATTCTTTTGAGCTGAAGTTTTTAGGACGTCCTAATTATAAGTATAAAACTTCAGATCAATATACCCTCAGTTTGATTCTTTTGTGCATATCATACTATAGACTAATTCGAATCTGCTTTATGTAGAGAGTTCGAATTCGACAACTAGAAGATTCTCTATTATTAGTTAAACTAATAATAAAATACAAAATTTTGAATTTAGAAATGCAATAATTCGTTTATCACTTGGTGATTTTCATTTATTAGAAAAATTAAAATGGGAATCATCAACAAATGAAAAAACTCTATGTCATAAACAAATTCAATCATTGGTATGAATTTTTTCTTTTCAAATGTTAAATATAACTTTTGTATTTTTGTAAAATCTAGAACGAATGTGAAAATTATATACGTGTATTAGCTCTTCGTTCTTATGATCAATTATTACTTACTTGTGGAACAAATTCATATCATCCAATTTGTATATGGCGTCGTCCAGATTCACTTTCAACAATTATTTCAAATAATGAAAAGTTTATTTCTGGAAATGGAAAATCTCCATATAATAGTCAATACTTATCTGTATATGATCTTATTGATACTGGTATTTATAAATAAATAAATAAATAAATAAATAAAAAAATAATTTTAATGTATATTATTTAAGGAGAATTATATTCAGCAACAATAAGTGAACCAGTATTTGGTGTTAATGATCCTTTAATACAAAAAAGTTTTAGTCAAACAAAACAATTACGAACACAACAGCATGATTCAAATTGGTTAAAATGTTAATATAAAATAAAAATGATTTATTTTTTGTGACTTGAAATATTTTTATTTTTATTAGATCCATATTTTGTTCGAATATTAAATATTGGTCAATATATATATACATTTTTTCGTGAAATATCTCTTGAACATTTATCATGTGGAATGGTAAGACAAAAAAAATAAATCTTTGGAAAATTTATTTTATTTTTGAAATTAGAATATTTATTCTCGTGTTGCACGTATATGTAAATATGATGATGGTACAATGAAATTTAGTGATACATTTCGTTCATATTCAAAATTACGTTTATTATGTTCAAAAAAATTATTAAATGAAATTAATTCATTTGATTTTAATGAATTACAATCAATTTATTTTTATTCTTCACTAAATTTAATTTATGGAGCATTTAATTTACCTAAGTAAAAGAAATTCATTATTCTTTTTTTTTTTGTTATTATTATTTTTATTTTTTTTTAAGAAGTGGTTTAATTGGATCAGCTATTTGTATTTATACAGTTGATCAACTTGAAAGTATTTTTAAATCTTCATTTCTTACACAAAAATCAAATGAATCATATTGGATAACATCTTCAACAGAACAAGAGATAGAAAAAGTAAATTATTTTTTAAGATTAAGAACATGTCTGACGGAGTTACGATGCTTCGTTTTCTGTTTTTCAGTAAAGTAGAGCGAAAGGTCTTCTTTCGAATGTTGAAATAAAACAAAAGACAAAGATTGACACAAATTTTGAAGTGTTTTAAAAATTGTACTAAATTGAAACAGTGAAAAATGTGAATTGAAATTAAGAAGCACTAACTGTGTTTTATCCGAGTGTCATAAAAAGATTTGTCTCTCTCTCTCTTCTTAACTTCTCGATAGAGATCCATATGAATAATTTTGAGCCTATCATAGCTCTACCGTCTTTTGAATAGGAATAGAAACGCACTTTTAGACATCACCATGTTAAGGATCGGTCAACCCGGCCAATACGTCAGAAATGTATGGTGATAACTGACTTTTCCCATTATTCCAATTGTTATGGCAAGTACGTAAACGTGCCATAAGACAAATGTATTATAGGCATATTCTATATATATTCATTCTCTTTCTTTCTGTACATATATATTATTAATCATAACTATATCTTTTCTTTCGTTCTGTCAGGTATTTTCCCTAATGTATTCTCTTGTTTTCTTTACTTAGATGTAATAACTTGTGTATATTTCTAACTGTACTATGTTGGTTTATTTCACTTTTTCCCTAACTTCTGATATATATATATATATTGTTTCTATATGATTAGAGAGACATAAAGAGATTAAAAGTTAATCTAATCATTCTGATTATTATCATAAATAAACATATGAGTGAATTGTAATTTTTTGGTACAATTGGGATTTTAACTGTATTTGTGTAATAACTTTTGTTATCATTGACCGATTCGGAGAAATTTTTCATATGTTACTGTTCTTCAGGTGTCCCACACTCATACAAAGTTTCAGTTCTCTAGCTCATACTATCGAGAACTTAGAATTTTCACACTGTGAAACAAATCATATTTTATATAGAGATGTAGTAAGAAAAAGAAGGAGAAAAAATATAATGAATAGTTCATTTTAGATAGCCTGAAGTGCTCTATTAAATTATACATCTTGTGTATTCTTCTCTCTTACTTTTCACACTCATTCCCTCCTAATACTTGATTATAGACACTCCCTTCATTTTCGTGTAAAACGACCTTATCTTCAAATTTGTTCTATCTATGTAAAATCATTCAAACAAAAAATTATTTTGAATGTCTTCCCTTTTTGGTTGAAAAAAAGTCGATTTTGATTCACTTTGTAGAACGACTTTTTTGAAAATTACTTTGTGAATAACTCATGAAAGATTCATTTGTTTTCTATGAAAGTTTTACTGAAATTACATTTCTTAGAGAGTTGTATGTAAAATATTGAGAGAAACTTTTAAAATTGTACCAAAAAGTTGTAATTCACTCATATACACAACACTGATACCTTTACGCTATGAGAAACTAGCGGTGCTAATACACCGTAAGTTTTTCATGTACTCACTGACTTCACGATTACTCTTACCATTACATTCTTAAATAGGAAAATATAATGAAAGAATGTGTCCTGTGTTCTTTAGACATTCGATATTCAATAATGATTTCGATATTTCTAATTTGTTGCATTATATTTGTGAGAATAATAATATCGTTTATTTTGAAAATATTTTTTAGTGTGAATTAAATTCATCAAATAATATATCATCAATTCCATCAGGACGTGTACTTCGATCAGGTGTTTTACAATCATCATTTGATGCTCTTATATTAGATGATATTCGTATTGGTCATTTATTAGTTGATCATTTTTATGATGTAACTATTTTCTTTGTTATTACTTTGGATGATTTATGGTTAAGAAAATATTCATTAATAACTAATGAAAATAATAAAAAATTATGTTTAATTGAACAAATTGAATTAAAACCATCGATGATTTCATCAAACGATTGGAAAATTAATAAAGTAGAATTTATTTCAAAGACAGTAAAAAAAATCTTTCATTGTTTTGTTTTTCTTTAAAATTAATTTCAAAAATTCTTTTTGATTTTAGAAAGAAATAATTCTAACAACATCTATATCTGTATTAAAAATACCTGTTGAACGTTGTAATCGATTTAATACAAGTCATCTATGTATTGCTTCTATGGATCCATATTGTATATGGGATAATTATTATCAACGATGTACTTTTTCAAGAATTTCAACATGGAAAATTTCTCGTCAATTATTAACATGTCCAATTCTTAATATAACAAGTATGTATATTAAATTATTTCTTTTTATATTTAATAAAATAAATTGTGTTTTGTTTTTATCTAGTTGATGGTGGTTGGACACCTTGGTCATCATGGTTTATATGTCAACAAGAAACAGGTGAAAAATGTCAATGTCGTACACGATCATGTACACAACCAAAACCTCAATTTGATGGAAAATTTTGTCAAGGAAATCATATTGAAATAAGTCAATGTGAAAGTAAATGAAAGATAAAATTATTATTTTGATTTTTTTTTTTGTTTTTATTTTCGAATAGTTCATGGTGATTGGTCTCCATGGAGTCCTTGGAGTATATGTCCACAAACATGTGAAAAAATATTTCGATCAAGAACACGAACTTGTACAAATCCTAAACCAAAAAATAATGGTAGAATATGTATTGGATCTGAACGTGAAGAAGAACCATGTCCAGAAATAATTTGTTCAAATGAAATTTCAAGATTAAGTAATTGGAGCGGTAAATATCATTAGTTTTTGTGTTTTTTTTTGTAGAATTCACATATATTTTCGAAGAAAATAATGAGTGTAGATTTAAATCAAGATTTTGCAGCCGAAGGAGAGGGAGAAGGCCAACGGTCATTGTGAACGTTTTCATAGCAACTGTTATCCTACTCCTTTTCCTTAGTAATGAAAAAAGACGCTGAACATCATAAATGACAAGACTTCGAATATTCTATAACCTTTGTTGAAATCGTAGATGTTCTAAATAGTTCAATTTCTGATTTTTGTACAGATGAAAATTTATATTCAGATATCAAGGATGATAGTTATTAATCAATATCAATGTTTGTGAGTTTATTGAGATATAAAACAGTCCATTGCACTTTGTTATAGATATAATGAATGTTTACAACATACTTATTTGTCAATCGTTATAATATGGAGTACGAAAATGAAAAGCAACAAAGCAAATAAAAAATAGAGTGCCAGTATAAAAGAAAAACGAAGAAAGCTCTGTTCGAAATGTAGAAATCAATTTCGCCGGCGATTGAGTATCCTTGAAGTGTGCTAGAGATTTTTCATCTTACGTATTTTGTATTAAATCATTCGCCGAAATAAAAGACGTCTTGGAATTTTCAGGATGTCTATTGTGTTTAGATAATTTTAGTTTTTCAAGAAAAGCTTTGCAAATGGTATTAAATTAGTCTTGGTCAGGCGTCGTCCGCATGTGAAAAATATTTCTTCAGACGTCAAATACTCAAGATTAAGAAGAATTTCTAGAACTCATCTGAAATCATGGTCACTAAGTACTCTGTAAGCACCACTTTGTCTCGAAACTAGGGAGATGCAGGTCTAGATTCACAAAAACGCGGACCTACAGCTCTCTATTGGAAACAAGTATTTGAACATCATCACAGATTAACAAATTCATGTTTCTTCTGCTCGTAATATGATGATATCGCGTGAGTGTGAGAGTTTTCACTTCGGTAACACCCATACCCAAGTCGTATTAGTGTATTCAACCATAATAGAAGCTCCATGGACTTCTATTGCGACGAGATATTTAGTAGACTTATGTTAAATAACACATATGAATTCCATATTTTTTTCATATAGAATGGGATGTCTGTTCAAAATCATGTGGTGGTGGAATACAAAAACGAAGACGAACGTGTTTAAGTAATGGTGGAAAATGTAATGAATGTTTAGATGAAATACGTTTATGTAATGAATTACCTTGTCCAAGTATGTTTTAGAATAATCCACAAATAAAGGGGATGAAAATCTTTTTTTTGTTTATAGTTCAACCAGTGACAATATGGAGTAATTGGACACGTATTATACCAAAAGATCGATTAAATAGTGATGATATGATAACAGAAACACGTACTCGTTTTGTTTGTACACTATCGTCGTCATCTGATCAACAATCATTAGAAATGAACTTAGATAAAGTTATTTATCGAATATGTAATAATCAAGGACATGATTGTCAACAAACAGGTAAGTTTTATTTTGTAGAATAGAAACATGTCCGAATTCTGTGAGTTCTGAACTTAAGGAAGTTTTGAAACTTAGGAATTCGTTGAAGTTTAGATAACAGATCATCCTAGAGTTTGAAACGAGGGCGTGGATGTGAGTGTAGAGAGAACCGAAATCCACATCCTTCCGGAAGTTCCTGGTGTTCAGAACTCACTGAATCCGGTCACCTCTCTTATACTTGTTCATGTAAAATAAAAACTCAGTTGTATTAATTGTAATTCGAATTTAAATTTTGCTAATAATTTTCTTTTGTTTAGATTCATTTGATTATTGGTCAGCATGGTCTAATTGGAGTGGTCAGTATGTTAAATAAAGATTTATAATAATAATAATAACTTTCTTTTTCATCTATTTGAAAGAATGTCATCCATCTTGTGATAGTATTGGTTCGACACAAACTCGTCGTCGTAGTTGTTTAGGTAGTCAATGTTTTGGTAAAGATATTGAAAAACGTGAATGTTTATCTTGTTCATCACAATTAAAAAATAATTGGTCTTGTTGGACAGATTGGTCTGAATGTTCATCATGTAAATCAATTGTATCCTATTCAAGTAAATTTCGTACCCGTACATGTCTTACAAATTCATGTGAAGGTTTATCATATGAAGAAAATTCATGTTTATGTCCATCATTATTACAATTTTTAAATGAATATCGTTTTACTTTTTTTCATATTATTTTAACTAGTTTAATATCATTTTTATTTGGTTGTTTATTAATTATTTGTATATATGTATTATGTTGTCATCGTTATCGACATAAAAAAAAATTTCATTCAAGAGATGATCAAGATTATTTTCAAGGATCAACATCAAATTCATCATCAAGTCCACATACAGCAATTGATTCTGATACATTTACAACATTATTAAATACAAATAATAATAATAATAATCAAAATAAATTTCGAAATTTTGATTCATCATCATTATTAAAACCAACTACTAATAATTGTCTTAAAGATATTCCATCAAAAAAATTTAATATGTATATAAATCCAAGAGATATGCCTCCATCACCACCATTAGCAACATTAAAAAGAACATCATTAATGTCATCAATGAAAACAAATCTTGATGCTGATGATATTTAGTTTTCTTGAATTATTTACTTTTTTTTTTTCAAAAAAGAAAAAAAAATTTATCTGTGATATTGTATTGTCTGGCTAGTCCAGTTTTCTATGTCATGATTCTATTTGTCATTTTGCTTTTTTTTTTGTTTTGTTTTAATTATATTACAGAAATAGATATTTGAAGGAGTCAGTTGTTGTTATAAATGATTTATAATGATAAATGTGACGAAGGATTTGTTTTTGAAAATTTATTACATAGATGTTTAACTATATTATCAATCAAGTTCATAGAAACAGTAGGAATTGAAGAGAATATTAAAAAAGAAAACGTTGTATATTACTTTTTTTTTCCTCAGCAATATTTCTGAACTTTGCCGAGATACCTAAAAACTTAGTTTAGGATACATCATAGCATCAGATTAAACTAGAGCAATAGGAAAATTCTGTATATGTACAATGCCATTAGAGGTTTTGGAACAACACTGTGTATAAGAGATGTTTTACACATTTCTGAGAAATGATGAACTAAAAATAAAATAATAATTTGCTTGACTATTTTTTTTACCAATTCGGCGTTAACATTTCTTGTGAGCAAAATCATGATCAATGTGAAACTACCGTGATGTATTCTGGTGAACTCCAAATATTTAACGTTAGGATTTTTTGGGAACAGGATCTGATTAAGAGCACTTGAAAACAGATAACTAGATATCATTATTTTCACTAAACCCTAAAACTTCAGTATAAAGCGTTCTCGATCGACCTAAATTCGTCGTAATAACTTCATATCGATAAAATTATCCGTGATATCTCCATGCCCTTGGAAAGATTATTTATTGATTTTTTAGATCGTTCAAGATATATCATGCGAAGGAGTTAGAAATTTATTGATATTTACATGACTCAAACATAATAGAGGCAAATGCAAGACGGAAAACTCTTATTCGGACATTCCGAGTCACTTTGAGTGAGGAGTGAATTATCTATATACATGATGTCGAGTTTCTGTTATCGAGTCAATGGTCAAAGAAAAAACCAGCTATGCAGTATGCATGGAATTTCTCTAGTTAGAAGAGCTGGTACGCCATTATTTCGAGCCATTGCTAACCATTCGAATGGCTCCGAATGAGATTTTTCACCCTTGATTTAAATGGTATTCTTTAAAATAAAAACAAACTATTTAAAAAAATATATTTGAAATTAATGTTCTATGGAAAGGTAAATATAAAGAAATACAAATGTTGGATAATTGCGATTTATTCTTGTTAAAATATCGTAATTTATTTGAATGAAAAACAAATACTTGTTCTTTTGGCGTAATAAAAATATTTGAGAATCACTTGAGCGATCCTTGAAAAATGAGAATAAAGAATAAGCAAAAACAATTCAATGTATGATGATAAGAATGTAATGTAAAATTCTTTATTTTTTATTCAAGATTCTATATGCATGGCATAGTTGTCTTTCTGCAAGATGATGCATGTTATTTATATCGTTAGTTTCTTCAGAACTCATTAAAATTAAATAAAAAAAAAAACATTTAAAAAACTCTTTCACTTATCCGAACTGGTACAGAGTTCTCTATGAAATAAGTGTATTGAAAAAAATATTTGCATGCATGAAAATCTTATTTTGCATCTTGACTTCTGGAAATTTTCTGAACAGTAAGGTTTGCAGTTGCAAAAATGTTTTCATTGATGTTCTTTCAGTTGACCGAATATCTTTAAAAATTTTCATAGAAATCCGATGCACTGCATTGAAAAACGATTTTGGAGAGGGCACAGGCGACCTTAACAATGCATGTTACTTATTCGTGACATTACTATTTATAAGATCAATATTTATTATTCTAATGAAAAGCTTACTCAAAACGATAAACATCGAAAATAACTGACGTGCTTATTTTTTCCTTTTATAAACGTCTTACCAATAAAATTTGTTCATTTTGAAGAAATAAAATCATTTTTTTTTCCTTTTTATTCTAACAAGTCATCACTAGAAAATAGAGAGTTTTCAAGTATTTACTCTATTATATTTTCTATAAATGTCTTATTTAAATTTGTTAAATTACTTACGACCGAACACATTCATATAAAACAAAACAGCGATAAGTATTCTACTCAATTATTTTTTACGTTTGTGTCTAAGTAACACAAGCTTATATATTAAAAACACAGTTGAAAGATTTACAGGGACGAAACGTACTTTTAACAAATTGATAAGATTTCAAAAATGTACAAAAGTCTCGATAAATTCTCTACTAAAAATAACAAAGTAGGTGTTATTAAACAATCATTCATTTATACGTATAAATCTATTTTATTTTTGATTTCACAGACATCTTACTCATATACAAGTACTAGTAGTGTTGTTCTATCTCAAAAAGCAACTCGATTTTGGATACCTTTCGATGTAAAACTTTTTGAAAGTAAAACATCTATTATTAAACAATACGAAAAAAAAACCAGACGAATATTCTTGTTTAGCACTTACACCTAAAGAATATTTAGGAAAATATTGTCGAGTTAATCCTCGTCAATATACACTTTATAAACGTATTTTTGATAAACATAAAAATATTGAAGCAGAATTAAACATAGAGGTAATAAATAAAAAAAAATTTTCTTAATGATATTGTTAAAATTTTTTGAATATATGGAAATTGATAGGCCCTTGCTGATGCATTATTTGATGTATATATGGGTACTATGGATAATCGACTTATAAGACAAGTGATTATTTTACTTGATTTATCATCAAATGAAAAAATAACATTGAATCAATTTATTGGTATTGCAGCATTTTCTGAAAGATATTGTTTTAAAATATTCAGGTGAATTAATTATTTATTTATTTTTATAAAAATTATAAATAAAATTTCTTTTAATTAGACAATTTGATGATATAGATTCACAATTACAAAAAGATATTTTAGAAATACTTGATTTTTCTTCATTAAAATGGAAATTATTTGGTATTAATATTTCGCCAACACTTCGAGAAATTCTTAAATTGATATAAAAATTTAGATTTTTTTTTTAAAGGTTATATTTTAAAAATAAATTAAATATTTTAATTTTTAAATATAAATACTCATACTAAGATTTTAATCTATGCAACAAAAGAAAAAACAAAAGGAAAAGCTTGTAATGGAATTCAAATTAATCTATTTCCATTCATCGAATAGATACATTATCACTTATATAGCCAATAATGGAAAAATGAGCTATTATTTCATAAAATACATGAAATAGTGCATTTTAATTAATTATTTCCCCTATTTTTAATGGATTGCAATGCATTATCAATAATTCATTGAATGCCAATGTATTATGATGTATTACTGGATAAAATGTTGAAATTTTTGATAATACAGTAAATTCTTAACGCTTTATTTAGGGTAATATCTTAAACTTCGAGAACTCATTATCTTCCTAAACGAGAGATTGAGAAAAAAATGCATTGTACGTATGACGACATATTTACGCTTTATTGTCAGACAGACTTATAAAATGGGCTCAAACTAACATGCTTGTGACATACGTTGATAGTAGGCTTGAAATAGTTAAGAAATTCTAGAGAATATCTTGAAGTACGACAAAGTACAGAATTTTCACTTTTTCCTCCTTGGATTCAACGCAAATCATTTTGCTTCAAAAATCTTGTTTTGTATATTTATTAAGATCATCGACCTTATTTTCATCCATCATATAGAAAGACGACGATCTGTCGATTATTATTACTATATCAACACTTGTTTGCAATCTCTTGTCAACAAAATAATAAAGCACAGACTGTCATTTAGTACATATGCCACCGAACTTCACAACGATATGGTCAAATCACATATTCCTAAATGTGTAATTACGAATCTTAAACCACAAGGCATCACAATTGTGCCGCAAGCACCTAATTCTTTGAAATTGGCATCATCCAACTTTTAGCTATTCGACTTGATTAAACGTAACCTGACTGATGAAAATGATTCTGAATCGTTACATGACGCTGTAATCACAATAATGAATTCGTTCAGTAAAGATGGTTATAGAAAAACTTTTGATAAATCGACTTGTTCACGTAACGCGTCACCTTCAATGCCGGTAGTTTGAAAAATCAGCTCTAAATATCACCAGTATTATTCGATATAATAAGAGAGAAGATATATAAAAGCTATTTGAAGTTTTCAGAACATGAGATTTAACTCGCATTTATTCACCATTGTGGATACGCTAATAGCAGAAAAAGGGTTTTATTTTTCTAATTTTCGTCACCGCGTAACGTTAATGTGACCAAAGTTTCATTATGAATGAGAGACCTTTTCGAAAAAAACTTTTTTCATATTAATACTCCAAAGTGTTTACTACAAATCTATTGTGAAATATTTTGTTCAAGATAGTATACATTTGGAAAAAAACAAAGAACGAGTACAACACTCTCAAATTTTTGTCCCTTGTCCATCATCGCGTTACGCTGTATATTTTTGCTATGATTTTCAGAATGCTTTGCTAAATAAACTCAAATTTACCGGATTCCAAGAGTACATAAGGTGACACATCTTCTGACGAAAAAATCAAATTTCTAAGTGATTTTGTTGCTGAGAAAATTTGGAGACACAGCAGAGAAAACGTCATCGCGTTACGCTTGGACAAGCCGAAATGAGTTGAACTGATGAAGATATCTGTTAGTAATCAAGATTACTATTTCGATATTAAATGAAATAAAAAGTCATGCATATATAAGCTCAGAAGTATACAGAATTTAGCTAATTTTGTACAAATTGAAGATTTTCACGATAAACATAAAATCTTAACAAGTGTAACAAGCAATAGTTTTGATTCTGATAATATTCCTTGAAATGTTATTGATGGAAAAATCAATTTGATTACTACTTTAAACAAAAAGAATTAATTAAAAGAAATTTTGGTTGTATTATTCTATCTATACATTAGTGACGAAGGTAGATTTTAGCTCAAGATGGGTTCATGGTGAATTGAACCCATCCTAATTCATACAATGGGATTATTTTAACATAGCTTTCGAAATTTCTTTAGGTGCCATCCTGAGCAACTGTTGTATCCACTATTACATCACATAGAATTATTCTTGATGAATTCTATCTTTTAAGTTCTAATTAGAATTTAATAATTAATGAAGTATTAAATAATCATAGTTATAAATTAAAAAATAGAAATCAGACAATATTGGGAATATGAAATATTAATATTTTATTTGATGAAATAAATAATCAAAAAAATAATAAAACGTGTTTTTTTTGCAAATAGTAAAAGTACAAATATATATTGATGTTACTTTGTCATCACATTTTTAATTTCCTATTTTTTTTGTCTTGAAAATAAAGTATGTCTACATATAAAAAATAATTTCATTTCATTGAATTTCTTTTCAATTTTTTTATTTATTTAAATATTATTTCACTATAAACAATGGTTTTATTTCTTATTGAAGTATATTTAATTGAGGTTTTTTTTCTCTTCTTTTGCTCAAGAGAAAATGCGTGACATAAAAGTAGAAAAATCAATATGGTTTTTCTCGTCTTTTTCTTATCCTTGTCAAGAAAACAAGAGATGATTAGAAATGAGAAAACATTTCTGACGACTCTATCTGCAATGACATATGCGGATAGTTCGTAGGTCTATTGAAAAAAAATTATGAACTAACTATCTTATTCTGTCTGATGAATCAAGTAAATTAAAGAGATTATTTACTAAGATAAATTTTTATATTTACTTCTAATATTTAATATGCAAGACAAATCCGATGAAACTTGATATTACAGAAACAACAAGAATCATTCAACATACTCGACAATCGACATATGATGATAATCAAGAGATAATATGGCCAACTACCATTGGCATATTTGTTGCATTAGCATTAGGATGGATGATATGTCGATATAAATGTTCTTCACAAGAAAGATCTCCACATGTTGTTCGATGTTGTCCAAAATCATTATGTAAAAGAATTCGATTATGTTGTATATGGACATTTAGGTATTTTGTACAAAGAAGAAACATACTTTGTTTTAGTTTTTGTAAATTAAATAAAGTTTATTTAGATATAATAATGAATCACACCGACAACAAAATTCAAGTTCTGATTTACGAATACAAATCAATAAAGAAAGGTATGATTTAATAATTCATTTATTATTCTTATTTTGACTTTTATTTTTCAAGAATATCGAACCAAAGTCTATTAGAAATTCCATTTATGGAAAATAATTCAACAACACATCATTCCTCATCTCTTACACAATCTTTTCAACAATGGCCACAACCATCTCTTTTAAATAATAATCAAGAACCATCATTTCCTTTATCAATATCAATCCAATCAACAATAAATTCGTCACAACCTAAAAGACATCCATTACGTCTAGAATCAATATCAACTGAAACAGAACATAGTAATGAAAGACGTTATTCATCACCATGTCCATTTCGAGCAACAAATATGGATTTTCATGAACAAACAAATAATATTAAACAGGATCATCTGTTCTTTAACACTTAAATGTATAAGAATTTTTCAAAATAAAAAAAAAACAAAACACATCTAGTCATTGTAATGTTGTTCATAATGTCAATAGGTCATGTACTTGCTGCTATATACAACAGGGGAAATAAAATAAATGAAAATTGAAGGTTTTTTTTTTCCTTCTAACATTTTTCAAAGTTCTCTATGACACATAAGACATGCTACTTAAGGTTTCAACTCTAGTTTTTGAATGTTGACACAAACATATGGAAGTTTTATTTGACGTGATAAAAACCAGACCGATCAGAGAAGTTTATTTCTAAATAGAAACAGAGTTATGAATTATTAGTACAAAAACAATATATATTTCAATATACTATGAAGAATATGATAGTGGTCGCTAATCTATGGTTGAGATTTGTATTTAAAAAATTCTCTATCATCTTTTATTTTTCTTCTTTTGTGTTTTATTTAAATCAAATCTTCACACTGTTTAATATCAATTTGATATAAAATTCGCAACAATATATGAAGGCTATAATCTTCTTTTTCTTTGTTAACATTAATTTTTGATTAAAACTAAATTGTCTTTTTTTGTGTTACATTCAATAAAATGTCAAATAATGATCAAGTAATTATTTTTAATTATACATAAAATATATCTTGATTTTTAATATAATTTTAGTTTCAATTTTATCTTTATCATCCACAGTTGAATCAACCTCATCGATATACACGTCAGATTATTTATATAAATGAAAAGACAACATGTGAAGAAATTTTAGGACGTTATGTATCTGATTCAAATACTGCTCGATTAATAGAAACATGTTTTGAATTTGGTAAGAAGATTTTGATCTATGTATTAATAGAAAAAGAATTTTTTTTTTTTTAGAACGAGAAATTCCATTAGATGATTGTTTATTTAATGTAATAACTCGTAATAGATCAATTGAAGAATTCAAAATTATTGTACGACATATACATGGTATGTTAGCGATTCTTTTACTCTGAAATAAATATTGTTACCTCTTATAGAGAATGTAATTTGATCAAGAACTAAAAAGCTTTCTCGTCTCTTTTTTTTTGTTCTCTCTTGATAATAACATTAATTTTTCTATTCTCTCAAGTGAGTTACTACTGTTGTTGTATTAAATAGAGAATTTCTTTTTTCGTTCTCATTTTCTTCTTTATACTGATCGTTGTTATTGACCATAAGAGAACACGACAAATAACAGGAGTATTTTTTGGTAGAAATCGATGAACGAAGAAAAAAAAATTTGACCTCTGTATCATTGTCTATACTCATCTTCGATTCTTTTTGATCTTCCTTTCATATTGTTAGACAATCATCATTCTCAATATCATCAACGACGACGAATAACGATGCGTTCACCTTTGGTCAATAATAATCATCAATCATCACACGAGTTCATATCAAATCAATATCAAACAAATATTAACCAAGTAAAAAAAAAAAATTAATTTTTTTTTCTAATTTTCAAAAAAAGAAAATCAATTTTTTAAATTTTAGTCAAATGTAAATAATCAATTAGTGAATTATTCATTATCAGAATTACAAGAAATAACTGTTCATCAACAAGAACAAATTGAACAAAATAAACAATTATTACTTGCACGTGAACAACATCTTCAATATCTTAAACAACAACAAACAATACAACAAAATTTACGTTTTAAACACCATATTGAACAACAAGAAATCAAACATTTACGTTTAAAAACACTTCAAAATCAAATAAATCAACAAAAAAATTCAAATTCAACAATTGGTTTGTTTAAAAAATCAAATATTTTCTCTTTATATAAATTCAAGTTTTTTTTATTTTTTTTTTATTTAGAAGATGAATTAGAAGTATTAAAACAAATCTTTTTAAATAAAGAACAAGAATTAACAATAATATTAAATAAAGTTGATGAATTAACAAAACAACTTGATCAATTAAGAAAATTAAAAACAACAACAAATCAAGAACAATCACAAAATAAAAATGAATTAGATAAATTACAACAAGAACTCATGGTAAAATTATTTTAAGCTCTTTCAGAACAAAAAAACTTTCATTTTTTCATCGGATTTCAACGAAAATTTCAGAGAATATTAGTCTTGGCCAAGATAGATTATCAGTAAAATATCTCCGTTAAATCTCCAAAATACTAACGAGTTATAGTCAATTCATTGATCAAAAGTACTCTTTATGCAGGCAAGGTTCTCAATACGAGGATACGAGCTAATATGTCGAGGTGATTTTGTTTTTAAGTTTTAGAGTACACTTAGAGCTAAATCGTAATAGTGCTCGATTTTTGAATTTTCCTTTTGTTTGTTTTTGAATCAAACTTTTTCGAAAAAATCTCAAATTCATGACCGAAAAACAATCGTTGATTAAAACCAAAGATCTAAATTTTTTGTATCAACAAAACAGATATTCAAAAGTCAAGTTCTATTACACCTATTCCTAACTGTTTATTGTGTATTTTAAAAAGCAACATTACTTTTATATTGAATCGTTATTAAGAAAAGTTTGCTCGTATAAACTGTATATGCGAAAAAACTGATATTAAGAAAAACGAAAAATAGTGTTTTTGAGATGGCGTCTGTGCAAATATATCACATCACTCTTAGGAGTACGTGTCATACCAAAGTTGGATTATAGTTCCTTATATGTAGCTGTAGATGTGGGTGAGACCTATATTCTATCCACATCCTTCTTTTGTTATCAAAAAAATCATTCCAAATTAAAGCTCATTCCAAAGACTATCAGAATATGTATAAATCTTGAAATCGAGTTTTTCTCGAAAAATTGGCTTTTCTGAGAGGGGTGATCCCGTAGGGAAATCTTTGTTTTGTTTTTGGTAAATTAAAAAAAAATTCATTTAGATACGAAATAAATTAAATGAACAACAAAATCGTAAAATTACATATCAACGTGAAATAATAACATTGAAACAAGCTGAGTTAAATCAATTAGATCGTCGAATAGAAGAACTTCAAAAACGTTTGAAAATGAAAACAACATCTCATCCAACAAAATCAACATTTGTTGATACATTTACATCATCAAATGGTTTTAAAACTGTTTTAGATACTGTACAAAATACATTAAATAATATTAATATAGCTGAAATTGAAAAACGTATGGTACAATTAGCAAATTCATTTAATTTAATTAATACAAATGGGTCTTCATTTGCAAGTCAAAACGATCAAATTAATAATTCAAATAGTCCAAAAAAGGTTAATTTATAATTCTTCACTGTTTATCGAATTTTACAGCATTTTTTCTAACAATTAAACATTTGAAATCAATTAGAAATACGGGTTAAATGTGAGCGTCATAGGAATGAATGTAATAAATTTCCATTTTTTCGATATGATATGATTTAATGCAAAGTGAAGAAAACTTTTTTTTGAACATTCTTTTACAGAGACAGACTATAGCTAAAGTGTGTTCGACTCAAAACAAAAAGGAAGGAAATGTTGTTAACTTTTTTTTTTTTAGTAGGCAAAATATTTTCTGTCTAACAGAATTCAAGAACAGAAATCGTTTTCTATCAAGAAGAAATAAAAATTATTCATAATACGAAAGGAGACTGTATCATAACTAGCATATCTATCAGAGCTCGAAATGTGCCGCCCGATCCGAGCTTTATTTCTTATTTTTTTCGAAGAAGATTTGCCATCAAAAGAAAACAGGAAAAATTTGATTTTTCATGGAAACCTTTTACATGGATTTTGCACATCGCAATTGATAACGATCAGGAATCTTTATTATGTGAACGTGTTCGAAGTTTTATTTAGTCAATAAATGAAAGTAGAGCATTTATTCGGTTCGATGACATTCGTCATCCACACACACAAGATCGTGTGCACTATCATCAACTGCTTTAAGTGGCACGAGTGTCACTTCATTAAAAGTAATAACCGATGTGACTTTCTGAAATCGAGCAGAGGGCATTTTACTCGTGAAGGACTATGTTAATAAATGATAGTCTTCAAGAAGCTGGGATTACCCATGAATGCATCTTAGTCTTTGACTTCAATAAGTAATTCAATTTATGTCTCATGCTATTTTTTTTCAAGCATTAGAATTGTCCGGTCCTATATCAGTTCGTGAACACTATGATAATAATCTTTTTCGAATGTTCTAATAAATGAATGCAGTGATTGTGAAGTTCCATTATGATCCGGTTTCGAGGTCTGATACTTACTCTTTGGTTGAATCCTAACTAGCATCGACCTAGATATGACATATGTTATTCCTTCCAACAAATGCGTTATATATCAAACATCATAGTGATATATGCAAAATTTTACTGATCATGAAACTCAAATGAGTAAAGATTTACGTAGATCAAGTCTTTTTAAAAAAAACGATTCTATCAAGTTTCGTAACAATTTTTCACTTGAATAGTTTTCCAGATATTTATGATATTACATCAGGCTTACTATCTTTTTTCTTTTATATGTAGACAAACGATGGTTCATCATCGATTCCTCCAGCTAAAATAGCATTTGCATCTAAAAGTGAAATAGCTGCAGCATACATGGCTGGTTCATTAACAACGTCAACATCTTCTCCATTACAATCTACAAATTTACCTATTCTTCTAAATAAATCAACAATAGATATGATTGATTCTTTACCATCAAAAACTGAAGAACAATTATTACCACCGAATCTTCGTTTAAATGATGATATACTCTCAATTCATTTTAATAATATAACATCAAATATAAAAAAACGTCATTCATTATCTGATGCAAGTGATTCATTAATAAAATATTTATCATCAAATCTTGAACAACAACCAATTCATGTTCGTGATGATTCATTAATAAATTCATCTTTATCAGATACGCAATCTACTATTGTTGCATATGAAAATCTTTTTGATTTACAAACTAATATCAATAATGATGATTCCGATCTAGAACAACAACAAACAATAATTGAATCAGTTAGTTCTGATACACAATCTGAAGGTTCACTTTCTGATGATATTGAGTCAACAATATCATTTTCAACAAACATAACAACATCTATTATTAATCTTAAATCATTATTAAAAACTTCAACAACACCTAAAAATACTACAAGACGCGTTATATTTGATCCGTTAGCACTTCTTCTTGATGCTGCTATTATTGGAGAGCTTGAACTTCTTATAAAATCTGCTAAAGAAGTTTGAATTTTCTTTTTTATTTCTGTAAATCTTTCTATTTTTTTTTCAATATTCAGGTGAAAAATCCAAGTCAACCAAATGATGAAGGTTTAACTGCATTACATAATGCAGTATGTGCATCAAATTTTGAATGTGTAAAATTTTTAGTTGAATTTGGTTGTGATATTAATTATGCAGATAATGATGGATGGACACCATTACATTGTGCAGCATCATGTAATAATACATTAATAGTTGCTTTTTTAATTGAACATGGTGCTTGTATTTATGCAACAACTATTCGAGATAATGAAACAGCTGCAGAAAAATGTGAAGAAGAAGAAGAAAATTATACTAGTTGTTCACAATATCTTTTAAGTAAATTAGAAATATTTAATAGTTTAAAGAAAAAAAAACACACAATGATTATTTTATTTTAGATGTACAAAATGATTTGGGTGTGATTAATAATGGATTAATTTATGCTTTATATGATTATGAACCAAATTCTTCAATAGATAATGAACTTGAATTTAAAGATGGTGATTCATTGACAGTATTAAGACGTGGAGATGAAAATGAAAAAGAATGGTGGTGGGCAAAACATGAAAATACTGGAAAAGAAGGATATATTCCACGAAATTATCTTGGAGTAAGTTATCATGAGAGAGAAAATTTTGAAATGTGACTCTTCGACAACATATTTCTATAGAGCTCAATGAACATAATACTAATATATTTACTTCGTTAAAATACTTTAATTTTGTGTAGCATAATTATGAATTCTCCGATTCATCCAGATGCTCTTACCGTATCTTTGATAGTACATTCAATAGGAGTGATATATAAGGTACCTATCATTCAGCGTCTTTCTAAATTTTACTCTTATATAATATAGTCATTACAAGCAAAACTGATCCTTGTCGTTTCACATTTTAACCTTATCTAGGTTATGCTATACTGGTAGTAATTACATAATATTGTAGAACTCACATATTTGCAGCTGTGCCTCTTCTTTCTATTACAAATCTTAACAACAGACATCAGACTGTTTTTCCAGAGGTCCTTAGCGACGGAAAAAGGCACTGAACGGCATTAATAACAAGACTTAGACTGTCCTAGAAAATTCTAGAACATTCGCTGTTGATATAATAGATATATACAACAGGTTTATTTGTCAGACAAATCAATGGTTAGAATAATAAGAATATTAAACTGAGAAAAATAACGAGCGAATAGCAACAAGACAAACGAAAAAAATTCTGTTCGGAATGCAAAAATAAATAAGACAGATATAGTCTGTGAGAGATTTTTCACTTGGCATGTTTTGTAGTGGTATAATGTGGCTAAAGAATGCATGGGGATTCCACATATCAACCTCAAAGGGGCTGCACTAACAAGTTTTATTTTCAATGTTTTAATGTCATTTCAACTGTTTCTGACAAACATGATTGTCTATGTTAGAATTCATTTTCCTTGTGTAACGTATAGTGCACTCATTGAACAGTTACATTGAAATCGTCGGATCCTAAATTGATCAATAAGATTTGGTATATATTTTTCATCTGCAACGTAACAAGAAAAGCGTTTCTATTATCAGAAACAATTTGTGGAACTGTATAAACTAGTAGAAAATCGAGCGTTATCTTAAGGAACCTTTTTTGATTGATTAAACATGTTTTTATATTATTTTCTAGCTTTATCCAAGAGTGCGACCTGGTACAATGGCATCGACAAATTATTAGTATTATTGTTTTGGTTTATTCTGATTCTCAGGATCTATATGTATATATATACAAATGATAATAATATACTCAATCACTTTTTTTTCCTAAGGTTAGTTGTAACAAGTATCGTTTTCTTGATGAATATTTCTTTTGTTTTTTTTTAATACTATCTTCAATGTATATTCTAATAAACAAAGTTATTTGTTTTTTTTTGAATATAATCTTATGCAGATATTAATAATAAATTTTAAAATGTTATAATGATTGGGAATAATTTAATTCATCTTAAGATATTGATTATTGTTATCATTTTATATTCATTACTGATGAACTTTTCTTTTGTTTTTCATATTAGAAAATATTGTTTTTTTTTGTTATCCTCCGTACATTTTATTTTTTGTTATTGATATGTACGAACATGAAAATTATTTTTCTGTTGAATTTGTTTTATCAATCGGATGTCGATTGAAAGCATAATGAGCAGTTTTTCCTGCAGATCTGCCATTAGAAAATGATGCATGATGTTCAATAAGTATAGCGTTTGTACTTGGTAACGGTCGTTGTACTAGAGGAGGTGATGTGTGTACAATTGGTGAAGAAGAAGAAGAAGTAACGGGCGATTGAATAGAAACAACTGGACTTGATGCTTGTGGTGGAGCGGAATTTTGAATTTTACGACGTATTCTAAAACGATTTCCTATAGGCATACTATTTGAATTTTCTATGGGATTTGTCATCATGTTAACAGGTGGTTGTTGTATTGCAGTTGGTAGAGGTTGAGGTTTTTCTTTGATCTTATTCGTTGTAGATATGACTCCTATAGCATTGCTTTTATGCCAAAAAGCATTTGGTCGATTTCGTTGTAGGAATTGAGAAGAAACTGGTTTTGATATTCTCATTTGTTCATTAATAATATTATCTTCTTGTGATGAAATCGATGTAACTTCGTCATCATTATCATCATCATCACTATGTATTTGTCTTTTTACTATTTTTGTTGATGATATTTTTTCATAGGATCTTTCTCTTGGAGTTGGAGTACGTAATTTAACTTGAACTTTTTCATCAAAATTAACTGATTTATTTAATGTAGATTCTTTTTGTTTTAATAATGAAAGTTTTTCAGTCTTTCCTCCTCCTCCTCCTCCTCCTCCTTTAACATGAGATTTTTTTAATGCACTTTTTACGTAAGGTAATGTCGGTGGTGAAGTTGCGATAACAACAGGTGAAGATTTTATTTTTGCTTGTTGACACCCCATGAGATGAAAAAAAGAAGATGTGTATAAAGAAAATAATCGATGTCAAAGCAACTAAAAACATCAATAAAATCATTAGTATTTTTAGAATCAATAATATGGATAGATGAAAGAAATCAACAAACTTTATTTTATTTTAATCAAACAAAATTCTTCATTGAGTTTAAAAAAAGATTTTATTTGTTTTTCCGCTTTTCCAATAACCATTTTCTTATCGTTTTAATTTATTTATTTCAATATAAGTCATACTCTATGTTTCATTATTTTTCTTTTTAAACAACGAATTAATAAAATTTAACTATGTACTCACATGTCCTGATTATAAATCACTGTCGTTACTATTGTTGCTGATGAAAATGTCTATGTAGAAGTGTAAACGTTTATAAAAATCGAACTTGACTCAATGATGCTGTATAGAAGCAAGAAAAAAGAGAACGATTTTAATCATTTTCTTTTCTTCATTTTTTTCAGTCAATAATAGTAAACGATGAAAGAAAAATGTGTTGATCAAATTATAATCAGAATGAAACAAGTTTATAATGGCAGGCAAAACCTTTTTTTTTAACAATTGAAGAAGAATAAATTAATATATGTTGAATCTAAGGGGAACAAAACGAAAGCCTAGATAGATCTTCAAACGTATGCCGTCTGATGGAAACAATTGATAGATGCATTAAAACAATGAATATGAATGTCCGAAAGAAAAGACTTCATGCCTTCAAAATAAAGCTTTCTACTTCATGGCATAGATAAAACCGGTCTAGTTTTTTGACAGCCAGTAGCGGAACTGGTCTGAACAAGTCAGACCAGACTAGACCGGCTGGTATACCAGTTTGACCGGTCTACCAATAATAAACTGGTCTATCGGTACATGTGGGTCCATCGATGTCGGACTCATAGATCGACCGGTTTAAAACCGGCACCAGCATCGGACCGTTATTACTACTTCTAGCTATGATTAAATATGTACAACAAAAAATTATAGAATTGTTTATACCGAACGTATTAAAGGTTTTTTACATAATTTGTTTGCGTGAAATGCCAACAAAACTTCATTACATATTGAATGAACAACATCAATTAGGAGCCATAAGAATGTTGCAAGAGTCTCGATGAAAAGAACAGAAAAGTAAAAAAGTTAATCCGGTAACTATCTACAGATCGGCAGTAAGCCGTTAAATCAGTAACAGATTGGTAAAACCGATAACAGATCGTTAGGCCGGTAAATAATGATAGACCGCCAGACGAATATAGAATCAGTAGACCGGCAGATCTAAAAGTTCTGACCGGATTGGTTGGCTGCTGGTACCGATTCCATCTATACTCCATGGATTCAACAGTGACTCTTCGGAGTCTGCTAGGAACTGAAATTGTGAAATTTGATTTTTCTTATCTAATCAAACGTATCTACACTGAAAAGCTCAGTCAGTGCCAATTGATTACTGTTCGTATAAAATCTCATCACTCTGAATATACATTAAGAGTACCTAGTTGAACATACATCAATATCATGACTCGATCAAATGCATTTATATAAGTGAGTAAGTGAAAGTGTAAGGTGAACACTGATTATTCATTTAGGAACCCATGTGGATTTTATCGAATTTCATTACAAAATGCGTACGAATTCAAGTCAAATTTCTTTAATCAAAATATTTTCATTATAAAAATAAAGCTATATAACCCGAACAATTTAATTCACTTGTGCAAGAATAAAGGGAACAGACAGATACGTAACATATCCCTATTAGTAGTGGCGAATAAATTGTTCTCTTGTATTACCTTAAATCGTATCGGAAATTGATCAACAAATAGCTATTAGAACAACAAGCTGACTGTAGATTAAATAGGTTCATAATCGATCAAATATTTAGCTTACAACTTACATTAGAAGAGTGTAGATAATACAACAGATTGTTGTATTTTTTAAAATTTAATGACCTTCAAAAAAGCGTATGATTCGATGCACCCAGAACTGCTATGAAAAATATATGAATAGTACGATTAGACTGATAGAATTGTTCGTATGTTAAGACTGCTTTTTAAGAACAAAAAAATAACACAGGTTACAATCAATGATAAATTATCACACCGTTTTGACATAGACAATGGTGCTACACAAGTAGGGCGTGTGTGGATGTGAGCGTGAGTGAAAAGAAGACTCACACCCACACCCCATTTTTTTAGTTCCCTTAAAGTCCCATCGTTTGAAAAAAGTGGGTGTCATTTTTTTTCTAAAATTCTGTTTGAAATGAAAAAGATCATAGACTCACAAGATCAGCAATGCAAGATATTTCCTGTTTTTTTTCCTGTCAATTAATTAGGATCTAGACTGATCAATACTGTTGCTGATAAATTTAGATTAATATATTGGTAGTTTTTCAATACATTATTCACAAAAAAAAATTTGTTATGAAATACTATTAATAGTAAACGTATCTTATATTTTCATTCAAACTGATGCACAATTATTATGAAATGATCCAAAGTTTTTCTTTATGTCGAATAAATTCGGTGCCAAGTTTTATTTGCTATCCTCTTGGAATATTCGAGCAAATAGTGACTCTATATTGTGACTCGTGAATTGTAACTGTTCTAACGGAGGGCTATCAGATTCTATTTGGTGGCATTTGTCCAACATAACGGCGGTTTCTTCGAATTTGCCTTGTTTTTGATATACTTCAGCGATATCTCTATACGTTAGTGCAAGATCATGTGGCCTACAGTCAGAATTCATTTGTTTGGCATGAAGACATTTATATAAATATATCTAAAACTTTATCGGTTTCGTTCAGTTCTAAATAAACATTTGCAATATTATCATATAGCGAAAGGATATCAGGATGAGACGATGGTAGATTTCGCAGCACAAACTCTAGTGCACACTCGTAAGGAAGCATTCCTAAAAAATAACTGATGTGTTAGATTCCTCTCCTGTTATCCAGTTTTGGCTATTAGTGATTCCGATGTGCCCTGTGACTGTCTGCTTCTACCCAACTCTCTGTCCCCATTGAACCAGATGTCCTTTATAAATACTTTCTAGCAATGCAGTGCTTCATTATATTTTTTGAAATCATAGTATAGAATAGATCCCATACTATCATATGAATAACCAACTCTTGTATAGCCAGGCTGCGAACTGCTTAATTCAAGATTAATAGCTATTTGATAATGATTAATTGCTTATTTCGTCTGATCGAGTGTCGCAGCACTTACTGCTACAGTATTATAGAAAGAAGCAAGTAGTGGATCATTTTTGTCAACATGTTCTGTGACCGTATCTAGTGCTTGCTTATAATGATCGAATGCCAAAGCGTCATTGCCTTGGTTAGCGTACATCAAACCCAAGGTATCATGTAATGTTGCTATCAATTCTCATTCATTTTCTGACTGAATATTCTTTTGATAGAGTTCAGTTGCTATTTTGTATTCGCCTATTTAAGCGAATAGACGACAACGAGAAATAAGTGGATTCTGATGTTGAATTGGAATCATTTTTCTCATGTGAATAGTTAATTTTTCTATAGTGTCGTCTTGATCACTAGTGAGCGTCAAATTTATTGACCAAATGTCATCAAATAATTCTATTTTTGCCAATACGAAAAATTGTTCTCATAAAAAACAACCATTCACGTTCATCTGCTCCAATATGACTGAATTCTTCGATACAAACAAACGAATAACTTGTTTCATCATTTAAATTGAGTATAATTTGGAAAACCATAGCCATTATTTCATGATCAGACTTATCTGCATAGACACGTACTACTTCTCGATTTGTACTTGATGACAGAAAATTCGAGATTGAAAGTAGTCCACCTTCGTTATTCTTTAACTTCTCAAATTCATCAATCAACATTCTTTGACCGAGATAGAGAATTAATGTTTTAGCATGATGTGGACTTTCTCTGGTAGTTCGATGAAGTCTAGCTAATTGCTGATGAATGTGTCGAATGAGTGTGCGCATTTTGTATAACGTTTCGACATGTTGTATGCGAAGCGCTTTGTTAGTTATTTTATAAAGAAACGAATCTCTTGTATCTCACCAAATAGCTTTGTTCGCGTTATAATTCTTCTCAAATTCATCAATCAGCGCAAGTTGAAATGGATTATTAACGTAAAAAGTTCGACAATATTCGACTAATTCGGATGTGCTATCATCTTGAAATTTCATTGAAACGTCTTTTAATAATTGAGAATACATAAATGAACATTCTTGCTTATTTCGATTTTTTGAAGATTCAGAAGGAATCTTTGATGTGTGTCCAATTTCGTATCCTAAAAGATTATATTCATTTCAACGAATATCAGATTTATCTGTTTCATGATTTGAATTATGTTAGCAGAAATACTTTGAATCTTTCCAATGGACTTTATGGAGTTTTGGCAAACATCGTCTTCTGTTGAGCACAAGATATAGACAGCTGGAACAATTGAATGGTCTTGAGCGAGACTAAGAATACATTGATCAATCGGCTGCGAGATAATAAAGAGAGCACATTCGTCTTTTAAATTATCGATGTAATCTATACAAGCGTCAGGATCACTAAATATTTTAACATCGTTCACAATTACTTGCAATTGTTTGATTACATTTTCTATGTTGCTACTTATTTTAAATCTCAAATCGAGCCAAACAATGACAAAATTCTCCGCATACCGTCGTTTATATTCCGATGACCTTGTATGTATATATGTTGCTTTCATTTCACTCGAATCCGGATTTATATTGCTTGAAATTTTGCAATTTAACCATACAATAGTTCTTTTGATTTCAATCTGGATTTAGAAGAAAAAAGACTCGATTTCAAAATGAAACGGAGGACTTGCGAGTCTTTAGAATTTTCATTATGATGTGTATGCTATATACCCCTATCTTTTTAGGGTACGGGTCTTGTGAG
>CAJNOL010000030.1:218518-252726 GCA_905250125.1 Rotaria sordida | reverse complement strand
TATAGAAATATAAGTAATTTTCATTCTAATTCTTTTCCTTAAAAATTAAATACATTAGACGAGTTCATCATCATCAATAACTCTTCCTTCCACGATAATTTCTGACCATAATATCAAACATATACATGTAATTAATAAATTCAAATCGTTTTGTTTCATCCTCTTAGAATATAATTCATTCGCTACATATGATATTGTAATGAACGTTGACATCTATAGTAAAATCTCAATACGTATGCAAGAAATAAAATATGATTGATCAATCTTTGATAATCTGAATTTTGGTCGAAAGTAAAAATGTCGAAGAATGTAGTGTGTGTGAAGGGTAAAGCAACACACACACTTGCACCCTTCTGATACGTTGAAACAAAAAAAAATAAACAGTAAACAGCATTACAAAATGCTGAAAAAACGGCTTGTATAATCGATAGAATGATTATATTATAACAGCATCTGATATTCTCAATGATAAGAAACATTTGATTTAAATGAGTTTGCTTGATTTTTTTAATTTTTTCAGTAAGAAAATATTCACTAATTTCCACTTCAGTTTTCGACACTTTTACTTTCGAGCACAGTAGATAGAGTTTAATCCTTTTAATCTATTAACTAATCCAAAAATCGATTCTTTTTTTTATCTTGATAAAGAAAAAAAAAGTATGAATGATGTTTAAACATACATTAAATGTAATGCATCTACTTGATAGCATTCTCAAAATAATTTGTATTTTGAAATATTCGATCAATCAAAAACAAAAAAATCAAATGTAAAAAATATCAATTCAATATTCTTATAAGACGTTGAAATCATATCTAACAAAATCTAATACTATATCTCGTGTTCGTTCTTCTACTAAATAAATGATTCATCATCTGTTTGTTTTTTGATTCTATCTAACCTCGATTAAATCACATATTATACAACGAAATAATCAGTTTCTTTTTTCTTTCTTCAATTCATACTAAACTTTAAATAATGGATATTAAACGAAGTTGTCCATTATCACCATTAATCGATAATAATAAACCAATAATATCTACACCAAGAAATCGATCTTCATCGATATTTTCTTCTCAATCAAATTTGAACAATATCTATGCTCTTAATTTGACTCCTTTAATGGATATTCATACATCAGAAAAATCTGACTTATTAGACGAACAATTTCGTCTTGAACATGATATAGCTCTTCAATCATCAATTAAAACACACGATTCATTTCGAACAACATATTCAAGTTTACAAACAATACTTTCTCAAATGCAATTAAAATTAGCTTCTGTATTTCTTGAAGAAACTGAATATTTAAAACAACGTGAACAACAACTTGAACAAGAAGAACAATCATTAACAAAACGTATTCAACAATTAAACAATATTCAAATTGAACGACAACAAATTGAAAAAGAATTTTCGAAACTTAAAGATCGACTTGAAACAGCTGTTATTCAAGTAACAAATTTTCAAACTGATGGTGTACGATTCTTTTACATTTTATTTTAAATTCACAAGTAATTAACTTCTTTACTGTATTTTTTTTTTAGACACAAATTTTACGAACATTATTTTCTGAATCTCGTCAAATCGACGAACAATTATCGGGACTTATATCTCAATGCGTAGCAGCACTTTGTCGTTCTCGAACAATAGTTAATTCAAAAATAAATGAATTTTTACAAAAATCTGAACATATTCAATTGGAATTAACTGATCGACAAGTTTTAATATATAATACTCAATCATCAATAAAATTAATGCTTGAATTAGTTAATACACTTAATCAATTAAATATTGAACATTCACAAGATATAATAATAACTACAGCAGATTTTGAAAAACAATATCAAGAATTTATTGATCTTTCACAAACAACAAAAAATTCTTTGGATATTAATAAAGAAATGAATGAAATCCGTTTATTAGAAAATGAAAAAATTCAATTAGAAAAAGAACTATTAGAACAAACTCTATTACTTGAAAATATCTCTACTATACTAGGAAAATCAGTTATTAGTTAGATTTATAAGATATCTTATTATTAGTATATTTTTTTTTTAACTTGTTAAAACGTTATATTGTTTATTCTTGTATATTTATAATAAAACTTTGTTTCTATTCACTTGATGATTGTTGAATGCAAAGCTCAATAGAAACAAAATATGGAAACTTTCGTATCATAATACTCTCATTCTTCAGAAATAGATAAGATCTATAGACAAAAAAAAACAGATTTTATATGATTTCACTTTTTCATTTATATTCATAATAATAAGCTAATAGGAGAAAAAACTCAAACTATTCATTGTAAGTCATAAGTTTAAGATTCTATAATGAATATTTAAACTTTTTCCAGAACATATTGGTATATCTGTTATGTTGTAAAAAAAGCTTGTTAGCGCAGCTCCTTTAAAGCTGAAATGTGGAACTGACATATATCTTTAAACCTTAATATTCTAATGCATCATATGTAAACTGAAAAATTTCGTGTACACTGTAGTTGTTTTCATTGATAATCAATGACAAGAGCGAGATTTTATTATTTCTACATTTAAAACAGAAGTTTTTTTTTTGTTTGAGAGCGTCCCATTTTTAGTTTGCATTGTTGCTATTCGCTCATTATCTTTCATTTTTTTTAAAATCATTTTTCTTAATTTAACATTCTTATTATTATAATCATTGAATTAATTGGCAAATATGTTTGTTTTACACATCCATTATATCTAAGGCATATCTTGTGCACTATTATATATATTAATCAACTCACAAACCATGATGTTGATTATCTTTCAAAATTATAACTTGATCAATTTTTCAAAAAAACTAGAAAGTCTGACGCCTGTTATTCTTAATTGCTAAGGTCTGTAATGGGGGAAGGCACAAAAACTTGATCTTAAAACTTACACTCACTAATTTTCTTCGAAAATATATGTAAGTTCCGCAAAAATATATTCGTATTATGAGCATTAGTATCTTATCTATACAAATATAATCCACTATTTTTAATATATATTTGTAAAAAAATCTGAACATAATCGATAGCACTTAATTTTTATTTCTAATTCAACATTATTTTCTTCTTCAACTGCACTTATTAATTTCTACCAGTGCTTTCTCTATCAATAATCTCAAACATCGCATGTTCAAGACCTTTATAATTATTTCAAAGAACATCAAAACCTCAGTATAATTAATTTTTTTCCAATAAAACTACGTTACATACACAGGCCAACAAAGAAGTAACTTTTTTGAAAAAATTTACACATATATTTTTCTTGATGAAACTAAAATTATAAAATGAATTTGTTCTAGAGGAACATTTCATGTAACATTTGCCAATCACTTTCATAAACTTTCATAATCAGCTTATCAAAAAGATTTGTTGTCCGCTAGTATTATACGAAGTAATTAATGCATATCTTATTATTTTATATTTATTATATTGATATTTACATAATTATTATTATCTTTGATAATAAACAGAGATTATTTCGTTAATTACACAATAATTATTCTTTCATAGATACTGCACTTTGGCTTATAATACATATAGTTTCACATCGATTGTATTGAAACTTAATTATAAAATAATACTGCCAATTAATCAAATCTTGAAATTGTATCAGTCTTTGTAAGCAAAACATGTAATATTTCGCTTAACTGCGTATACCTCATTTCGATTAAATGGCATGGAAACACACGAAATATCAGATGCGTAGAACATAATTCGGACGACAGAGTCTTCAGTTTTTTTGGAAAACAATCATCATTATTCTATAGTAAACGTGATAAGTATGAAAATCTGATTACCATTATAGTATAGCACGTTTTTCATCTGCTTTTGAAATCTATCCAATAAACTTTGGCTTTGCTCAACCGATTGCTAGCGACTCGTTGCTATGAAAATATATGGAATAATTTTTGGCTGCCTCATTCCACGATTGCTAGGGCCTAGGGAGATTACTAATCCCTCTAATTGGAGTCTGCACTGCTAACTGTCTGTCGTGGAAGGGACCTAGGAAGAGCTGCAAAAACCTCGATTTAAACGTACACTCACGATTTTTTTCGAAAATCTATGTGAGTTCCATAAAAGAGCATGAAATAAAATCTTTTCTTATAAAATTTTTCATTCAGGTTTCTTGTTAATCTTCTTATTATATTAAATGGAAATAGATTATTATTATACCATAAACTATATAAATAAATTCTCAATCGATCTAATCAAATAAATGACAATATTTCTATGCATGGAAACATCTATTCTATCATTAATAAATGTAATTCTAGACTCGTATCAATCTCATCACCTGTTACAAGTCATTCATTAGTTACAAATACAACAGTTTATGTTTCATCTCATGTAACAGACTCAATGCGAACAATAATATTAATACTAAATATAACACCAATTTATGAAACAATAGAAATTATTCAATCTCGAACATAATGAGATGAAAACCATTGAAAAAGCTTATGTGAATTTATCATTTGAAGATTTTCATGGACAAGTCTTCGAAAGAAAATAATTCAATGAACGAATATATTTGTATTGTCACAATCCGAATGATGTTTACATTATAAAAGACAATTGTTTGAGAAAAAATATTGTTTCATTCAAATTCACACATGCATTTGATGATTTATATAATCTATTTTTACTTTTCATTTATTTATTTTTTAATTTAAATGCTTATTTTACTTAATTAATAATGGCAAATATTAATCAATCAAATGAAGTTGATTGAGTATTAAATGAAATAAGCATTAAAATTGGTTTTAATCGCGCACTAAGTCACCTATATGACGATACACAATAATGACAACAACAACAATGGATAGATATAGCGCATTACTATTCATGTCGTCAATTAACTACGGTATAATCTTAGATAGACAACATAAAAAAAAGACACAAAATCATTCGAGCGTAGAAAGTAAAATAAAGACAGGGAGAGAGTTTATTAGTTGATGCAAATGATCATTGTGAATACAAAAGACGCGTGTGCATTGTTGTGAATATATTATATTGATCTAAGTATAGAAGTTGAAAAAAAAAATAAAGGTATGTTGATTTGATAGTTTTTAGATCTTATCTATATTCATTAATTTTAAGCTAATTTTATGTGAAAAATTATTTGAAATTTTTATCTATTCTTGATTAAAAATTAAATTTTTTTCTGTAAAAATTTTGGTTGAAATTTGAGATTGATAGAAAAATACAAATTGGGAGTGCATTTTTTATTTATCTATTCTATCTAAAATTCATAGATTATTAAGTGTGTTTGGAGTTTTCTGGTTTTTTATGTTATACTAAATACATATAGATGAATATACACATATAGTGCAGATGTCTAACTGAAAAGCACAGATATTATTTGATACTTATCTCTATTTGTATTGTCTCATTGACTATAATATATAGACATTGTTCTGTATATTGTCATATATTAATGAACACACTTGTATTGTCTTCTTTTACTTTTGATCAATGTGACAATCTGGTCAATTATAGATATTTTTTAATGATGAGAATCTTTAGTCATTTGTGATATCTTATTCGATCAAGGTCACAGAGTCATGTTAAGCGATTAATATGACAATTCAATGAAATGAGTGTATGTTGGCAAGAACTGACTTACATATTTCTAGTTGATTTTTTTTAATGGTGCTGATTGATTCTATCTGTCAATCTATCAATCGTTGGAATAGAAAAACAATCCGAACCATTCAACTCAATTTATCATGCCAGTAGTCAAAGAAATAAGAATGAAGACAACATAATCCTTTGGTTTTTATCAATTTCTTTTTTTCTAAGATATAAATATAAATAATCAATATATGTCATATATATATATAATCTAAGTCGATGAAATAAGATAAGACTAGAAGATTTATTCTGTATTACTTTATTTTTATGATTATTATATATGTCAAATATACATTAATATTGACCTATTCAAAAAATTATGAAAATTATCTATTCATAAAAGATTTGTTCATTTTAGTAAATCTTGTTTTTTAAAACAAAATGCGGATTAAAGCTGTACTCCTTGTTACTTTAGCACTCTTCTTTGCAATAATTGGTCTTATCTTTCATTTTTTAGCATTGTAAGTCAATTTTATTTTTTAAAACTTATTTATTAGTCAATATTTTAGGTTTAGTAAACGATGGACAGTAGCTATTCCTCGTCAACCTCGAGGACCTAATGATCAAATTCATTATTATAGTTTATGGACACGATGTCAATATTCAAATACATCATTTGTCATTCCAGACATATCATCTCAACCAAATATAGAAAATTTTGTTTGTCGTCCAAATACTTATTTACGTTATGATATTAATAATGAAGAAATAAGTAAAAAATGTTATTTAAGTCGTCATCAATGTTCATCTATTATTGGTGTTGATCCTGATTGTAAATGCAAATATTTACCAATAACACAAATTCAACAATGGTGTTGTATTCTAGCTGCTGTATTTCTTTTATTTACTATATTTAGTTTATATCTTAGATTAATTGCTTCACCACAAAATGGTTTGTTTGTTTGATTTTCTTTATTTTATATAAATAAATTCTGTTTTATTGTATATAGCAAGTGCAACATTACTATTAGCTCTTGCACCTATGGCACTTCTTACTATAGCATTATTATTGATGATTATAACAATGATACTCGTCGGTGCTTATTTAAGACGTAATGAATATGAAGATTATGATATGAAATTACCAAAACATATTTTTCCTCCATTATCTATACTATCTGAAACATTTAATTTATATCGACTTAATGCTTTTTTTAAAAATTATAAAGGTATAAATTTGAAAATATTCTTTTTAATTGATTAAAAGAAAACGAAAAGATATATAAATTGAAATTTATAGATCCTATTGTACATCGAAATGCTATTTCAACATTCAAATCAATTCATGAAGAACGTTTTCATGCTCGTATTGATTGGTCAGCGGGAGCGGAAATTGTTGCTATTCTAGTTACATTAATTACATACATATTGAGTATTATTCTAGCTGTAGCCCAAGTTAATTAACATTTAATTAATATAGTCGAGATTAATCGTTTATCTTATATAGTCTACAATTTATTATCATTTATTTCATTGTTTATGACGGCTTGTTATTTTACAATATGTTTCTATTAGTGGTTTTTTGTTACTATTTATGTTAATAAACGCTTATTCATTGTACACATCCAACTATTCTTCTTTTTTTTTTTGTTTGTTCCTTGTTTGCTGTATCGAGTACAGAAATATATTTAATTGTTGCTCGACTTTTTTTTTTCTTTTTGCCTTCTATCTAATGTTTATAGTATGGTTTGGCATATGTCTTCACAGGAAAAGATAACCAACCGATGGTAATGGTGGTTGTATAGTGTGTCGTGTCAGAAAGAAAGAATTTTCTCTTTTCCATTTCTTCGTTCTTTTTTTAGGTATGCATCCAACATTCTATTCTTCTTATTTCTTTTTTTCTCTTATGATTTTCTTTTTCTCTCACCGTCCAACGGTGTCTTCTATATGAATATTGATGTGTATGTGCAGATAGGTCTGTATGTGACCATGTATAACAATATATTTGTGCTCCTAATGTTTTGTACAGTGGTCGATCGTTCGCACGTCTCCATCTATTATTTCTCTTTTTTCTATTTCTTTTTTGTATTCTTGCCCGTGAACTCGCGCGATCGGACATACAAAAAAAAATGAAATGGGAAAGAGTATAAAGTTAATAATTCATTGATGACGCATATATATCGTCTTATTTTTTTTTCTGCATATGCATATTGATTATCATCAATATAATATAAATATGAACATAGAAGGAAAAAAAATAATCTTGAGTAATAAGAGTTTTTTTTGTCTGTATCAACCATTTATTCGTAAGTATATTAGTGTTGAGAGATTATGTCTATGCTTGATGGAAGTAATGAATAAAAGAGAAACAGTAATATAACAATGATTGTCGATAGAAACAAGGACAACTACAAGAAATACTCTTTCATGGAAATAGTTGTTATTATTGGTATTCTTTTAACCATAAAAGCAGAGTGTATATTTTTTGTATAATGTACACGAACAGCTTGAAGAAAGAAATATAAATGAGTTGTGAATTATTTAATAGATAATTGTAGGCAACATCTTGACCGATTTAAGTATTAATCGGACAATTTAACTCATAGATTAAAATGCCAACTGAATTTAACCGTTTTCTCTTTTATTTTTAGATTATTCATAGTTTTTACTTTAATTATTCAGTAAGTAAAACTTTCAAATAATTAAAATCAAATTCTTTTTTTTTTTTTAATGCTATTCGTAATGTCAATAATAAAATTTATTTTATCTATGTTTTTTTAAATAAAAATAGACTATGCAAATTCGTAGTGTTGTACTTGTAACATTAGCCCTATTTTTGGGTATTGCTGCATTAGTTCTTCATTTATTGGCTATGTAAGTTTACTATTTACTCTATTTTTAAATTAAAACTTTTAAATTAATAAATAAGGTGTTCACCTCGTTGGAAAATAACTAAACGAGATCGTGCGCCCATAATGGCACCAGTTAGTTATGGTCTTTGGCAACGATGTGAATATGCAAATATAACAATAATGAAACAAGGAATTGCACTTGGCATTCGACCAAATGTTCAAATATGTCGACCAAATCGTTATATGAGATATTCATCAGATAATTTCGATACATGTTATCATATTCGTCGTAATTGTCCAGTTACAGAACAGGAACAATTACCTGAAGGTTGTTTATGTCGATATTTACCATCAGCAAAAGGTTTACAATGGTTAACAGTTTTAGCTGCAATTTTTCTTGTTCTTGGTTTACTTTTACTTTATTTAAAAACAATAGCATCACCACAAAATGGTTCGTATTTAAAAAGTTTTCTTTTTTTGTTTTTTTTTATAAAATATGATTTTAATAATTTTAATATTTTTTTAGATGTTGCAGTATTATTAATTGGTTTTGGACCATTTATTTGTTTTCTTTTAGCATTACTTTTAATGAGTACAGCATTAATTCTTGTGGGTACATGTAAGTTATTCTACATAAATATATATATACATATATTTTATTATCTTGAAATCTAGATCTTCGCCGCGATACTTATGAAGATTATACATTTCCATTAACATCTGTAGCAACTGACGCAAAAGATGTACAAGGTTTTGATTTGCATAGTCTTCGTAATTATGCTAAACGTTATGGTACAAGAAAAATCAATAAATTCTTTTTTTATTTTTTATTTTTGTTTACTTAATTTGTGTGTTTTTTTTTGTTTGTTTAGAATCAAAATTTACTCATGATCAATATGTTAATGCTGAAAATGAATTGCGTACAGATGCTCATACTCATTATCATACAACAATTGGATGGGCTACTGGTTTTGAAATTATTGCAACTGTATTAGTATTTTTTGTTACTGCATTAACATTTTTACTTGTACAATCATCAAGATCAGATGATATGTAACAACTTAATAATGTTACATTGAATGTCTTCATATTGAAGAACATCAACAATTTTAAACATATTTCATTAGTCATTGTGTGCTATTATTTATGAAACAAAAAGAAAAGAAACAAACGTTTTTTTTTTTCATTTATATAACATAGAGTTATCATTTATCATTATTGTCAGTTTTTTTTTCTTGCTTTTGTTTTTTTTGTTTGATGCTTATTGAAATTTGTGTGTAGTAGACTTTGCACGAGGCTTGTTCTTTTTTTTTATATACACACATATACTCTTTTTTGTTTTGATATACAATCATGTTAAACATATATGGTAAGTAGATATGACGAGTTATAAAATGAACTTTTTAAAACTCGTTTTTATCTTGATTTATACAAATTTCGAAACAGTTTATGGTGTGTTATATGTGTACATTGTCTACTGAATGTATTGAATATGATTACGTTTCATAGATACGTTGTATATTTGTTATCGTCGATGGTGAGAAGTAAGCAGATAGATCAGCATCACTGTTCAATTTCTATACAGAGAAAAAGAAAACAAAGCAATTTAACAATAAATGTCTTACTATCATCGGCAAAACATCAACATTCGAGCTATAATTGAGGGGCAATGATGAACAAGAATATCGACTCGATTTTGTGTTTATCACAATACAAATAGACAGATAGAATTTGAGCACAAATAGAACGAAGATGGGTTCATTCAATGTTGTTATTATCGTAAGAAGAAAGATTCCAACTGTGTTGACAGTACTCAGATTGCCTGGCGTTATGATGGCTGTCAGTAACTATCTACCAGAGATGCTTACAGGACAAGGTGAGATCTTCATATCGTGTAACTTTGAATATCACGTTTCGGAATTTTTATTTTCAAAAAGAGAGTTTTTTTAGGTCTATGTGAATCAAAAACCGAAAATAGATTACAGAGAACGGTACTAGCTGGTATTTATTTTTTCTTATAGATAGTAGTTGTCTTACTTTTTTTTTTCTTTTGTTCAAATGAAGATCTATAGTAAAGCTGGTGAATCTAACTTGCTTATATTATAGTCAATGACATAAACTTAAGCAAATTTATTTTTTCAATTCTTGTCTGATATTTGTTTTTTCAAGTTTTTTTTTTCACATTATTAAAAGGTAGGGATCTGAATGAAATAGTGATATGGATAGTATTAGATACATTACAATAGGAGGAGACTCGATCCGTCTATATAGATTTTTTCATATTGAAACACGCAAAAAATCCATTTAAATACTTTCCAATATTTTGCATTTCTTAACCAAGATATTGGTACTGAAATGAAAACAAAATAGACCAATCGATAGAGAATTTCACGCTCTATCTATTTCTAAAAACAAGGTTTTCTTCCTAGAGTTGATCTTCACTTCAAAAGTTTGATTCTATCGAGAATAGTGGAAAAAAATGAACCACCTTTTTTTTCGTCAAAAAAATTAAAAAAGAAAAGTTAGTAGTGTTTTCCAACACTTTTTTAAAAACGATGGACGTGAAAAACCAGTCCGATTAGAATTTCAAATACATGATTTTGTTCTCTTTTAAATGCTCTTTCCAATGGCGTGTAATAAATTGCGATAAGAGAGAACTTGTAAGAATTAATTACAGTTTTTTCGTTTCTCCGACTATTCTCGTTAAAATCAAACATTTGAAGTGAAGACCAATTCTAGGAAGAAAACCTTGTTTTTAGAAATAGATAGAGCGTGAAATTCTCTATCGATTGGTCTATTTTGTTTCCATTTCAGCACCAATATCTTGGTTAGGAAATGCAAAATATTGGAAAGCATTGAAACCTATTTTTGCGTGTTTGAGCATGAAAAATCTATATAGACAAATTGAGTCTCCTCCTATTGTAGTGTATCTCATACTATTCTATATCACTATTTCAATCAGATGCCTACCTTTTAATAATGTGAAAAAAAAAATTTGAAAAAATAAATATGAGAAAAAATAAATTCGCTTAGATTTTTTGTGGCTGACTATATGTCATTTATTTCCCTAATTTTTTGGTAATACTGATATCTGTTGTTAGTTGAACTATTAGTTATTTATATTGTAAAATAGATTTAAATAAAACAATTTTCTATGCTATAATGTACGAACGTTGTTACTGTTGAACTGAATTTAAAAAAATCGATAAGAGAGAATATCGATTCTTCAGGGCGTAAAAGTTCACCCTGTGAGCATTTCTGTTCTGTACAACAATCCTACAACTCGATCCGACTCGTGCGTGGGTGCGGTTTGAACTATGAAAAGTGTTGAATTCATTTTTCCTAACGCAATCTATCGTTCTCATATGTACTTATTCATGGCTGATGTAAAAATCAATGTGTCATAAAACTATCGGTTCATGTTATCTGTATGAATCATAGCAATTCTACAAAAAATTCTGAAGCAATTACATAACTTATCGTGCTTTTTTTATACAATACGAATTAAACCATTGAAGTCGAGGCAGATATATTTCAAATTAACTATATAGATCTACATAGTATCATTTGAAATGATACTAAAAATCACAATAATATTGTTCTTGTTTATTCATCAAAACTTTTCAACAATATTAACCGATAACATTTAATGCAACAGTAATGGCTTAAGTGTTGATTCTTTTGCTTTTCTGGTAAACATGTTTTGGAATGAATATAGAAAATGAATTTCATCCCAGTACACCCTATCACAAAAACACAAGGGTTAAACGAATAAGGTTTTTGCGTTTGAAATCAACTGCATGGGATCGAATGTGGATTCCAAAAGTTGAACGTGCGAATGACTCTATTGTATGAAATCCATATGAACACTTACTTATTTATAAACCATCTTCTGATATTAATTCATTGTTCCAGCATATCCGAAATTGTCAAAAATAGAAAAATAACAGTTTCTGATACCCAAACAAGTATCAATGAATTTTACGCATCATCAGAAAATGAATCTGCTATTCCAAATCGAGTTGTGCAGAAAATTAAAGTTGCATTTGACTGTCAATCATTCAAAATCAGAGTAGAATTTCATATTCATTTGTGAATAATTTTTTAACCATTTCAGCCATTCGATATTCTGGATGTGGACGAAGACAAGACCCACATCCACATGCAGTAGTCTCTGGTGTTACTAGAAAGTATGATCACTACTTAAGCAGCTAGACAATCCTCAATCGTCTATCATAACAACAGGAACATACAAAAATACTCTCACTATTTGTCCCATGTCTTTTAAAAAGAATTAATATTTGCTTCAAAATATGTTGCCATTTTTGCTTTTAGGATTTCATTAATATTCATATAAAAATAGATCATAATATTGTACTTTAAGCAAGTCAATATCATATTCCTTGAATAGATCGAAATCGGGAAGTGAAAAACCAGAAAATGAAAAAAATCTGGAACAATAATTTGGAGAAAAAGCAAAACTTGTAACGAAATAATATCGAATAACAAATGATAACGACGAATATTGTTTTCACAATTCATTTTTCCTGATATATTGGATTACAGTAGAATACAACTCAACACTAATAGCAATATATGTTCTTCAATTACATTAGTTCTCATACAGACAAATATAATATTGCTACAAGCACATATTTACATATCGTTTTCTATACTTACTCAAAGTTTTAATACATGATGTATATAACGTTTTCCCACTAATGTTTTCCTTGGATTTTCATCATGCTTCTTTCAAAATGTTTCCATTATATTCAGTATGGTTCTCTGTATTTATCAATGATTTATGCTTCACAGAGCGGCCAAAAAAAGACTAAAAAGGTGATGTAACATTATGTAAACAATATTGCGACATCCCATATGCTTTTTAACCTTGAATACATATCATCAATTCTTTTCTTTCTCAGACATCTCTCCGACACTAATCATGTTCGTTGATTGCTTTCATTATAAAAAACCTCGTTCTTTCATGATGTTGCATACACTTTGTACAAGATAAAAACAAAGTGATTGGAAAAAATCAAATGTACTTTATCTCGAACAATAACTTTGATTCAAGCGAATTCAAGAAATAACCATCGGGTTCGATTTAATTCGATGGAGATAATTTTCAATACTCGAATTGTTCATAATTTGAACGAGACAGGATTCATTCGATATTGTTGAACCACATTAACAATTCGTCATTTTGTTTAGCCTTTTTTCAGTTTCTGCGTAATATAAAAATTGCTTTTTTTTTCGTAATCAAGCCATTTCTATGTATAAACATGCAAACAATTACTTCTGAGTGCTTCACAGTCAATTTGACAAATTAGTAGCTGAGCATATGAAACAAATATATTATAATTTCTTTTTATTTTGCACTTGTCACATTGATAAATTTCATTGCAGGTAATACAAGTAAAAAAAACCAAAATAAAAAATCTCTGCAGAAAAAATACCACAAACAGAGACAGATGTGGAGAAAGGAAAGAAATGAGTTACATAATGTTTACCTTCTATAAAAGTTACAACATACATAAAACTTGTCATTCGATTAGATTTCTACTACTATAGATCATGTCGACGAATGATGAAAAAATGAGTTTCGAATTGTTACCACCTGAGTTATTTCATGTAGTGTTCAAATATCTCTCTCTTGCTCATCTACTTCATGCATTTCGTGGTCTCAATCTTCTTTCCGTGATCTTTTTCTACAACATTTAAAACTGAATACAAATATCGATTTTTGCTTAGCATCAAAACAAGATTTTGACATTTATTGTGTGCAATTTCTACCACAACTGATGAATAGAGTAGAGGCACTATATTTCTCGGATGGTTTTGATACATCTAACCAAATCGATCAATTTTATACACATGGTTTTACTTTACGTCAATTTAGTCATTTGAAATTGCTTTCATTATCATACATTCATTCATCACAGACAATGAACAAAATCATTTTAGATTTGCCTCATTTATCGAATCTTAGTCATCTCATTTTTGACCGATGTAGCGTTTGCTATAGTGATCGTGATGCTCTTTTGTTCATAAATAGTATCTGGAGACTACCTAATCTTGCTTCTTGCTATTTCGACATTTATTTTGAAAAAATCAATGTGTCTATTGTCATTCCAACTGTGATCTCATCAAGTATTCGTCGGTTTTATTGTTTTCAAGAATTCAATGAATTTAGTGAAATAGTTCATCTACTCCAAACTGTACCGCGTCTTCAATACTTTTCTGTAAAATTTATTGGTTCAATTTCAGCAGCTCATGAAAGTTTATATATAAGTTCAATAAGCAAGTTGAAAGTATTATTTAATCGTTCAAATATCAGTGATGTAGTAAATCTTTTAAAAATGATGCCTCATTTACGTGATTTGACATTGGATACGGGATCTATTTTTATAGATGGAAATATCTGGGAAAAAATTATTATTAAGTATTTACCTAAACTCAAATATTTTCAATGGAAAACACAAATTCAAATTAATGCAGGCTATCATGATCAAGAAAAAAATGTTGATGTACTATTGAACTCATTTCGAAGGGCATTTTGGCTTGTTGAACATCAATGGTTTGTTCAATGTGATTGGAGCCCAATGAGAGGAAGTTATTATCTCTATTCTATACCATACAGCTTTGATAATTTCTGTTTTTATTTTCCTACCTACTCGAAATCGACATATCCTCTTAGTTATAATCCATTGTCATATCATTCTGTGCGTACACTCAACTACAACTCTACTCCAAGTAATTGTCTGCCACCATCTCATATTCAGTTTTGCAATATTCAACATCTTGTTATCATGTTTCTCGTTAATGATTATTTTTATACTGTGGTTCCAACACTTGACCAATTAATATCTTTGAATGTATCATTGAACAATAAGCAGAATAGTTTACATCAGATGAAACTCTTACTCAATCGAGCTCCACGTCTCTCATCAATTAAAGTAAGAGAATGGCCATTGACAATGATAGAAGAATTGTTGTTCGGAATGAAGTGTTCATCTATATCTGAACTAGATTTCAGTTCCATAATTGATGGTACATACTATAACAACGAACAATGCATTCGACTGAGCCGTTCGACACTTGGTGCTCAGTGTAAAATGCTTGTTATTAATGTCAACAGTTTAACATGTTTACTGGATCTTGTTACTAATATGAAGAATCTTCAAGTATTAAATATTCGATTTAAAGATGTTAAGTGGAATACATCGTCTAAAACAGAACCTGAATTTGATGTTGTCGGATGGCTGCAAGAACATTTACAATCCACATCTATTACTATAACAAGCATGAGAAGAGTAGTGCTATCTGGTACTGATCGGTGGTACAATACTTATTTACTTATTCAACATTCATAATTCCGTATGAACAGAAGAAAGATTTTAAGTTGTAAGCTTTTTCTGTATCGTATTATAACACTTTAAAAACTAAAAAACAAAGGCTGTAATGATACTTTTTAAAAACTTGGGGTGTAATTCGAATGAGAATACATCATGAGAAACCTCCCAAGTAAAACTGATTTGTAATTGTTTTTTTTCAGCATGTTCAACTAGAATCTTTTATCCGTCATTGCAAGTTCGTGAATGAGAGTACGGATGTGAGTGGGTGAGAATGAAGACAAGGTTCACATGCACACTCTCAGTCTTTCATTGGTGAATGCTGAAGTATCTTGATTGAAAATGTGAACGTTGAGCTGATGATTGGTTCTTTTTCTTTTATTGTATTTGTGTCATCTACAGTAATTTAACTAAAAGGTGTGAATGAGTGTGCGTATTGATATGCTCCATTATCGTACCGACACACTTATTTAACAATGACGATGTTCTTTTCATAAATGCAATCATATTCGATATCTTGAAGTGAATCATTGATAAATTCAAGTTCTAAAAAATGTCAATCCGTTTGAACAAAAAATTGATTTTCATCTTGCACGAAATATGAATCATTTGTTATACCAAATAAAATTTCTCTCATTATTCTAAAAGAAATGTTAAACCTAGGTTAACTTTCGATGCAATTCGCCTTCTATTCTACGCTTTTACACAAACATTTTGACTTCGATTTATTAAATTGTTTTTTATTCTTACTAATGTCCTCAAGTATCATAGAGTACATCTATAAGACTATGACTGAATAGATCTCTTGTTTTTGATTCATCGTATAGAATCATATTAATTGATAATAAAATCAAAGAAGATCATATTAAAAAAAGAAGCGTCGACACAACACAACGTTTTGCTTTATTGCGAGATAACTGACGTAATTATTGACCAATCAAAGTTTGATTGAAAGTGTATACAATAGAGGTCGTTAAGAAAACGAATTAGACAAATTATTTATATAGAAAATAATAATAAATGAAATACATTATATAAATAGTGAATGCGCTATCTATAAAGAAAACTTCTATTCATTGATCCAGTGCATCTCTGAGTTTAGCTTTTGTATAACTGCGCATGATTAGTCACGTGTCCCTGTCTTCATTTAAACACGTGACTCGAACAAATTGTCCTCATTGACATTTCTGTTTTTTATTTCTCATTCATATAGACATATTCTCGAACAATTTGGCGCACTATTTTTATTCTTGTTACCAAATATATTACTTTCATTTAGATCTATTAACTAAAAAATCGAACTATTAATTTCGACAAAAAACAAACATACCAATGAATAAATTTTTATCAATTATTTGTGTTATCCTTTTTCTCTCGGCTACATTAGCCAAGAAGTCGACAACTGAACAAGCTGCTGAAACTGCTGCTGAACTGAAAGATAAAGTTGTTGAAACAGTACGTTATATTTATTTCTTTCTCTTAACATTCTATTCCATAATATATATATCAATATTTTCAGGTAAAAGATGCAGCTAATACGGCATATGATACCATTTCACCTAAAGTTGCTGAAGGTGCTGAATATGTTAAAGACAAAGCTGCTGATGGAGCTGAATATTTGAAGGACAAAGCTAGTGAAGCATATGATACTATTAAACCAAAAGTAGACGATGGTGCAGAATATTTGAAAGACAAAGCAGGAGAAGCCTATAAAGCTGGAAGTAAGAATTTTATATTTTATTTTTCATTTTTGTGGAAATAAATTTTCATACTTTAGGTAAACTTGCTGATGAATATGCTGATGTTGGTAAGTATCTTTGTATGTTGATTAAATAAGTTTTTTATCTGATATTTTAGCAAAAGAAAAATTAGCTAAAATTGCTGATGATGTTAAAGCTTCAGGTAAAAAAAAATAAAATAAAATATTTCATTTGATCTTAATATGAAATTGATTTTGATTTTATTTAGCTCAAGATTTTGCTTCTGATGCAGCTAAAGCTAGTCAAGAATATGCTCAAGAAGGTTTGAAACAAGGTCAAAAATTGAGTGAACAAGCTTTTGAAGTTGGAAAAGATAAAGGTAATATTTATCATTTTCTGTAACTGATGATTTTAATTTTATTTTTTTCTATTTGTAGCTAATGAAGCACTCAAAGCTGCGAAAAAATCAGGTAATTTGAATTTGTCTTGATGTTTTTTTTCTGTACAAAATTATTGTTTAATTATTGTAGGTGCAGAGGCATATGAAGCCTCACTTGAATATGGTGCTGATGGTGTTAAAAAAGGTCGAAAATTGGGTAAGGGAGTCTATTTTTGATATGTAATTGATATTGATCGGTTTTGTTTTAATTTTCGTCAATTAGCGGAGCAAACTGTTGAATTAGGCAGAGATAAAGGTTTGTGTGTCTTGTTTAAGTATATCCTATTTATTTGTATATATTTTCAGCTAATGAAGCTTTGAAAACAGGTCGACATGCTGGTAAGCATTATCATTAGATATTGAATATTATTTCATTTCAATTATTTATTTGACTTTTTAGGCGAAGATGCACTTGAATCAGCTAAAGAATATGCTCAAGAAACGAAAAAACAAGGAAAGAAAAAAGCTGCAGAAACTGCTGAAGAAAAGAGTGAAGCATTACAAAAAGCTAAAAGAAAAGCAACTGAATTATAAATAGATAATTTATCAGATTCATTTATTTGTTTTTTATATATATATATATAGTCTAGCTGCTTATTTGTATTGTGATATTGATATATTGTTTTTCAATAGTATTATTCTATTCAAGCTAAGTCACTGTTTTCTTTTAATTTACATTATAATTCAGCTCGTTTGTATAGAAATAAACAATTAATCAATAATATGCTTCGTGTTTGTTCGTAGTTTTTGCGTTCATTAGCAATAAGAAAGCTTATTTGTATTATAAGAATGCATTACATTGAAATCAATTCATATGTAATATCAATACTTTAATATATTAAATACAAACTGGTTAGTATTTATCTTAAGTAGTTAATTGATTTTTTGAAACTTGTGTATAGATGTAATATTTTAACTGTATTTAGTGATGATATCGGAAAAATTAATAGAAATACTCTATAGTGTAATAGAAATAAAAAAAATTAATAGACGGCTTGACGAGGAAAGTCTTGGATTTGTTGAATCGTTTTTGAGTTGAGACTATGTACATTATGCAGATTCAAATGAGCTATGAATATCCTGAAAAGAGTTCGTGTCCTTGGTTTATTGCTTACGAAGATAGTGCACTTTTATGATATCTTTGAAATGAGTGCTGTGAATTAGAAAAACTTATTTTCGACTTAAAACTTTGTACAGAGACAGATTTTAATGAGAATAATTTGCCGTGAAAGTTTCAGATCTTTTCGTTGTTCCTATCTTAAGATTGAGCTATGGTAATAGTATATCTTTTACATCGCTCATAAACATCGACAGATTCGATATTTTTATTTCAGGATAGAAGTTAATCAGAAGACTTGAAACTTCTACAATAAACTATTCTCGTTAAGATCTGTTTCTATGCAAAATCTCAAGTCGCAATTCGAAAACCAATTTTGTTTAATATTCCTGAGGGGACCACGACGTTCATTAAAAACGAATAGCGTAAAAATATATTTACTAATAAAATTTCTACTATTATTCATAGTTTCAATAGAAACGTTGATAAATATTTTTGAAAACGATAATCTTTTATTGTTCAACTCGACGGCTTAAACCAAAATCTAACTGCTAATTAACAAATATTATTTAAGATTTGTTGATTCAATATCAAATATGTAAATTATGAACTTTTGTGGATGATGTTTACAGATGTATAGAAGATCAATATTGAAATTTTGATTTAAACAAATATAATGTTATAGAAAGCAATTAGAGTATAAAGAAAACTTTTCCCATCGTTCGCATTATTGACGTTGCTTTACAGTCTATATTGATGATTCAGATATTCAGTATAGCCGACGTTGTTATTGAAAAATGCTCATCTTTAGTTTTCAAAAGATTTAATTTAGGGAAATAAATAGAAAATAACAATTACATAGCTATTTCATTTTTCCCTGTCAAATGAACGTAAAAATCTGATCTCTTCTCATTTACTTATTCTATATAACTGTGAAAGTGATGGTTAATGAAAATAAAATGTTATCGTTTATTCCTTTGAATCTACGCATACATAAACAATATACATATATTCCTGTTAAATAATATGCGATGAAAAGAGTCTTTGCAAAAATGTCAAATTCTGTTATACTTTATTGCTCACTTCTAAATCAAGAAAGATTTTTTTTCGTTTGAACGAGCGATGTTTGAACTATAAATTTGTACGAGACATATTTTTTCAAAAGGAACCTGACGAGGAGGATAAGTCCAAAACCAAACACCTCTAAAAAAGTTCTTGCAATGTTTTTCCAACTTGAAAAGTCTGTATTTCTGAATTATTTGAAGTTACATGGATGAATCAAATTAGAACAAAAATATATCAAAAACTCTATCAAGATCAGTTTTGGCAAAATTTGTTAGATCTATTGTTGACTCTTTAATCAAAACAGTTTGAAAAATAAAATTTCTGCAAAAAAAAGCAACATTTTCCAAGAAATATTAATTTGCAAGAACATAAGCCATCATGTCTAGAAATTATGCATGAAGTGAATTCTTGTTGCGTTGTTTATTCAAAATATGTCACATCATAGAAATTTAGTTTTACCGTTATAAAACAATCAAGTAGTAAGAACGATCAACTTACTCAGTCATTTTTTTAGGAAAAGCTAAATTTTGGTATAAAACCAAGAATCATCTCAACTTCTAGTACACTATTGGAAGGTGCACTCTTTGCGCTACAAAAATTAGTATTAAATGTGTTTTTTTCATTTTCTTTCTGTTTTAAAAAAATCACAGGAAATAAAAAATGCTGTTATTCAATAGTGAAGTTACAAGAATTTTTGAAGGTGTTTGGCTTTGGACTTTTCTTCCTCGTCAGATTCGTTCTGAAAAAATTGTTCTTGCTAATAATAAGAAAAAAACTTTTCTTGATTTAGAAGTCAGCAATATGATTTCATAGAGTTTGACATTTTTTTAAAAACTGTTGCATCGCATATTAATTCACTATGATTATAAATAACACAGATATTAAATAGTAAGAAAAAAAGCATGCTAATCATTATATTTCTTCGTTCGGTACATGACGATCATATATACGATTTACTGTTCGATAATTACATAAATAATAAAACTACTTTTTAGCGTTAGTAAATACTTTTTTTGGGTTGAAAAATACTAAAAACTTGAAAGGGGTTCTTTTTGAAAAAAAACGAATCTTTTTTCAAAATGTGCAAAATTTTCTACTTCATCCGTTTTTTTTTCGGATTCAGCATAAAAAACTGAGTACAGACAAGTTGTCAAATCGAGTCTAACCCCAAAAAAAAATTTCGATGGTGGCGCTTCGAATCGCAATGGATGTCTTACGTATAGGTCGATTTTGTAAGCCTATATAGTTTCTCTACATAAGCGATGAAGTCGAATGTTTTGTCTGATTCGATGCATCATACCTCCAGTTACAAAAGTATGCATCGCATTTTTTCTTTTCTTTGTTGGAAAAAACCTGTTTTTCTGAATTTTGGACGAAATAGATAGAATTTTGCCCATATTTCTTCATAAAAGCTAAGCTTTCATGCAAAAATCTTATCATATTCGAAATCAGCGCGAAAAAACTGAATCGATTAATGTATGTTTTAAGAAATTTCGTTATCTTTTATGTTTTGATGAAAGTTTCAGCCAGGTTATCATCTGAAAACTGAAAAAAAAACTGAAGTCAACAGAAAATGTTAAATTATATATCAATCGATTCGATTTTTCGCCCTGATTCAGAATATGATAAGATTTTTGCATGAACGCTTTGTTTTTATGGAGAAATACGGGCAAAATTCGATCTACTTCGTCCAAAATTCAGAAAAATAGGTTTTTTCCAACAAAGAAAAAAAAATGCGATACATACTTTTGTAACTGGAGGTATGATGCATCGAATCAGACAAAATATTCGACTTCATCGCTTATGCAGAAAACCTATATAGGTTTACAAAATCGACCTTATACGTAAGACATCCATTGCGAATCGAAGCGCTACTATCAAAATATTTTTGAGATTAGAATCGATTTAACAATTTGTTTGCAGTCAGTTTTTTATGCTGAGTTTGAAAGAAAACATGAAGTAGAAAATTTTGCATATTTTGAAAAAAAATGACACCATTGAAATTTTTCGTATTTTTCGACCCAAAAAAAGTATTTACTAACGCTAAAAAGTAGTTTTTCATGGTCAGCAGCTTACGCTCTATCAAATGATGTAAAAAAATTTTACTCGAAATTTGCATTGCCCACACTTTATATATGGTTATGTAGAGTGTGACGACCTGATCAAGAGTATATGTTTTCATTTTATTGGAGTAACTTTTTAGGAGAAATGTGTCAGTTTTTTCCAATGTCCTACTTTTTCGAAGAAAGAGGTTAATTTTTATTATTTTTTTTCCTTGAAATTTGAAGAAAAGAAAAACCAATTGACAATTTGTCAGTTATCGAAAATTGACTTCTTTTTCAGAAAAAGTAGGTAATTGAAAAAAAAACTGAAATATTTCTCCTAAAAAGTTATTCCAATAAAATGAAAACATATTTATTCTTGACCAACTCATCACATTCTATCTAGCCATATATAAAACTAACAACAGAAAAATTCTGCTTTCATTTTGTATTTTCCTTCACTATACATACAATAAAAATGAATCAATTTAATGATCATATACATTTATTAAAGTATTCGTAATTTTAGTTAAATATCGATGTTATAGTATAAAGTTAATAAGTTCTATTATGAATATTTATAACGTCTAAAATAATAATAATTATTATTATTGAGAATAACCGATTGATTTTTCGAAAGTAAAATTTTGAAAAATTAATCAATACAAATGTATAGACAAATCGCTAAGTTAACGCAAAGACTGTCGCTGAGCCTTGAAAGAAATAGAATTCATTTAAAAATGAAAATAAAAAAAAGTTCAGGCTCCTGTAATCATTTGGTAAAGATTGAGGATGACCATAATTTTCTTGAAATTTAATTTTAAGCTTTTTCACAACAACGTTTTTTCCTGCTGAATTCGGTTGTTTACTAAAATTCGAAGTTCCCTATATCTATCTGTCATCGTTTGACGATTTTATTTGATTACAATCAAATGCTGACATATGTTTATGATCTCATTTGTTCTTGTTTTTTCGTTGTACTCCATCGTGTTGTGTTTTTTATTTCTTAGATGAATATTCAGACATATTCATCAGTGCTAAAAACTAACTGTGTAAGTTGATTCACGCATTGGATTAATTTATGAATAATCATATATTCTTTCTGCCGTAAGTTACTATCAGTACTCGAGTCCATGGAAAAATTTCTTTTTCTTTATATGGTAATATTCTTTTTCTAAGGAAACGTTGCTCTAAAAAAAAACCTCTATATGTCGTGTTATAACAGAAAGAAAAAAACATGCATGAATAAGCCGACAGAAAGCGCAAAAAACAGTCAACTGAAGAACAGTGCATGTGTATTACACTACTCTGTAGTAATTGACGGCACCCCCTTTTTATTTTTTTCTATAAAACGAAGCACTATTATGTTTGTGCTTCACACTTTTATTGTAGAAAAATAGCGATGACTTTCAGTGAGTTGTTAGGTGAACAACTTCTTCAACATAATCAATCTGGCAGTGAATCAAATCAAATATCAACGGATCAACTTAATGGAAAAACTGTTGCACTTTATTTCTCGTTTGTTTATTATTAATTAATTCACAAAAATATATTTTAATGTTTGTTTTAGAGCTCATTGGTGTCCACCATGTCGAAATTTTACACCAAAATTAGCTCAAATTTTTAAAGAACTTAATAAAGAAGTCAAAGACAAATTAGATATTGTCTTTGTTTCATGTGATGAAGATCAAGCTTCGTTTGATGAATATTTCAAGGAGATGCCATGGAAAGCTTTACCTTACTCTGGTATGTTAAATCTCTCTTTTATATTTAAATAATAACAAGAGGTATTAAGCAAATATTGAAAGAATATCTCCCCGTATAAGAGATGAGAAGAGTTTGAATAGCATTTTTTTTTTCATTCTATTATTTCTTCTGAAAGAAAAATCCGTTACCACAATCTGTGTAGGATTAAAATATGAAACGCAATTTACCTGTTCTTGCTAATCCCAGAAAAATCGCTTTATTCTATCTTTTTTGGGATACATTTATTCGCCATCCGTTTATTTAATTCTCTTGAAATATCATAAGTAGTATATATATATATATATTATAACGATATGTTATTGATATACGGTCTTTGATTGTATATCAACAACGTCTGTGATGGTCTTTGAGTAGAGCCCGTCGGATTGGTTTCGAACCCAACCGAGTATGGATATGAAATTTTTCTGTTAATCAGATCCGACGGTACCTATCTCTGACCAACGTTTGCCACAGTCTGTAGGAGGTGTAAATTTCTACTCGATATAGTTCAACATTCCTCGTAGACCGTGTTCCACAAAATATACTAAATTAAATATTAATTCAGAATTGATAGCATGTTGAGAATTTTGTAAATTAAATTGAACTGATCAATAAAATAATATCTATTTAGATCGAGATCGTTCAAAAACATTGGGTGAAAAATTTGATGTCGAAGGTATTCCAGCTTTGGTTGTTCTTTCTCCTACATGTGAAAAAATTACTTCGGATGGTGTTGAAGAAGTGCGTGCTGGTCCCAATAAAGCTATAGATCAATGGTCACAAGGAAAACGTTTATTTTGGTCACGTGAAGCACGTGAAGGTGAATATGTTTGGGAAGGTACTACTTGTGATATTTGTCATATGAGTCCTTTGGTTGGTTCACGTCATGGTTGTACACATCAAGAATGTGATATTAATTTATGTGAAACATGTCTACCAAATAATAAGCATGAGCATCATCTTGTTGAATATTTCATACCTAAAAAACATTATTCATTAGAAGCACTTTTAAAATCAGTTCCTTATTTACTTAATCCTAATAATGAAGAAAAAATTGAAACAAAAACAATGTGGGAAAATGATGTAAAAAGTGTTGGATTTTACTTCTCTGCTCATTGGTGTCCACCTTGTCGTGGTTTTACACCAAAATTGGCAGAAATTTATAAAGAAGCACAAGCAACTTCTCATGGTTGTCGTATTGTTTTTGTATCATGTGATCGAGATGAAGAGTCATTCAATAGCTATCGTAAAGAAATGCCTTGGCCTGCTGTTCCATTAAATGCTGGTACCCTTCTCAAAGCATATTTTCAATATTCTGGTAAGTGTATATTTAATTTATTGACTTTATACAATGATTATTATTCGTTTCTGTATAGGTATTCCATCATTGTTTATCGTTTCATCCGATGGACAAGTTTTGTCACGTCGTGGTCGTGATGATATTTCAACTAAAGGAATTGAAGCATTGAAAACATGGGGACGAGGAGAAAAATTATCTCCTCCTTTACCAGAAGAATTTCAATGGTCATATGTCTCATGTGATGGATGTCAAATGGGTCCTCTTATTGGTCAAAGATATCGTTGTTTAACATGTGGTAATTATGATCTATGTTCGGCATGCGAAAAGAAAGGACATGAACATCCACTTGAACTTGTACCACAACCAACTGAAGATGCTGATGATTGAAATGAAATAGAACATACATTTATATTTATATAAGACTTTTTTCAATGTTGAAATTAATCTATAATATTTTCTTGATCTTTTTCAATAAAATATATTTTAACTCCATTAATTTCAATTAGACGACAAAAGGATTTTTTTATGATGATATTCTAAAAAATATCTTGATTTTTTTTTGTGTAGTAATGTCCATCTATAATATTGTATTAAATAATAGTTATTTATTTTATTAGATTATCTAAGTAAGCTGTTGCTAGTTTATAGAAAAAAAAATTCCAGAGTTTTTCGTAGTCGCAGTTAAAAGAGCATGACTCCACAGCTCTCTAAACAACATAAACATTTAAATGAACTATCTATGAACTCTTTGAATCATAATTAGGGATATCAACTCAATATTATTCCACAATTATATATAAGTTGCAGTATTTAAAAACAAAAATGTAACACTATTCGCTTCTATATTCTCAGCATTGATGCCAAGTCGGTTTTCTCGTTTAACATTAGATGTTATTATATAACATGAATCTCTATACTGAATAGATTAAACCTAGTCCGTCTAGGTATCGTTTCTCATGTTAATAAAAATGACGATATTGTATGCATGAACATATGACGTAATAATGTCAATTTAAATATTTTCATTAATATCTGTTGTTATGACAAAGTTTTGTTGAAAATCAGTTGCCCAGATTATTCAAGCAGCAAAAGAATCGTCAGCCTTTGTTAATGAAAATAGGAACATTGTTTTCCTCAGAATTTACCACAATAATATGGAGTTGTTATCGACATCGACAACCATTATAGAAATATGTTCAGTGCTAATACCATGTCGTGATGAACTTGAAGGTGTGGATAGAGAGAAGATCTTATCAGCGTCTGTAGCCATACTCTTCAGGAGAGAAATTACAACATAGAAGAAAGCGCGCAAATATAACTGATCATAAGAGCTGATTCTGCTACTTCTCAACAATGTTTTGACTTTGACATATACAAAGCCTTCTATTTCAAAAATTATTCAAGCATGAGAATATTTTTCACAAGTTTTATTCTTATGATCAAAGTATTTTCTACATCCATTAGTTGCTGATATTATCTTGATTTTATAAGATCAATTGATAGTGATTTATAATAGTAACGGAAACATATTTGTATCTTAGAATATCGTTCAACTAACAATAAAATATTCAATCGGGTTCGACAACAATTTCATCTATAAACGACGACATGAAGCGCTCGTGACTTACCATTGTCTATGCAAATAAACAATGCTCTTTACAATTGGTTTCAAATATTGTGAGAGTGACATTGTACGAAGGATCGAATCCTACATGTGTTCTAAACATGTAACAAATATTCGATAACCTATTTTTTCATGTTTTCACTTTTCTATACGTGTATATATCAGCTCAACGTAGGACACTATTGAATATTATATTGATGACGAACACAGAACATCTTGTCAAATAATGTTGAACATACTATTATATTGCTCTTATAAATTTATGCTGTTCATTAGCAGACTCGATTACTGTGAGATAAGGATTCTGATTGATTCTTTGATTGAATTATTTCATGTTGTCAATAGATAAAACAGATCAAAAGTAGAAAGCTGTATCAATACATTTCAGTTCAAATTTCAAAGATATATTTAATTCATATAGAATACTTATCTTTAATATAGAGTGAAAAAATTGAAATTCTGTAGTTCTCATCATATCATGCTATTTGTCTTCATCAGCATACTTTTTAAGCGATTGCATAATTACCAGTTTTTTCTCATCATGATCTGCAAAGAACACACTAAATCATTTATGCACAAATGAATCTATAAGTTCTCATGTCTTAGATTTATGGTGTTGAGTTCTTAATGGAATTCTTTATACATGTGTATCTATCTGTATTCATAACGATTGTATGGCATTAAGAATCATCCGGCACTTCAAAATCTTTCAAAGAAAACGTACTATAAAACCATAAGTAGACTCTTCTAATTATTATTGGTTGTAACTGCAAATGATTAGCAATCGTTGAGCAAGCAACAAATAGCATACATATGAAGCAACTATTCACACACAATGGTTTTTCAAATGAATGTATGTTATACTTAAAGATAGTGGCATTTGGAAAAACACCATGCTATTTCAAGTGATCTATCTAGTTATTAGTTATTCCATTCATCCGACAAATATACGAAAACTATGCAAAAAATAATGATAAGCACATAATTGATAACAATTAACTTTCAAAGTACATTGCTCTCATAAAGCATATATTGAACTATGGAATATATAACTGATATCACATCATTATGAAATAATTTTTTCCCAGAAGTATGATTGATATCAAATGTTAAGTGAACATGCTAAATTCTACATATTGTACAACAGCAAGCATCTAGTTCTCGGCTGTGATTTTATCATCTCTTATGTAAAGAAAAAAACATTGTAAGTTAAAAATCATCAAAAGAATTTCCTTATTGATTCATTATTTTCATTGCATATACAATGTTCAATTTGTTAAAGACTAGTGCCATTCTATTTTGAATGGAATCCTAAAATAATAAAAACTTTGTTCGAAAGGTGCTGTAAGTTTCTCGAGAATATCAATTTGAGCTTTAGCTGCTTGTGAATTTTCTCTACATTTCCATTCTTTCATCTCAAGTAGCACATGGACTGTGATAGAACAATTTATTATATGAATGGAATTTCGATTACTTTACGTTCTAGATCCAATCAATTCATCATTCCTAATGTATTCAAATTGTTGATAATTTTTTAAGCAAATAGATCATAGTGTGCCGATGTATACAGTCGACAGATAAAACTCAATTGTTGACTAATTTGGTAGTTATGTACATCTGGATATACATCAAATATTTCAACTTATCCAAAGAAATTATGTTTTTTTGTCTTAGGGTAAATGCTTGGTAAACTCAAAGAAAACTCAGTAATGGTTGTCCTGTACTGTTTGATACAAATGCACTCAATACAATACTTTTCGTATAGCTGCTAACAAGGAATATTCGATGTGAAGGAGTGTCTAGGTCGTCGAATTCTCATACATGTTGTTGTAAATGAACACATTAATCTAATTCTTTATATGTGGGAAATTTTCGAATCTCAATGTTTGACATATCTTGATTACAATTTTGAACAATCGTTGTTGTGGATAATAGTGAACGTTAAATATAGATATCCATAGATATGAATGAAGGTGTATACTTCGCCATATTGTACTGTGTTTGATTGATAAAGAAAACGAATCGATGAAATTTTAATATAAATGTATTGAAGCAATGAGAGAATGTGTGTTTATATATTAGTTTATACAAATATAATGAAAATTTACATAAGGAATTCGTAGAAAAAGAATTACCTGACATATCTCAAACACTTAGTTTGTTCATCTTTTTCTAATTCATGAATTAATTGCCAATTATCATATATCGCAGAGAAAATTTTTTTTCGGAAATCATAAGTATAATAATTACAATGTGGAATTATTGAAATCATTGTTTATTTTGAAATCCTACAGAATAATTATCAAATATATTATTCAATGTGTCATCTAACAAATATTGATTTATGATTAAAATATTTGTCCATTGAGAAGATATTCAATAAACATCATCTTTTACTAGATAGATCGTTTTAACAACATTCAAAATAATTATTTTTTAATATAAACAAAACATTTATATCAATAAAACATCTATATCTTAGAATGTACAGTATTCAAATAAAATAGAAAGCAAGCAAAACAAAAACGTCTTAATAATATATATGTTTACAAAAAAAAAGGTTGATTAAAGCAACTGCTTACGATTATAATAGTAAAAAAATTGCGTCTATCAAAGGAATTTTGTTTCACCCCCCTCGATTGATTATATTTCTTGCTGTTCTTATCATTTTCTTTATTCTTTACAAATATCGATCTATTTGTCTTCTTACATTTCATCTATTTTACACAATTAATCGCATACGTATTTGTTTATCTAATAAAAATGCACATACAACAAAGTATCTGTTTCTTAGTATTACTACTATTAATAGCGGAAAGTTTTGCTTGGTTTCATCATCATCATCATCATCAAAGTCGTACAAAACGAGCAACGACAAATGAATGTTGTGTTTCATCTAAACTTAATGTTGGTGCAAAAAAAGCGAATAATGGTCGAAATTTTTTTCGACAATTAGCAACCGAAATTGATTCATATAAACTTGTTAATCCAGAAAATATGTGTAATTTAATGCATTTTTTTATTCAACAAGCATCACTCAATAATAAATCAGTTTCATTTACGAAAGGTAAATTGAAAAGAAGATATTTAAAATTTAATTTAATTATATTTTTAACATTTCATTTAGGTATGTTTGTTATTTTTGATTCAACAAATCAAATATTTGATCGATTAATGAAAGCTAAAGAAAAACAAAAAGCAGGTGATGGATCAAAACATGCAGGTTATTTTAAACGTTTTAAACATATGGGTCAACAAGCTATTCATTCATTATTTAAAAGCTCAAAAAAATCAACCAATCAAACCAATTTAATTGAATCCGATACATTTATTTATGTTCGTGGTGATGAAAGTTCACATTATCATGGCGAACGAGGTTCAAAATGGGATCGTACACGTGATTATCCTGCTTATGGAATGGATATTCCTGGAGCTTGTATGTATAAAAAAAAAACGAAAAATAATAATAAAAAAAAAAGAATTCTCAATTAATTATCTTCTTTATAGGTATGCCTAGTGGTTTTGGTCATATACTTTTTGGTGAACTTCCATCAATTCGTAGCGAAGGTAAATATGCTGGTGAACGTATTTATATAAAACCAGAGTTTTTTGGTATTCGTCAATTAAAACATTTTATTAAACATACACAATCATATCTTACTCATGTATCAAGAAAATATGTATGTCAATTAAAAGATATGCAAACAAAACCTGGTTGTTCAAAAGAAGATGCATTTCGTGAAAATACAGATAAAAAATTATTAGATAAATGGAAAAAAGTTTTAATGACAATTCCAACTGTATGGAATGTTGATGAACAATATATGAAAAATGCAACAAAATATGGAATTGGAGAAATTAATCGACAAGCTAAAGAATTAGAAGCCATGGGTCATAAAGAAAAAATAAAAGAATTTCATGAAACAATGATTAAACAATATGGAGAAGATGAATTAAGTGTACGAAAAGGTCGAGAAATTATATTTACAACCAAAGGATTATTAGATAGTCCACTTACATGTGAATTATTTAGTAAAATCAAAAAATGCTAATTGTATCAGGACTTTTTTTTTATATAAATAAACCAGCATTAACTTTGATAGACATGAAGTACAATGAAGATTTTCGTAACTCTTCTTGTACAATGAATCGAGTATCTAGATCTTATGTTACACACATCTATTCATTAAGAATTGAAACTAGATATAAGCAAGATGGTTCCGGCCGATCGGGACCATAGCCAAAACTTTTTCATTGCGACTGATATCTTGTATGATCGTGTAAAACTTACATCAAATGTTATGTTGTCATGATTGATGTGTTCTAAAAGTTTATATGAAAATTATTGAGTAACGATTACTTCAATATTTGCTGTTACAATTTTGATAGTAAAATTAATCCTTTTTTTTTCGTAAACAACAGAATTCTCGAACACATAAACATGTATAATAGACGAAGTATTAGTGAAATAAAAAAAAAAAAAGAAAACTATTGAATCTCCAAGAGGGAGGATATTAGAAGTCATGTAGGTCGCGCAAAATGTCTCAAGCTTAATAACACTACTAGAAAAATCATATTGCCTTTTTTTGCTAGTGCATGTATTGCTAAGCGCGAAATCAAAACCAACAATTTTTTCTGATCGGGACCAAAAATCAGTGGTCGCGCTCATCACTAATTGGGACACTTATCGATTAGCCCGCGGAAAAAATTAGCATCATGTATATGGATAGGAAAGGGTCAACGAAAAATGTGGAACATTTGCTAAAAAAAAAGATTGATATTTTTAATAGTCAAAATGATTAGATTTCTTCGTGTGTGATCGTTTAAAGTATCATATACATATGAATTCATTCAACTTTTTTCTTATTATATTACCGTCGATTGTAATTAATACATTCATGTTAGTTTTTTGAAGTTACTCTGATTTTAAATTCGAGCGAGGATATCCAACTGCTGAATGATCTTAAAGTTTTCATCATCGTTTTATAGTCAAGTATGCATTCGATTTGATTTTCAACGATCAATATATTCGATGGAACTGACTTAAAAATCACCTATCCTTCGATCTTTTTAATCATCATTCTTTCGTTAGAATATGAATAAAGATATTGGTATATCATGTTAGTTTTCATTTTTTTTTCACAAGATTTATATTCAAAGAAAACAAATGAATATTTATTAAAAGGATTATTAAAAAAACATATAATCGATAATATACAAAACTAAAAAAATACATATGTAACGCTTTGTCGACAATTATATGCGGATGAGTATTCTCATTTTGAATACCTATTTTAGTAACGATTTTGAACGATACTTTGCTTTTAGAAATTAATCATTATTAGCAATTCTTCATCATTCGTTACATCGATGAGTATCATAGATATAATTTATATGTGCGAATCCGTCACTATCAACAAAATTGCTTCAATTTTTCAGCGTATTTTATCTATGAATGCTACGGTAAATAAAAATATAATTACTGAATACATATAAATGTGAATACAGATAGAGTAAAAATAGACATCGAACAGCAAAATTCGTTCACACACATCATCAAGGAGCTGTTCATGGTCCATTGACACGATTCAAAGGTTGAACTGCTGATCAAGTTCTTGAACTTGATGTTATTATAGTTGATGCACGCCGGCAAATAGTAAATGCATGTCAAAATTCGGATTTATTTTGAGCATTACGAAATGGTGCTGCTAAAACTTTTGCTATTGTATTCTCAGTTTCAATAGGAAAGTTCTAATAACTACAATTTTTTCTTTATCAAATGGAAATATTAATGTGGCTAATATATCAATTAGTTAACTTACAAATAACTATAGTGATTTTAACATCTCAAATCGTAATCTTCTTTTTTTTTTGTTACCTTTTCTTGAACGACCAAATCAAACGGATGGAAATGTTCTACTTGGTTCATGTCTTATTCTTGAAAGCATTGGTCGTAATCAATCAGATCAACTTGCAGATGTATTTCTTCAAATTAATAGTCAAAAGGAGCAGCATTTATCGAATATCTTGTTGTTGGTGGACAAGTTCCGAATACAACTTAAAATAACAGTACTAATTTAGCGTGACGTACTACTCTTGTTCATGTAGTCTATGTTCAGATATGGCTTGATGAAACATCTACTGAGGGACAACAAAAACTTGCTAAAAATGTTACAAAACAAGTCGAAATTTTACAAACAATGGCGGAATGTCCTCAATCAGATGCATATATAAATGAGGTTGATCCAAATGAAGTAGATTGGCAACAAAAGTTTTTTGGACCAATTGAAAATTATAATCGGTTTAAATCAGTTAAAGATATAGTTAGTCTAAATGGATTATTTGCATGCAAAAAATGTGTAAGTGGTGATGATTGATCAGAAGATTCAAATTGTTCAAAACAATCAAATACGAATAAAATAACTTTAACTAACACCCTTCTGTCGGGTCCAGAACTTTTGAACTTGGATCCGCATCAGGTTTATTGAACTTTTTGGGCCTCAAATTCGGATTCGATCTGGTTGAGTGAAATTTTTCGAACCTACACCCTATCGAACGTATTTTGATACTTTCAAAGAAATTTTTGTAATCAGAACAGAATAGCAGTCCCGAAGATATGAGATGCTTTTTTCCGATTTTTTCTATTCGATGGATAGTACACCCTACATTTTCTCAGATGATTCGTCTGAGAAATGTGTAGGGTAGAGTGTATCAGATCCAAAATTTTTGAACTCGAACTCGGATTCGACTGGTTTTGGAATCCGCTCAACAAGCTTTACTGTACACATTTGAGAGAAAACAAATCGTATTAATTCGTTCGAATTCTTCCTTGAGTTATAAGATCAGAATAACGGAAAACACTTTGTTATTTTTATTGTTCTTAATGATGGTTTATATTACTATTGAAGATTATTTAAAATTGTCGTTTTAGTTCAATTATTTCTTACTTACATATCATAATTTAAAAGAAATCATCAAAATCTCGAAATTAAATTGTTTCGATTGTTAATCCAATAAACAGATTTTTATATTCATCACATTATACTGTATTGAGATTTTTATTAAGATTTTCGTGTTTTTGAGCGAATATTTGAAGATGATTTGTTGTTATGAGTGATTTTTGTAAATAAATGAGAAAGATGAATGTTCGTGTCTTTGTTGATTCTAGGTCAAAGAATGTGAATATAAAGTCTTGTACGTTCCTAGAAGATTATATCAGAACTTGCATTATGATCTTCTACAAGTGCACAAGATCTTGTATAATTTCATATGACAATCTTAAAGTCTGCATTTCTTATAAAATCGTGCAGTACGATCCTTGTATAATCTTGTAATATTCATCGAAGCTTTTGTGGAGCCTTTGAATGTACTTTACAGTTGAATTTCTTGCTCTAATCGCCTTCTGCCTCGGTCTCAAACTAGCCCATCACTATTTTTTTCTCC
>CAJNOL010000030.1:190899-218418 GCA_905250125.1 Rotaria sordida | reverse complement strand
CTGCTGGTGGTCGTGGTAGTTTCCGTACATGGACCCGCTTGACAACCGTCACCACAATAATCTGATCCCGTTCCACAAGAGCCCCATTTCGATAAACATTGGCTTGAATCAGGACAGGCCATATCATCTTGAGTGTTACTATCACTTATAGTCTTACTAGTTCTCGTGCATGGACCTGCTTGACAACCGTTACCACAATGAGCTGGTCCCGTTCCACAGGAACCCCATTTTGACCGACATTGAGTTGGATGAGGACACTTGACATGAGCATACTTTTTATGAATCAATCTTATGTTACGAAACTCTTTATCGTAATTGTAACCTTGAACATTGAGGAATATATCAACAAAAAGAAGAGAAAAGACTAATATTGAGCAAAACATATTTATATTTGCTCTTGCGAAAATATCTTCGTTATTATCTAAAACAACAGAAAGTAAATGAAAATTATTATTTTAATAACTAGATAGAGAGAGAGATTACATAAATGATGAATCAGTAAGAGAAACTTCGTAGTAAAAGGTTCAATATACACGTTGATTACATTATTTTTGATAGTTTTGTTCACAACATTCTATTTATACAAGACTTCGGATGTTTGCAATTTTTTTAATAGTTAGATAGATCATGAATTACTTCATTGATCTATATAATTATTATTTTATTTATTTTGCATGTTTTCGAAAAATTTGATAAATTTCAAGAAACGTTGAATTGAAACTTTTGCACGCTCCTATTTTAGTTCAACCAAATTCATTAACGATGAATTTTGGTTTGAATGGAAGAAATTCATCACACTTAAACGTGCAGAAAATATTAAACAGTAATGATTCGAAATTGAAGAGAAAATTGGATTTTAATGTAAAAATTTGGTCTACTTTTGTTTTTATGCAAAACCAAATTTATATTATCTTTCTCGAAAATTGACTGCTAAAACTTAACATCAATCTTATCAAAATTAGGTAAATCGATAGAGAAATCAACGTTTCATTCAGCTATATATCAAAGAAAAAAGGTTTAAATATTGAAATAACCAAAATTTCTTTGAAAAAAAAAAGCCGAAAGCTATATATGGAAAAACTTCACGAACACATTTTTAAGGAAATCACCAAAATTCATATTACAGATAGAGGATAAGTCCAATGAAAAATATATAGCTAGATAGAGGAAAAAAAATGGTCTATAATTCTCTATAAAAATAAAAAGTTTCAATACCTCAGTGGATCGTGAAAAAAGCTACCTGAGAAATTATCTCAAAAATTGCTGAATAGAAAATCTTTGAAAACTTTTGCAAAATATATCAAATTCTTGGACAAAATTCAAAGTAAACAAAATGAAAACTATATAGTTAGATAGAATAATTGATGCTCTATCTAACAATATCAATACGAAAATCTTCTAAAGTTTTATATAAGTATAGTAAACTCAGTAACACTATCAAAACTAACATAATCAACTCGTATATTGGTAAACAAAAATGTGAACAAGAGAAAAATTGAAGAATAACAAGCGTTTAAAGTACGTCGACTCAGAAAGGCCTAACACTATGCATTCTTTTTTTTCACATCAACGACATCGAAAACTAGAAGATAAAGAAATACGCAGAGAGCACTTGTTTTTATACTACTGTTTGTTATTGTCATTATGGATGAATAAATATTGAAATTGGATGTCTCATTTATAATTAAGAATCATGTAAATGGATGTATTAATCAGTCCTGCCCACAATAGGCTTTCTCTCATTGTTCAAGCAATTTTTACCGCTATGTCATGATTGTCACATGACATATCTCATACGAAAATAAGCAAAAAACCAATTGAAGAGAAAAAAAGTCACGCGTAAACAATACGTCATTCTCACCTGGCTATATGTAGCTCGATTTTATTTGATTGTCTTTGCATAGTACGATCAAAGCCTATACATTTAGCAATCATCATTGTAGTCAAGGATGTCAAGAATTGAAATTATGTTGCCTATGAATTTCAAGTCAGTTTACTCAATTGTAATTGATGATGTGATCAATCTTTGCAGAATATCACTCTCATTTTTCGTTCTTTTGTTAGGAATTTTATGTTCTTGAAAGGGGGGGGGGGCGCATAAGACGTCAAATCAGCCTACGCGTACTTTTCTTTGTCAACCATATTCAATTATATATCAATGAAAAGAGTATGTTGTGATTAACATTATGATACTGGTTTCATGACGTTTTGATCAAATTTCGAAAACTAAAAGCTCTCAACAGAATAATGTGTTTTTAGTCATTATTCCAATAATCAAAGTATCGCACTGCGGACTCTATTTAATAGGAAGCAGATTACACAAAATATTATTGATATTATGAATTTGGTAGCTCTTTGATGAGGATACAGTCCCCTATATAAATAATCAATTGGTTGTTTGATGTTACGAGATGTAGAGTGAGTAGACTTAACTCTGCCGGAAAAAAAATATTTCTTTCGTAAACCTTCGATAACTCAAGTTTCTTATATCGTATAAATCTAAATTTTAGTTTCCAGAGTATAGTAAACATTTGTCTATCGATTGATGTTTAGTAAGAAGCGTCATAATAGCATCAGGATCATTGTTAATGGAATTTTTTTTTTGATTTTTAAACTGCCAATATACGTATTTTTTTTCTATTTCTGCCGTTTGCATATAAAATGGTAATGAATCTAAAAAAAAAGAAACTCCCTTACTTATTATAAATGACCTCTATTTCAAATAAAAAATATACCCCTCGATTTATTATGTCCGAATATGTTGTTATGTATATAGTTTACTTATGATATCTAAACAGGCTGGATCTTATTAGATTAGATAGATAGATTCATCTCAAAATAGAACAACAGGTGCGTATACATATATATATATATATATACATATACCGAGTGCTAGGAGAAACGGACTACATGAATTATGACATCAAAATAAGAGAGAAACTAAAGGAGGAAAACAAGAAAACACTAGAAAAAATACCTGACAGAACGAAAGAAAAAATATATCTATAATTAACAACATATTTATGTAGGAAAAAAAAAGAGAACAAACATATATAGTTTATATCATTAACAAATTTGTCTTATAGCACGTCTTACATACGTAGTATAACATGATTCCTCTTTATATGACGCATCGATTAATTTTCTTTTTCAAAACCATTCGAATTTATCAATTTTTTCATGTCTTCGATACAAAGATGTGAAATGAAAGAAAAATATATATATTTATGTTCCTTATCCCATCACAACATGTTTTCAATATTCTTATTTATGTCGATCAACGTATTTTATTTTACTTGTTCTACCGATAAATTAGGATATATATATATAGAAGCAAATAATTTTACATGCGTTCTAACGTATCGACTAAATAACGAAAATAAAATACGTTGATCGACATAAATAGGTATAAAATACATGCTGAGACATGACAAAGAATACAAATTTTTGTATCGAAGAAGTGAAAAAATTTGATAAATTCAAATTGTTTTGAAAAAAGATCACTCGATATATCATGTTAAGATGGATCGAATGGTATGTGTTTTATTTGAAATAGAGATCATTTATAATAAGTAACAAAGGTTTTTTTTGAGATTCATTATCATTTTACATGCAAATGGCAAAAATCGAAAAAACAAACGTATACTGGCAGTTTAAAAATCGGAAGAAAATTCAATCAACAATGATCCCAGTGCTATTATGACGCTTCTTACTAAACATCAACTGATTATTTTTCAATCAATCGATGGGCAAATGTTTATTCTACTGTGAAAACTAAAATTTAGGTTTGTACGATATCAGAAACTTGAATTATCGAAAGTTTCCGAAAGAAGTATTTTTTTCTGGCAAATTTAAGTCGGCTCACTCTAAGTCCGTTGCACTGGTAGACACTACTAGCATATTTACTGTATTTATTATGCACTCTTATTTTTCAACATATATTTTAATTTAAAACTTAAAATGACCTAAATTTTGGTGTTGCGCATTTGATAGTCCTTTTTATAAGGCTACAAAATTCTGTATTTTACAAAGTCAAAAAAATCTGCCTATTTAAAAAACTCCTAATCACACTATTCTCCATGCGCAACTTTGTGTCTTTTTAATCAATATTTAGAAGATTTCGATTAGAAAAATTTTAATTTGAGGCAAAATTAATATAATATTCTAAATCAACATAAACAATAGCTACTATGGCTGAATGATTAAGCTGTTTGGCACGTACTACCAAGGTACTGTGCTCGAGCCTCGGCGCCACCAAACATGGAATAACCTTGGACGAGTCACTAACGGCTATTTTGTCTCGGATCATCAGTACGATAGCATACTAATTATGTTGTGATATACACCGACTCTTGTGACTAGTTTGTGGTTAGTCAGCGTGTACAGGGAGCTCAAGTGATTGAGTGGAAGAACTCGGAGTCAGACTAGCCTTCTGTCCAGAGATCCAGCTAGTACTAGCTGTAGGAAAAATATTCAGCTTTCGAAACTGTCTTCAGACAGCATACCGCAAGGTAGCCGAAAGGCGAAGTATTCTTCTTCTTCTTCTTCTTTAGCATAAAAACTGAGTTGATCTATATGTCATTAAAGAATTTAAGAAACCTTTTTTCGTCGAAAAATTTACCTGTAGTTTCCCACAGAAACCAAATGGAAAAATGAACTCAATGAAAACCCTGTTTTTATTTTCTAGACAGCCGCTATTTTATCATCTAATAACTTTAAACAACTTTCAAGGGTTCTTTATAATGCTGAAAAGATGGTTTGATACAATACATTTTTCATAAGGTCTCGGAGGAGAACACAGGTAAATCTTTTGACAAAGAGAAAAGGTGAGTGTGTGGGCACAGTTGAAGTGAAGACCCACACATTCACACCCTCAAATTATGAAAGTTAATTTTTTTCACTCAACACATCATGTTATTAGACTTCGTCATGGTATTTTGATGCAAAATGGTTTTAGTGCAGCGAAAAAATAGTACTCATAATCTACTGAGAGTACAACGAATATTTTACAAACAATTACAGACTATACAAGAAATCTTGATATTATCAATGAAATGATAAGTTTTGTTAACAGTAAACTGTCTCAGCTAAAAAATGTATATTGTGCTTTCATAACGAAAAGATCTACAGAAAGATCCTGTTCAATTAACTCTGTCATAAAAACTTGTTTATGATGGTACCAATTATTTTGTAGGCATAGGTTCAATGGATAGTAGATAATGACAATATTTTTATAATCTTTCGGAAATTGATGACTATTTTCTTGCCAACATTGAACTTGCTGGATTTATAAAGAATGAAATTAAAGCTACATTTGTTGAAGAAGTCATTAGCATTGAAAGCCATCGAGATGATTTTAAGAAGTTATTAAAGAATCCTTATGGGTCTATTTGAATTTAACATTTCTTTGCATTATACGGTTGAACATAAAGAAACAAAATTGGAATGTGACGAAGGTTTGTTTAAAATTACTTGTCCAAAAACAAAAATTACTATCACATGCCATAAATAAGAGATTTTTAATCATATACGTTGAATGATGAAAGAATCTCAACAATACCATATATTCTGTTAGTTTATTTAGCTTGTCTTTATTATCATTCTCTGCAATATAAAAATACATTCATTACATTGTATTCTTAATTCTACAGTCATCTTTCGAAAATTGAACAAATATTATGAGATATTCTTTTCTGGCTAGTTGCCATTGATAATTGCCCATGTAATAAAATACTTTTGAATGTTCATATTTAATATTTTTTTAATGGTACAGTATAAAAGTAATTTTCAAAAGTTCCAGTAAAGGCGAGTATTTGAAAAATGAAATGAATTCTGTATACTACAGTATTACGATTATTAATCAAAAAAAAACAAAGAAACAATCGATTCGCATGTTGAATAATACTATGGTAATGAAATAGTTGATATGGATCTAATCTAACCGTTTTCTTGTTACGTCAAGTTAATGCACATTCACTTGACTTATGTCTGCTGATTGATCGAACAAACAAAAGTAATAAAAATAATCTAAATCAACGAAATGATCTAGTATTTGAAGAGTAAATGGTAAGAGTTATGGTGACTTTTCTTTTTCTCAAAATAGAAATTTTTTGTGAAATGATAATCGAAATAAAATTGTCGTAATAATTTTTGTCGTCTTTCTATATGAAAAACAAAGATCTACTCGAACATATCAGTACATGTATTGTTATCATTGAATAATTATAACAGATGTTGTTTTTTTGTTGAATACTTGTGTTTGTAGAAATTTGGAACTAATCTTAAAATATGCAATTCAGCTGTTTAACTATTTTCTATTCATCAGAAAATATCATTACTTAGTTAAATACTGCAGAGAAAAATGTTGATTTCGATTTTTATATTCAATATTTCGATCAGGATTGGACGAGTTCGAGTCACATTTTTTTTAATGAGTCTGACTGAATTCGAATTCGAAAATTGAATAACCTTAACTCGAGTCATCTAAGTCATTCATTAAAAAGAATTTTCATCTGTTTTCATAAAAAAAATCCAGTTTATAAGATAGAATTGTTACTTATTCATAATTTTCGTCTTAATTCAATGGATTGCATCTGAACGATTTGTTCAAGAGCTTTTTTCGACCTATATATTCATATGGTCGTAAATGGTAGGCTACAAGTATCATTGAGTATGTGTGTTTCTTGTCCTCATTGTTTTTGCTTCGACTCATTGCTGAAGAGTATACACGTATAATAAAATAAATGAAAATTTTGCATTACACCCACATCTTCATATTCTCTATCACGCTATGATATAATCGTTGGCTGACAGTATTGTTGATTACTAAAAAAAGATACTTCTGATCACTGAATTTTTCCATCATTCATTTCACATTATTTATTTCTCAACAAAGGTCGTGGATGTGGGATCATGTCCTACTCCACATTTATTAATTTAAAATGGTAATAAATAATTTTTATTGTAAACAAGTTTAAGTTTAGGTATTTGTTTGTAAAAAAGAAAATGATATTCTTTTACTGTGGTGTGAAACTGTATAAAATTGAAGAGTTGATTTATACAATTATTATTTTGTTAATTTATCTAGAGTAGTTGTGTCATTTTATTTTACGTGTGATTTTTCTTATTTTGGTTTTTGTGCGTAAAAACTAGGAGTATAAGTCTAGTTTATGTAAACACCTTTGTTGAGGATAAGAAAGTGGAAGATAGGTGTTTACATAAACTAGACTTATACTGTTAAATTTATTTTATATTTTTATTCTTCATGCATGTTAATCTTTTTAAAGCTCAGCAAAAGACTTCTATTGTCAAATGCGTGTGTGTTATACTAGAATACACATTTTATTTTGTTAATATTTTCTTTTTATTGTCATTTTGAATTAGTATTAAATGAGTGTAAAATATTTATTTGAAAGGCTTTTACAAAAAACAATAGAAGTATTACTTAAAAAAGAAATTAATACAATAAATAAACGCGAAAATATATCTGCAAATTATAATTGACATGTACATGGGATTAATAATCATATTCACCAAATATGAAGATATTTGTAACAAAAACAATCGAATAAGATTATCATTACATTTTATTGTTTATGTTGCAGTATTTTGAATGCATTGTCTTGCAAAATAACCGATATAATTGGCATCCGTATCCTGGTGTAAGCGAGCATTTGTAAAAAAAAAACATTTCTCTTGTAGCAACAAACGATCACTGTTAACAGAATCGGTATGAATGTTTATGAGTTGAGTGAATTTGAAAATCGTGAACAAAGATATTCCAATAACTGATGCGAGCTTTGTGAAAAGTGTTATAGAAATTAATCATCAATACAGTTAAATAGAATCTGATGGTTTAATACAGCCTGGAAACATTTTTTTTTCTAGATAATGATGATGTCAATTCACACTTTATTACTATAATATTGAATTCTAACAGCGGTGTGTCGCGTGGGCAAGGGGTCGATGGGGTTGCCCCCCACCCCTTCAATCTTGAAAATTTGTCGCTTTTCTCAAGCAGAGTTTCAGTGTTTTATTGTTTTGGTTTTCTCACCTATTTCCAAAAACATTCGGAACCTCTCTCCCTAATCCAGTCAATTTTATTCAAAAACTTCTGATCAATCTTCTAAGTCATCGAATCCCTTCGAATGCTGACGCTCTCAAGGAATCTCTGAACTCTAATAATAATACGACAAAGACAATAATTAATTATTTATATGTCACATACGGCAAAAAAAAAATTTTTTTTGACCTCATGAATTTGTTGTCTATTCATTTAGTAAACACTTACAACTAGTGCAATAAAGTTCAATGAATTTAGTAAGTCACATAGTTTTTCATTATCAAAAATAGATTCAGAACTAGTTAGATAGAGTCACATCAAAATCTTCGAACTCGAATAGAATCGATGGTCTTTTAAAATGCTGTTTGTTTTATTGATTTTATAATAATTGGTAAAACAACTACATGAATTAAAATGTGTTAGTATCTTTCTTCGATTATTAAATATGATAATTTTCCAATTAACATTTATATTGAAAATAATGAGATAATATTATTTCTCGAGGAAAAATGAAAAAAGTAGAAATACTGTATATGTACATTTATATGTGATAAAGAAGAAAAAACGAAAATTTATTGAAAGATTCATTCCTCAAAAACAAGGACAAACATAAACACATTTTAAAAAATCAAATAATTTCAAAATCTACTAGAAATGATCATGTATTTGAATTGTTTGAACATATATATTTCCTTCAATTATACGATAATACAAATGCGATGCTACCAGAAAATATTCTTCGTTCTACTTATGATTAACCAAAAGTTTTAAGAACAATAAATAAAATTATGAAGGATGTCAGTGTGAACATGTGAAAAATGAACAGCATCCTCACCCACACCCACGCTCTACTCTATAATCTCTTTTCATTCATTGCAGCTATATGGACAGCTAATAATAGATAATTGAATAACAAGTTGACAACGTCCTCTACAAACATGTTGATATGCGTTAGTATAGTTCTTGTATCTGTCATAGTTGTTTTTAAATTCCTTTTGCATTTTTGATCAGCGAAATGACTTAAAGGTAAATAATTCGAGTTTTCGATAAGAGCGGCAGAAAAGGAATTCGTTGCTGTGAAGTGTAAATATCTAGTGTGGAAAAGCATTGCCTGATTAGTGGCAGAAATAATTATCCGATTTTTATGAGATATCCACTATTTCGATAATCGGCAGTCGAAGCTTCGCATCGCATTTGCAATAGAGTCAAATTCGAATGCCATCAAGTTTTTGAATGTTTTTTATTTTTGACTTGAAATTATTTTCTGAAAGTGATCAATAGTTTTTCTTGAAATTATAATAATGATAGAGACATTCGAAATATCTTATTGTTTCAATATTAACAGAAAACTCACAGTATTATGGAAAATAAGTTTAGAACATTATAAGTTGTTGTTATTTTTAGAAAACCATATTTGCCATATATTCATATACAATATCAGATAGTGTTTTGAACTATTCTTTTCTAGGTAGAACCATACAAAAAATAAGCTCTTTTCATATCATAGAATTTGCTATAGGAATGCTTTGAAATGAGAAATAAAATGAGTTCTGTAGTGTCGTTCTCAGAAATAATGTTTAACGAAGTACACTCACATTTATTCTTTGTTTTTTCTATAAAAAAGATTGAATAAATGAGAAAAGCAATGAAAAAGCAGAAGTCAAAACAATTGATAACAAGCATAAAAAAAGAAGATCGGAAATAGAACCAACAAGAAAGCAAGAAAAAGTGATTGAATAATTAGCACAAACGACGATACAAAAAAAGAAATAGAACTATCAATTTTAATTGATAAATCTTTTAGATCAATAAAATGTCTTTAAAATAGAAAGAAGCAAAGGAAAAGAGAATCTAGCAGATGGGATTTATAGAAGGTTGTCCAAGATTGAAGCATTGACGGACACGTTTGTAGGTCTCTACTCGAGTCAATTGACTACTATAACCTGATCCGTTGTTACATTCGAGAGCGCCGTTGATAATGCGTGTCGTAGCAGCAAAATCACCTCTTTGAGCTGGTGCAGCCATACCATTTGCATTGTAGAACCATAGAGCCGTACTTACTGCTAGCTTAGGATCATTTTCTACTTTGTCTGGATCTGCAAGAAGATCAACACCAAGACTCTTACCTGCATTATGATAGTTACATGGCCATGAGAGCTGAAACCACCCACGACCATAGTACGATTTTCCTGGCGCAGATGAGATGCTACACCAAGAGCCACTGTAATGTGAACCACAGCCTAATGTATGAAAGAAAGGTGAAATTTTTCAATTTCAACTAATTCAATATTCAACAAAGATAATCGATTTTCATTCTTTCGACTAAATGATATTCAAGATATTCTCTACATTTTTTTGCGAAAACAGTTTTGAATTTTCATGTTTTGATCAAAATGGACTGAATAGATGTCAATGTCAACTTTATCAGTTATAAGTAGAAATGTTGAAATTTTACAAAAATAATTGATTTAATTCCATTTCACTTCTTCATTTTCTATAGTACAAATAACTTGAAGTGAATCAGTTTCCCTATTCATAGATAAACTAATAACATAGTATTCTCTCAAGAATGATAATGTTCGATATTCAAAAACATTCATGTCATAGAGCATACTTTAGATGTCTTTATATATTGAATAGTTTAGAAAAGCATACCTGGAGCACAATACTCTCGCATTGTCTTGAGTCCATCTGTCTCATGAAATACATGTGCAAGAAAGACAGCAGCTTCATCTTTGTTCACCGGCGTCCAGCCTGTTGCCTTTAGTCCATTGAATCGATTAGTGCGTAATGCAGAATCGATCGTGTTGAATACACAGGCAAATGTACTGCTGTCAATAACACCAACTGAACCACTGTCACGAGTGTTATCATTATTATTTCCATTAGCTCCTGTGCATGGACCTGCTTGACATCCGTTACCACAATAATCTGATCCTGTTCCACAGTAGCCCCATTTCGATCGACATTGAGTTGGATGAGGACAGGCGAGACCACCTCCATTAATACCACCATTATTATTCCCACTAGTTCCCGTACATGGGCCTGCTTGACAACCATCACCACAATAAGCCGATCCCGTTCCACAATAACCCCATTTCGACCGACAGTGAGTTGGATGAGGGCAGGCGGAGCGAACAAGCCTTCGAAGATTCAAGCTTTTCGTCTGAATCTCTTTATCGTAATTGTAGCCTTGAACATTGAGGAATATATCAGCAAAAAGAAGAGAAAAGACTAATATTGAGCAAATCATATTTATATTGGCTCTTGCGAAAATATCTTCTATATTATCTAAAGCAACAGAAAGTAAATGAGAATAACTATTCTAATAACTAGATAGAGAGAGATTACTTAAGCAATGAATTAGTAAGAGTAGCTTAAGTAGTATGAGATTCGATATATATTACTAAATGAAAATATGAACGATAAGAAAGACTGAAGAGTAACGAGCGTTTAAAGTACGTCAACTTAGAAATGATTAATACTATGGATTTTTTTCACATTAGCGAAATCAAAAACTAGAAGTGAAGCGAAATAAGCAGAGGGTATTAGCTTTTATACTACTGTTTGTTGTTGTCATTATCGACGAGTAAATGTTGGAACTGGGTGTTTCCCATAAGACAATTATGAGTCATGTAAATAGATGCATTGCTCGATAAGAATGTCCGAGTCTCGCTTGATTATGGGCAAAATAGGATTTCCCTCATCACTCAAGCAATCGCCATCGATGTGTCATGATCGTTGTGAGACTTACCACATATGAAAATAAGAAAAAAACCAGATGGGAAGAAATAAATCAACATAAACAATACATCATTCTCACTTTACTGTTGTTTGCTGCATTCAGCTCGATTTCATTCGATTATATTTGCACAATATGATTAAAGTCCATGTGTTTAACATTTATCATAGTCGAAGAATATTAAGAATTGAATTATACTGCCTATGATTTCAAGTCGGTTTACTGGATCTTAACTGATGCTGTAATCAATCTTTCCAGAATATGACTCTTATATTTCGTTTATTCATTACGAATGTTCTGCTCATACAAAGTTCTTCTTGACTTCAGAAAATTCTGCAATCGATTTTCGACAATATCTTTTCTAAGTTTTAGTCATATTTTTGAATTAGATCTTTCTGATAGAAAATTTCTGGAAAATTCTAGTGCAGTCTAATATCCTACATATAAACGACAATAAAATAAATAGAACCATTTTTCGTGTAATGAAATATATGTAAAAACACGATTGGATGTGTTGATGAAAAGTAACTAACCACATCTCTTACAACAAAATACATCTAGTCACTTTTTAAATGAACTGATTTTTCAAAAGTTTAATTCTTTAGCACAATAGAAGTACAGCATTATTCGAATTACACATGAAGATCGCATCTATTTGCATCTATAGCATATAACACGTTGTTTTATCGAAACTAAACATGTCTGTTATACGTTTACTAAGACTAGAGAAAGAGAACATGTGATTTACAAGGAATTTCTTCTGATGATAAAATAAATAAGTTCATGCATATGTGTCTGCATCATTTGTTTCAAGTTTTTACGAGAAAAATACATAAGTTATAGTTCCTAAAACATAAATACAAAAGACAGTTCTCGAACACTTCTACTTTAGTAGACGCTAGGATTTCATCATTTCTAGAGCCTGTTCTACATTTTTTTGAAAACTACTTGATTAAATTGACATAAACTAATCTATTGTTTTTCTCTAGAAGGCTGTTATAGTGTGACTCAGTTATATATGATATTTTCCTTTTCTCATTCTCTTGTTATGCTATCGTACATAGATGATACGTACAACATACATGTCTTTTCTTCTTTCCTTTTCTTCTCTTATCTTCATATACATAGGGCAATCAAAAAGTAGTGAGAGTGGTACTGTAATTCCTTATAAAAAATTTTAAGAAATTTTCTCTCTATATAGTTTGATTGAGAAAAGAATACTCTATTTTTCTATACTATTTGATCATACGTCAATTAATATTATAATAATAGAATTTCAATAGAATCTATTTTTCTATCACATGGGCCGGTTATACGAATGTCTATTTTTCGTGGATAATTTCTGAATAACTTTTGATAGAAACTAGCTAGAGAGCTATGGTTTTCATCGTTTGAAAGAGAAGATGAAGATGCAGCGAATTGTATATTATACATTTTCCTAGTATGTTGTCTGAAGTTTGTTTAATCAATTTTCTAAGTGTGGAAAAATGGTTTCTTATCAAAAAAAAAGAAACAGCAAAAACAAAAACGTCTTTTACAAAAATTGCCAGAAAAATAAACTTAGAGCTTCGACTAGATTACCTATAACTCCTGAATGATTAGTTCGAAACATCTGAACCTTGTGCAGTTTTGTAGATCTTCCATTGGGAGTTTGAATACACACTTGACAATTAAGAATTCATTGTAAACACTTCACTAGGTAGGTTTCTGTTCAAAGAGATCTATTGAAAACGTTAAAAAAGTCATTTCAAAAAATCTATAGTTTACGATTTAATGCACCTTCATTTCTTCTTTCAAACGATGAAAATCACAACTCTCTAACTACTGCCCATTTCAAAATAAAAGGCGGGTGGGTATTTTTTTAATATCTTTTGATAGAAATAAGATAGAGAGCTGCGGTTTTCACTGTTGGAAAGAGGCTTTTCCAGCGCATCGTTCCATATAAAATTGTTGAGGTTTACCTGGCAGTAGCTGTATCTATATTAATCTCACTAGTCGAACCTAACAATCAAAAACAAAAAAAAAGAAAAAGAGTTTCTAACAAAGAATAACAATCTAACTATTCATACCATGTCGAATACTTTGGTGTTGTACTTATAATTGATGCTTGTCTAGAAAAAATAGCACTTAAACGTTGAACATCAAGTTCTTGTAAAACAGATTCAAGATTTTTAATAAATGATGCAATTAATGTTGATATATCATCATTTTCATTTATATTCATTAAATATGTTAATTCAAGTACAGTTTCAAGTGAATCTTTATTTGATGTTTTTTGTGTAAATGTTGAATTTGATATTTTTCGATAGATCAAATTTTTGAAAACGACATTCCATACAATGACGAACAGCAGTTGTCATTGTTAAACAACAAAACAAAAATTTTTTTTAAATATAAATAGTCATTAAAAGAATTTCATATATAAACGAAGACGTTGTCGTAATATTCCACCATTCGGCATACTTTTTTTCTTGCTCAAATTCAGAAAAATTTCCATTATTTCCAAGTATAAATAAATCTGAAAAAAATCATAACATGTTTGAAAATTTTTAATGCATCTTTAGATGATAAACCTTTCGTATTTTCTAATAATTCAATTTCATGCTAAAGAGAAAAGTAACATAATTATAAAATAAATATAATAAATATTCATACATATAGATGCTGACATTGCACTTGCAAGTAAAGGATAATAGACTACCATATGCATTACATAATCCATCTGCCATTTGAGATATAATATGTACAACATTAGCACAAAATATTTGATTATCTGGATTATTTATTACTACAGTTATTGATCTAGTTGAATCACTAGAATACGAAAAAAAAACCAGATGATATTAATAGTTTAAATTTTAAATACTTACGATCTCCATAAACGAACATCAACTTCAATTGAATCAAAAACACTATGTAATAAACGAATATACGTTGGAGAATATTTAAATTCCGATATTGTAAATGGTGATAATTGATTTGTTTTAAATACTTGACGACTAGATGTTGATTCGGAAAAATAATAAATAGTTTTTGATTCGAAATCTTTCTTATCATGTCAATGAGTTTGGCTATCCGAATCCGTAGATTTCCTATCAAAATTAGTAAATACTAAAAAAAAAAAACTTACAATTTAACTTACTAATGGGTGTTGAAGCAGTTTGTTCATCGACTGGAGTTTGTGAATCACTAAGTTTTCTTGGAGAAATTGATGTTTTAGACTGAATATTTCATAAATATAATTTCACAATCGATTATTTATATAGAAAAACAAAAACAAAAACTTACTTCATTATCATCATCATCTTTCATACTTTCAACGATTTTATTAACTTTTCGATAATAATCTTCTTTAGTTATCTAAAAACAAAAAAAACATAATCATAATAATATAAATCAATTGTTTTTTTTTCAATTTACTCGTCCATGTAAAATTGAAAGTGTATCGATCTATACACGCCATCCACCATATTCATATTTAATAGAATGATGTAATAAAATTTTTAATAAATGAAATATTTGATCAGTTATTTCGAAAATGTATTTCTTGTGCTGAATAAACATAAGCAAGACAAAATAGATAGTCTTGTCAAGCAAACATTTGTAATATCATTCTTCACAAAAACAAAAAGAAAAGAATAAATATCTTTGTATATTTTCTATATATTACCTTCGATTTTCTCGACTTACAGATGCAAGTAAAATTAAATCATTAAGAAAACATAATTTAATATCATATAAATGAATATTATCAGCTGCATTTCGAACGTAATGTTGCAATTACTTTGATCATAGCTAAAAGTGATTTACATAAATTTCGATTCAAATCTATCTTTTATAAAAGTCTTATATGTTGAAGACACATTGTTCAATACTTTTAAATTTAATTTACCTGGATTTTCAATTTTTCAATCAGCTGTAATTTCTGAACTTCGTTTTTCAACAACTAATCCGCTCACTTTTTCCACAAGTATCTATTTAATAATTAAAATTAATATTGAGATTATAGATTTATTTTCTATTTTACTTCAAATAGAACATTATATGTAACCATTGTAAAACTATTTGGATGAAGTAAAATTCGATCAGCCAATAATGAAAATAGATTATGTGATTGCATTGCATCAGTTTTTCGTCTTTAAATATTAAAAATAATAAAAAAAAAATTTTTTACAAAGAAGAAAATTTCAGTTGTAATTTTACCTTAATCCTTGTCGCGACGATCAAATGCAGGTACCATTGTTCTTGAATGTTCGGACATAAGATTTACAGTCATATCCAATACATCAATAAGATTATCATCCTAAAAAACAAATTTCCTATATAGAAATTCTGAAAAACATTTATCATTTCTTACTTAATAAACTGTATGAAGATAATTAAGAATAGCTTGAAGTTCTTCTTCTTGAGTACCAGAACTACTTATAACAAATTGTTTTAAATAGAGTAACATATAATGTCTCATTTCAATAATTTGTTCACGTGTTAGTCGATTTCCATCTAAAATTTATTAAATTTGATTTAATCGAAAGAAATTTTCATTTACCTAAACCTTTTGGTTTAAAACTATACTACGATGAGTTGGATCAATAATCCAATAGAAATATTTTAATGTATGTAATGTTTGAATTATTTCACTTATTTATTGAATTAAATGATAGATTTCTGAACAAGTAACAAATTCTGTTGCTAAATATGTATATAAACGCATTTGAACCTAAGATTATTTATTTATTTATCTATATCATATTAATAAAATAAAACAAAACATACATCAATTGAACAATAAATCCATATAGCAGGATTAAAAAATATATGAACAAATAATTGTTTTAATAATAATGGACTATTTTTGCTTTCAATTTTAACAAAAAATGTTATTAATGATTTAAGAGAATTAAGTACATCCATATTAATATGTTGTTTTGATGCCTAAAAATAAAAATCTAGTAATCATGATGTTCACTCTAAAAAAAAATTCACCAAATTTCTTGAACACTGAATCTTGCATTAGTCAAGTTTATATAATTACATCATTCAACAAGAAAAAAACTTTTACTTCGAAATATAATTGCTGTAATTTTACTTCAGTTCTTCAATGAATATCATAGTAACAGAAAAACTAATTTTCGAATTTCAACTTGAAATTATGCGTAGACACAGATCTTAATGGGAATAGTTTTTTGTGTAATTTTAAATACATACTTTTTCAAGATGATATCCAATAGCGAGAAAACCTTTTGATATTGTATTGTATATGATCGTTCAATTAATTCACATAAAGTTGATATTAATATTGAACAAACATTATAATTAATTGAATCATCTATTTGTTGATGATCTAATTGTCCATCTTTCACGAGATCAGATTTGATAAATCATATGCAGTAAGCAATACAACTTTTGGAAGGTCTATCTAATGGAATGAATAAATACTTGAAATTAGACATTTGAAAGTATTCTCTTTCGAATACTACGAATATGCAGGCATTTGATATTCATTGGCATGACTATTTTTATTGAACAATTGGTAAATACTATAATAGTTTATCTTTGATTCTGACAGATTTCGGAGATTCAGGATTTCTGGTTTAGGAAGGATCAAAGCGTAGTCTGCACAAGACTCAAGCCTGTCTAATAATTATTGTAATTCATTAAGATTCATCTTCATCTTAACAGAGCAACTATCTACTTTTCAACTGACCTTTTTAGAATTCGTGTTCGATGAATACTACACATCTGAAAAATAATACGACAATTTTTCAGCAAAATTATTTCACTCAACATTCGTCGACTTCGTTTTGGATAACTGTGTGGTTTATCCAAGAGAAAGTCGTTTAATTTCAACTTCATAATTTGATTCGAAAGTAAGAATGGTAAGGAAATCTACAGTTACATATAATAAATATTCTTTTAATTCTTTACTTGTAGTCGTGAATAATATACTGGGTTTTTAAACTGGTTTACTAACGATCTTCGGAAGTTCTTTTGTTGTCTATCTAAATGAACAAATAAGATCAAATAGTTCCTTCTTTTCATCAGTTGTTAATCTTCTAGTTTAAATTTATTGAAAAGGGAAAAAATCTAAGTTCATCTTTTATATTCTTGTCATCAACAATTTTTAATTTTGCTTGGTGTACAAGAAAAATTAAACATTGCTTTGTTGAACTTCATTTATCAGGACAGTTGTTTTCTCTTGAACGTTCTCAGCCCATTGAGCTTTCGTTTTGGAGCCTGCTATAAGTTCTTTTGTAATGTCCGTCAAGAATTGCTGATGTTCCATCACCTTTAGTAATACATTTGAACTGGAATTCTAAAGAGAAAGAAAAAGAATTTATTTAAATGGAATGACAAAAAATTATCTAGTTGAATTTTTAAAGAATACCAAAAGTGTGTCAGTAGTTTGGACTGCCATGGAAAGAATAACGAAAGTTTACGTACACACAGAATGACCGGTAGAATAAAAATGAAGTGGAAATATTTTTTCTTATTCAATGACGAGAAAGAAGAAAAAGATTCAGCCGGCTAATACGATCAGTCAGAAATAAAGTGTATATCTCTTTTTCTATCTACTCATGACCATTGACTATTTAGAAACAATGTGATAGAGACGCTTTTGTTTATAGATACAAAGAACAACCGCCTAATTCTCTTTGATAACTTCTCGAATCAAATAAAAAAAATTATATTTCGAAGAACTAAGAAAAAATATAAATATCAATTAATCCTCATCGAACTGAAGCATATTTTCAGATTCAACGGAGTTTTCTTATTTAGATCGATAGCAGTAATAACAATCAACTTACTAGTTGAGTTCGAGCACTTGCTTGTTGACCTTGAGATGGAATGATTCGATTATTATTGTTATTTGGTCGTTGATAATGATCAGCTTTTGCGCAGTCAAGTCTGAAAAACAATGGTACTATCAAGTTAATCAATTTAACAATATAGAATAATTTAGTTACACTTGTGATTGATGCTCGTAAACGACACCACAGGAACATGGATACATTTTAATGAGAAGATACTTGGATCAGTTGATTAAACAAATATCTAAAGTAAAAAAATAAAATGCATTTGTCTCCTATCAACTAAGTATAAGTGATACTGTGTGTTCGAACAAAGTATTCAAACCTCAAATCTATTGAAAGAATATCGATGGATAGATTATCGAAAGTATACGATATGTTATATCATTTGACTATTTTAGTTGAACGGTTTGTATACATATCTTCTACTCTTGTGTTCTCCTGTTCGAATCCACCTCTTAACTTTATCGAAACTAATGTAAGTTAACTCTATAATTCTATGAATTAATGTAAATCAGTATATGGATCGCACCTACAAGTTGAGTTCTACGAAGTACTTGACGGGTTTTGTTTTTTTCTATCCTTCAAGGTATGCAATACCACAGATTCAGAAACACTGCGAAATGATTTTAAGAAAAAATCGTTTCGCAACGTTTATTTTAGCAAATGTGAAACGCGTTAAACCGGCCAGCATTAACGCGTTTTGCAGCTATAAAAAAACGCGTTTTCAGAACGCGTTTTTTTCGCAAAAATTTACGTCATGGGTGACTCCACCTGACTTCAAGTGACTCCACACTTGTGTGGAACCCTTACTATTATAGAAGCATGATGCTTTCCATTTCCTCATATGACTATTCAAAATAGTAAAAACATAGTGTAAGTAAAAGAGCGCGTGGATTCTCGAAGAGGCTACAGGAATATTTCAATAACCCTTTTCTTAAAAAAAAACTTTTATTTATTACTGTCTTGTGCATTTGCTTAATAAATCAATTAAATATAAAAAGAACAAAAAACAAATGGACATAGAAATATAAAATCAATCTATTACTCGATAGATAAGATTAATCATGCAAGGAAACAATAAGTGAATTATTAAGTTAAAAACATCGATTCGATATAAAACATACGTAACTACTGTATATAAGAGAACATCTAAGTAATCGGAGAAGTACAAGTAAGACGATGTTCCACGTCTGAGTCTTGTCTCCTGCCCGTTTTTTTTGCTGATTCTCTGAGGCTATATGACGATTTTATTGTTTGAACGTTTCTTTTCACTTGTCTCTTAGTTTGTAATGATGATACAAATTATATATGTCGTATCGAAGGTATACAACTTGGTGCAATTTAACTTCAGCAATAAAATTTGCTGAAATTACAACTTCAACAGAAAGTTTGTCGAAGTTCTCCTGCAACAGTTAATTAATTATTATTCATCAAAAGGCGAGCATCACCATGATGAGTCGCATATTGAAACTTCTCTTTTCAGCTAATCAATATGTATAACAATATTTATAAATATTCAAAAATTCTACAACGAAATCATTTTCCCAATTCTCATGCTACTGCTTGTTCTTGACGTTGGTATTGCTGTAGAACATGTAGTTTAGATGAATTGTTTGTTGTTATTGATCAAATCACTTCACGTCGCATCACTGAATATTTGTCTTTGTAGAACTACAATTGATTGTAGACTGTAGCACTCATATTTCAATTTTATAGTTGTGATAATGTGTGCGCTTTATTCTGACGTAGAAATATTCGAATATACTATATTGGTCATCTCTTTACACCCTTCTTTTACATATATTGGAATTATACATGATCCATAATTTTCTTATTTTAGTTATACTTGTCTTTCATTTCGCAATTCACAGTTAGTTTTACTGCATAAGATCAATTACAATCGGATATAATTAGTAATAAAACGCGAGAATGATGAGCATATTGTCTCATATCTATGTTTTTAAGGTGACTGACTGCACGAAGTGCAGTTAGCCACATTATTGCTTTTCACTCGCTTAGTTGCCATGGCAAATTCTTCTTCTTTAAGGCGGCTCACTGCATGCAGTGCAGTAGCCGACTTATTGCTTTTCACTCGCTTAGTTGCCATGGCAAATTCTTTCTTTGAGGCGGCTGACTGCACGAAGTGCAGTCTGCCGACTTATTGCTTTTCACTCGGTTAGTTGCCATGGCAAATTCTTCTTCTTCTTCTTCTTCTTCTCAACACATGAGTCACGAATCAAGTCAGCCACTCGTTCTCAGTACCTGAACATCTTTCTGAACTGGAAAAAAGTTTGCTGAGATCGTGAGAGCGTGACGAATGCACATCTGAAATCCGTTTTCCAAAATTCCACTCGGTTCGGGAGATAATAAATATATGTAAAACGATAATTAACAGCTGATATTTTCCTTATATGCTGATGTATTATTCAACCTGAAGCGACCATTGATATCTCAGATGTTAAATGCATATGCAATTTAATTATCGTCTATTGTGACTTAAATTCATCCAAGAAAGAGTCTCGAGCAATAAAGAAAATCTGACCATGGCTTATATAGATAAAATGAGCAATACGATAATGAACAGCTGAGTGTTTTCTTATATGGTGATAGCTGATGACATTCATTATCTCTCACTTATCAGCTGAGTGGACACAGCTGAACTCTACTTAAATTCATTATGATTTTCACTAGGAACGGCTACGATCTTGAAATAGAAGATGTCATATACACTCCTGTTTTAATATTTTTTGGGCTCGTGCAGTCAGCCGCCTTATCTACTCGAGCTTCGCTCGAGTGGAAGTCTAGTCTTCTTCTCCTTCTCAACACGTGAGTCACGATTCAAGTCAGGCACTCATTTGCCGCAACTAAGCATCGTTTCACATTGGGAAAAAGTTTGTTGAGATCGCGAGAACGTGACGAGTGCACATCTGAAATCCATTTTTCGAAATTCCATTCCGTTCGGGAGATAATAAATATATGTAAAATGATAATTAACAGCTGCTAGTTTCCTTATATGGTAATGTATGATTCAACCTGAAACGACCATTAATATCTCAGATGTTAAATGCATATATAATTTAATTATCGTCTTATGTGACTTAAATTCATCCAAGAAAGAGTCTTGACCATTGAAGAAAATCTGGCCATGACTTATATAGAGGAAATGACCAATACGATAATGAACAGCTGAATGTTTCCTTATATGGCGATAGGTGATCACATTCATTATCTCTCACTTGTCAGCTGAGTGAGTACAGCTAAACTCGAGTTAAATTCATTATGATTTTCTCTAGGGACGGCTACGATTTTGAAATAGCAGATGTCATATACACTCCTATTTTGATATTTTTCGGGCTCGTGCAGTCAGCCGCCTTATCTACTCGAGCTTCGCTCGAGTGAAGGTCTAGTCTTTATTTGAGTTGATAAGTGAAAAGCTTGAAGCTTCCTCATGGATGAATCAATTTTTTATTCATCAAGAGTTCAAGTTTTTCATTGACTATATAATACCATTTGTTGCCTTTTTCGATTCTTCAGAACATTTTGAGCACTCCAAATAAATAGAAAACTCAAAGAAATTAATAAATAAAATGATTTATTTCTAGATAATTTATTAGGTGCTACAACCAGCTGAAAAGAAGCAGAAGAACACCGCAAAATCAATGGAACATAGAAATAGTATTCTGGGCCAGAAAGTCTTCAGATTTTTTTACGGCTATTTCCTGCCGAAAAGAATAGGAAGTTGGTCGGAAGTTATTGGAAAAATTTCGTAGACTTTACGATCGGTGATACTGCTTTCAAGTTCCATCGATTCTCTGCCGGAAGCAGTCGGTACTTCTTGACCTAGATCAGTTTTTGATCATTCTAGAATAGTTCTTGCATGCTCATGTAAGAGTTCATGAAGAAAAGTTTGTATGTTCTTGCACACGATAATAAAATGCATGTAGACTCAACATTTTGCGAGCAGTTACACATGATTTCTTATGATAATTTAAGAACAATTATATTATTAAATATTTAGATGAACTAATAACATCTCGTTTCTTGGTAATGATCAAGCGAATAAAAATAGTTCATAATTGATCGATCCACCGATGAATAAGATTGATAATACAGTGACATTCATGTTTCTTTGATGCAGATTTTATGTATGATATTAGAATATTTTCTATTGATATTGAAAACAAAATATGAAAAGAAATTTTTTTTAATTTAGAGAACAAATGTTAATTTATAAAGATCATTATAAAAACCCTTTCAAAGACGAGCACTTGTCTCTTTATGGTTGGTATTTTATTTTGCAAATGGTATAAAGAAAAAAAAAACAACTAAAAGAGTTCACTGGTTTTTTTTCAATTGAGTTCTCTCAAACTATAGAAATGTTCGATAGTTATCTAATATGAATCAAAGAATAATCAATACAGATTCCATATTTTTCATTTAGAAGTAAAATTTTTGCTAGAAAGAAATATGAACATTTTGAATCGGACTAGAGCTATTTTACTTCTCATATTGAAAAATTTTTTTGTTGTAAAACGTTGGTTTTTATTTTTCAATTAAAGTAATGATAAAATTTTATATTGTATATAATGAAGTAACGGATGTACTTTCAATATATAGGAATCATACAATAGTTAAGCGGATATTTTATATTCATTGTGTCTTTTTTTTTATAGAAAAGAATAATTTATAAATTAGGAACATCAGACAAGGTAGCATAAGATTATTAATTAAATCAATCATATATTAAAATCTGTATATTAAAATCATCAGTTGTTCCATTGATAAGATTCGATCACTTGATATTTTAGTTTTTATCAATTCGATTAAATATTTCTTCACATAAACAAACAGAAAAGAAAAAATCTATTATAAATAAGTATTTGATATTTTCGCGTATTTTTATAAATACTGCTAAGTGATATAAGCCATATCACTAAGAATTGAAGGTCAAAGCTTAGTATATTATTCATCATTAAAACAAAAAATAATTCATGAAAATAATTTTTTTCACCATTGATTACTTTGATTTCTATTCGAAATCTTTTAAAAATTGTTTCATCTACATATTTCAAATTCTGTAGCACCATCAATCATTCATACTGAATCATTATCCAACTGTTTTTCAGCTGATGTGGGTGGTATAATAACTGATTCATATCTAGCAAAGAGAAGAAGAGAAAAAAAACAAGAAAAAGAACGCAACTGTTTGTTTTTTTTTCTGTTGCGTCGGTTTTTTTTTCTTGTTGACTAATATCGTTCTATAAATACGTTGATTATTACACATAGAGCTACAGTCCAGCGTGGGAGAATTGTTTCTATAAGAAAAAGAATAATGTAGCTTTGCTTTAGATTGATTGTCTTCTTCTAATGTATTTTTGATTTCCATATCACATTACAATTAATAATGAATGATAACGAACAAGATAACTCAACAAATTCATTAACACAGAAATTACCAGCAACAGTTTCAAATGAAATCAATTCATCTATGTCGTCTGTTGATATTAATGAACAACAAATCGATGTAAATAATGATTCTAAAGAGAATGAAACTCAAGATCAAATTGAAGAAAACAATGATGATGAATTTATTCGTGTAACAGCAGCACATCAAATACTTAATGAAGGTAATTATAAAATAAAATTTTCTTTTCTTTTTTAAAAATATTTTTCATTTAGCTCAAACAAATGATCAACAAAAAAATTATCCATTAGCACTTCAACTTTATCGTATATGTGTTGATCTTCTTCTTGAAGAATTAATGTTTTCTGAAGGTACAGAACAATCTCGTCGTTATTTACGTGAAAAATGTACAGCTCTTATGGATCATATTGATATACTTAAAACAAAACTTGATTCAATTCCATCACCTGTCACAAATCAAGAATCAACTAATAATCTCCCAGCTGATCAATTAGAATCACTAAATTTATCTTAAAGAAATCTTTTTTTTTATAATTCTTTAGGTAAATTTTCATTTTAATTAACATTCGTGATATATAGTTAAAAATATTTTTCTTTTTTTTTTTTTTTTGTTTTTTAAATAATTTATTTCAATCTTTCTCATTTGGCGCATATGTGAATACATTTAATAAAACATTAGCACAACAAAATGAGCAAGAAATAAAATATAAATCAATGATAATTATATATATTTATATGATGGTTAACATGTAGAGATTCTTTCGAGAATAATAACGATAAATAATAAGAAAAACTGAATGGATGGATTACCATATATGTATATGTTTATATCCAATACCCTAACCGTTTGCGTGTTTTGTTTTGAAAGACAGGCGTAGAGAAGACAAAAAAAACACAGGAAGGTCAATCACAACGTTTCCTATCTACCATTGACAATCAATCATCACTGTCACACACACGTATATATTGATATAGAAAGGATCATAAAGAAAGAAAAGAACAATTAACGAAAGAAAAAGAAAAAAAAGAGATATCAAGGTAGACAAGAAGTGATAAAAAAACCGACAAAATATTCTCACAGTTAGGCTTTAAATGTTCCTTTTTTTTTCTTGTATTTTTCTATTGAGCCTTTATAATTTGAGATATAACAATGAAGGTATAGACTTAGTAGTACCAACAAACAGAGCACATTATTATCAATTATTTTTTCACAAGGCTGCCTGAACAGACTGACGCTAAAGAGGAAAAAAGATTAACAAATATTTTAATAAAGATATTTATTTAAAAATAAAAACAAACTTACCCAAATGTTAAGAATATCGGTTACGGTATGTTGTGGATTTAATTTAAAAAGATGAGAAACAAATATTGATGAGATTTGGTCAAAAAACGGATGCCCATCTAAAATATCAATTAGATTATATTAAAAATTACATTGAATTACTTTCTACTAATTATATAAAAGAAAATATTAAACACGATGTTTGATCGGACTTTTGATAATGTCCAATATTATCATGTGAATTAGATTTCCATAAGTGTTTAACAAAATACATATGCTATTTACAATGTAATCATCATATCAATTATTCTCTGTTATAAATTATCGTTTTATGTAAAAGAAAAAGTTTCTAGAAGATTAAAGTATGAAATACTACAGATTTGTTTATATTTCACATGAAAAAGATTTTCTCGTCATTATTTTCGCTCTATTGATTTTTACATCCCGTTATGCAAAAAAAACATAAATTAACTATAAACAATTATTGGAAATTACCTATATTTATTACTATAAGTCACATGTAATAATGCCCTGAAAGTTATTAATGATAGACATAAATATCAATCATCGTCTATGTGAAGGTGATATGCGATAAAATTCTCTACTATAGACTTCGATATACAATAATCGATTAGATTCTCCGTTAGTTTGTTATTGGAATTTATAGAAAATTTTTCTTTTACCTGCAAATTCTAATCTTGGCGGCATTGTTTTTGTTAATGATAAAACTTCTGGTGGTTGTTCTGGATAAAATGTTGTTATATGTAAACGAAGTGATGGTATAAGAGGATTTGATTTTTCAAGTAATTTACATCGAAGTATAATACCATTTTTACTTAAAAATTCATCATCATCATCATCATCATCATCATTATCAATATGTTTTCTTGTGCGTGATACTGATATATATTCAATTGAATAAATATTATCTGGTAATTGATTAATTTCATCATTAAGATTAGATAATAATGATGATTGATTAGATGAACGAATTTTTATTATTGAAGGATTATCAACATCAAGACGTATTATTCTATTTAAATAATAAAATTTATTTTAGAAAAAAAAACCCAATGAAATCATTTATACTTATGTGGAACACCATTAATAACATCACATAATGGTTCAAGATATCGTTTTAATATATTTATTCGATCTTTTTGATCACGTACAAGAAATTCTTTAGTTGCTTTTAAACATTGATTAAATACATTTGTTTGAGAATTTGTTGTAGTAGTCGTAGAATTTGTTGTTGTTGTTGTTGTTGTTGTAGATATTGATGTTGATGAATTATTTACTTGTTGTAATCGATTCTAAAATTTTCTTTTCTTTGATTATTTTAAATAGAAAAAAAAAACAACGAATATTTACAGATATTTGATCAAGTATTTCACGCAAACGTTTAGCATGTGGTAAATATTCATATGTTGGATTATTAATGAAATGCAATATTTGTTGATGAACTGATTGAACTTGGCGAACTTTATCGGTATTACCTTTAAAAGAAAATTCATATATTAATATGGATTTTTTTTCTTTTGTAAATTTTGTTTTACCTTCATTGGTAAATTTTTGACATAAAAGTTGTAATCGATTGATATTTTCTTTAAGATATTTTATTAAATTTACTATTTCATCATCAGGACTTGAAATACTACCACTACCTATATAATAAACATTCAATTATGCTTTATTCAAATGAAAAGTTATAATTGAGACTCATTAATTTTACATATACAACAGTTTTCTAAGAATAAGAAATCGACGAGATTTGTAAGATTTTTCGATTCAGTGTTTACATAACATGTGTAGAGAGATGAGGCTATTGATTTCTTTCCTGATCAGAGCAATAAATAGCAATAAAACGAACGTTGAATAATAAATTGCACAAACATCGTCAATATATTATCTCTCACACAAACTAAATTTTCTCAGTAATTCTGAAATTTTTTTCTTTCCAATATAGTATGATCGATTTGACTATCAATTCACTAGAATCAATTCGTATACTAGCGAGGAATCGAATACCCACCATTTGAACTTATATTGTGTCTACAAGTTCGCTTTGATGAGACTAACAAAAGTCAAAAGAAGTTCGTTGTCATGAGTCTTTGAAACCGAGTTATGATCATTGCATTGAATTTTCGACCTGACTTGAGGTATCTGCTGGAAGGTCAAAAAAAAAACAGAATTTCT